>JBBBDQ010001410.1:255000-270000 GCA_037127315.1 Ascarosepion bandense | reverse complement strand
ATAGATAGATAGATAGATAGATAGATAGATAGACAGTGAACGCAATTAGACAGACACATAGATAGATAGATAGATAGATAGATAGATAGATAGATATGAACAAACTAAAATAGATATATAGATAGATAGATAGATAGATAGATAGATAGATAGATAGATAGATAGATAGATAGATAGATAGTGAACGCAGTGAGACAGATAGATAGATAGAGATAGATAGATATGAAAAAACTAAAATAGATAGATAGATAGATAGATAGATAGATAGATAGATAGATAGATAGATAGATAGAGAGTGAAGGCAATGAGTCAGATAGATAGATAGAGGGAGAGATAGATATGAACAAACTAAAATAGAAAGATAGATAGATAGATAGATAGATAGATAGATAGATAGATAGATATGAACAAACTAAAATAGATAGATAGATAGATAGATAGATAGATAGATAGATAGATAGATAGACAGATAGATAGATAGATAGGTAGGAACAGAATAGAATAGATAGGAACAGAATAGGATAGGTAGATAGCTAGATAGATAGATAGATAGATAGATAGGTAGATAGATATATAGATAGATAGATAGATAGTGAACGCAATGAGTTAGATAGATAGATAGATAGATAGATAGATAGATAGATAGATAGATAGATAGATAGATAGATAGGAACAGCATAGAATAGATAGGAACATAATAGGATAGATAGATAGATAGATAGATAGATAGATAGATAGATAGATAGATAGATAGATAGATAGGAACAGAATAGAATAGATAGGGACATAATAGGATAGCTAGATAGATAGATAGATAGATTTATAGATAGATAGATAGATAGATAGATAGATAGATAGATAGATAGATAGATAGATAGGAACAGAATTAAATATATAGATAGATAGCTAGATAGTTAGCTAGATAGATAGAGAGATATGAACAGACTAAGATAGATAGATTGATAGATAGATAGATAGATAGATAGATAGATAGTGAACGCAATAAGACAGACAGATAGATAGATAGATAGAGAGATAGATAGATAGATAGATAGATAGATAGATAGATAGATAGATATGGACAAACTAAAATAGATAGATAGATAGATAGATAGTGAACGCAGTGAGACAGATAGATAGATAGAGATAGATAGATATGAACAAACTAAAATAGATAGATAGATAGATAGAGAGTGAACGCAATGCGGCAGATAGATAGATAGAGAGATAGATAGATATGAACAAACTAAAATAGATAGATAGATAATGAACGCAATGAGACAGACAGATAAATAGAGAGAGAGATAGATATGAACAAACTAATATAGATATATAGATAGATAGATAGATAGATAGATAGATAGTGAACGCAATAAGACAGATAGATAGATAGATAGATAGATAGATAGATAGATAGATATGAACGAATTAAAACAGATAGATAGATAGATAGATAGATAGATAGATAGATAGATAGATAGGAACAAAGAGAGAGAGAGAGAGAGAAAGAGAGAGAGACAGATATGAACAAACTAAAATAGATAGATAGATAGATATGAACAAATGAAAATAGATAGATAAATAGATAGTGAACGCAATGAGATAGATAGATAGATAGATATATATATATATATAGATAGATATGAACAAACTAAAATAGATTGATAGATAGATAGATAGATAGATATGAACAAACTAAAATAGATAGATAGATAGTGAACGCAATGAGATAGATAGAAATATATATAGATAGATAGATAGATAGATAGATAGATAGATAGATAGTGAATAGATAGTGAACGCAATGAGGTAGAGAATATTGATAGATAGATATGTAGATAGATAGATAGATAGATAGATAGATAGATAGGAACAGAATAGAACATATAGATAGATAGCTAGATAGTTAGCTAGATAGATAGATAGATATGAACAGACTAAGATAGATAGATAGATAGATAGATAGATAGATAGATAGATAGTGAACGCAATAAGACAGACAGATAGATAGATAGATAGATAGATAGATAGATAGATAGATAGATATGAACAAACTAAAATAGATAGATAGATAGATAGATAGTGAACGCAATAAGACAGACAGATAGATAGATAGATAGATAGATAGAGATAGATAGATATGAACAAACTAAAATAGATAGATAGATAGAGAGTGAACGCAATGAGGCAGATAGATAGATAGAGAGATAGATAGATATGAACAAACTAAAATAGATAGATAGATAGTGAACGCAATGAGACAGACATATAGATAGAGAGAGAGATAGATATGAACAAACTAAAATAGATATATAGATAGATAGATAGATAGATAGATAGCGAACGCAATAAGACAGATAGATAGATAGATAGATAGATAGATAGATAGATATATAGATAGATATGAACAAACTAAAATAGATAGTTAGATAGATAGTGAACGCAATGAGATAGATAGATAGATAGATAGATAGATAGATAGAGAGAGAGAGAGAGAGAGAGAGAGACAGATATGAACAAACTAAAAAAGATAGATAGATAGATAGATAGATAGATAGATAGATAGATAGATAGATATGAACAAACGAAAATAGATAGATAAATAGATAGATAGTGAACGCAATGAGATAGATAGATAGATAGATAGATAGATAGATAGATAGATAGATAGATAGATATATAGATAGATATGAACAAACTAAAATAGATTGAGAGATAGATAGATAGATATGAACAAACTGAAATAGATAGATAGATAGATAGATAGATATGAACAAACTAAAATAGATAGATAGATAGATAGTGAACGCAATGAGATAAATAGATATATATATAGATAGATATATAAACAGATAGATAGATAGATTGATAGATAGTGAACGCAATGACATAGACAGGTAGATAGATAGATAGATAGATAGATATGTAGATAGATAGATAGATAGATAGATAGATAGATAGATAGATAGATAGACAGTGAACGCAATAAGACAGACAGATAGATAGATAGATAGATAGATAGATAGATAGATAGATAGATAGATAGATAGATTGATAGATAGATAGATAGTGAACGCAATGAGTTAGATAGATAGATAGATAGATAGATAGATAGATAGATAGATAGATAGATAGGAACAGAATAGAACATATAGATAGCTAGATAGATAGATAGATATGAACAGACTAAGATAGATAGATAGATAGATAGATAGATAGATAGATAGTGTTATGGGACCTACCTTTTTTGGACTCTAATCAACTCTTCCTATTATTATGAATACCGACAGAGTATGCTTCACTTATACTATTCTGGGTCCACAACAATAACCATCACAGTTTTGTGTTTTATTCTCACCTGAATAATCCGCCACCAACATCTTCCCCTATGAGCCGTGTCACTTTAGGATGTATGCAATTATGACATTCCACAATTTTCTATCCCTTGTTGCTCTTAACACCCTTTCTCCTGTAATCCCATTCAAATCCCCACTCAGCCACCCACTCAAGTCCACCAAGTATGTCGCACATTGTTTTCCCTTCTCTCCGCTCTCCTCTATCCGTTTCGTGAGTATCAGGTTCTCCAAGCCGCCGTTCTTTACTACATATCCCAAGAATTTCAGCTGTCCTTTTTTGATGTTAAGTATTCGTTTCCTTTTCGTTTCCATCCCCTCAAAAACCTCGTTGTAGCTCACATGTTTCATCCATGGTATCCTTATCATCCTTCTGTAGAACCACATTTCAGTTATTTCAAGTCTTTTCTTCATCTTTGATGAGATTCTCTAGCATTCGCTGTCATATTGAAGGACAGACATCACAGTAGAAACCGGTACTCTATTTTGTTTCAAGTGAAGTTTTCCTGTTTCTGAAACTCTACTCAGCCCCAGAAAAGCATCCATTGACATGCCAATACGCCTTCGGATCTTCGTATTGCACCTTTCATCCTCTGCTAGAACACTTACAAGCTACTTAAACTTCTTTACCTGTTTGAAGTTTAGTATCCCCAAACTATAAAACGGGTTTTTTTTATATTTTTTCCACTTTATCCGATGCATATATTAATAACAATAAGGACTAAAGGAAAATCGATTATGCCAAAATATTACTTTTGCCACATACAAGCTACGATTAGAAAACGACCATAAGTCGAGGCTTTTTTATACCAAAGCATTTCGTTTCTTAAGAAGGTTTATCAAAGCAGACAATGCCTATGATGCAGAAGAAGTTGAATGAGTCTAATTGGATTACGAATGTTATGTCACCATGCATCATGACTCAATAAGGAGAGACCTACATCAAGTGCCTTGAAGAGGTAATACTGACCTGGGTCAAGAGGGTGGCTACAGGAAGCAAGAATTATGACAACAATCACCAACTTAAAAAGCAGACTTTTTAGAAGAATGCTGACCTGTGTCAAGAGGGTGGCTACTGGAAGAATTTTAGTCATGTAACAGAACTCTGTATCGTGTCATACAAGCAATTGAACATATTCATGGCTATCAGATAATTTAAAATGTGACGGCATCTCCTCTTTTATGGTTATTTATCTCCTTAGACTGCAAACCCCACGATCATTATGTGTGAGGCATAGTTAAGAGAGAGACTAGCAAAACTCCTTGTCACACTAAAGATGAACAGGAAGCAAGAATTATGACAACAATCACCAACTTAAAAAGCAGACTTTTTAGAAGAATGCTGACCTGGGTCAAGAGGGTGGCTACTGGAAGAATTTTAGTCCTGTAACAGAACTCTGTATCGTGTCATACAAGCAATTGAACATATTCATGGCTATCAGATAATTTAAAATGTGACGGCATCACCTCTTTTCTGGCTATTTATCTCCTTAGACTGCAAACCCCACGATCATTATGTGTGAGGCATAGTTAAGAGAGAGACCAGCAAAACTCCTTGTCACACTAAAGATGAACAGGAAGCAAGAATTATGACAACATTCACCAACTTAAAAAGCAGACTTTTTAGAAGAATGCTGACCTGTGTCAAGAGGGTGGCTACTGGAAGAATTTTAGTCATGTAACAGAACTCTGTATCGTGTCATACAAGCAATTGAACATATTCATGGCTATCAGATAATTTAAAATGTGACGGCATCACCTCTTTTCTGGCTATTTATCTCCTTAGACTGCAAACCACACGATCATTATGTGTGAGGCATAGTTAAGGAGAGACTAGCAAAACTCCTTGTCACACAAAAGATGAACAGGAAGCAAGAATTATGACAACAATCACCAACTTAAAAAGCAGACTTTTTAGAAGAATGCTGACCTGGGTCAAGAGGGTGGCTACTGGAAGAATTTTAGTCCTGTAACAGAACTCTGTATCGTGTCATACAAGCAATTGAACATATTCATGGCTATCAGATAATTTAAACTGTGACGGCATCACCTCTTTTCTGGCTATTTATCTCCTTAGACTGCAAACCACACGATCATTATGTGTGAGGCATAGTTAAGAGAGAGACCAGCAAAACTCCTTGTCACACAAAAGATGAAAAGGAAGCAAGAATTATGACAACAATCACCAACTTAAAAAGCAGACTTTTTAGAAGAATGCTGACCTGGGTCAAGAGGGTGGCTACTGGAAGAATTTTAGTCCTGTAACAGAACACTGTATCGTGTCATACAAGCAATTGAACATATTCATGGCTATCACATAATTTAAAATGTGACGGCATCACATCTTTTCTGGCTATTTGTCTCCTTAGACTGCAAACCACACGATCATTATGTGTGAGGCATAGTTAAGAGAGAGACCAGCAAAACTCCTTGTCACTCTAAAGATGAACAGGAAGCAAGAATTATGACAACAATCACCAACTTAAAAAGCAGACTTTTTAGAAGAATGCTGACCTGGGTCAAGAGGGTGGCTACTGGAAGAATTTTAGTCCTGTAACAGAACTCTGTATCGTGTCATACAAGCAATTGAACATATTCATGGCTATCAGATAATTTAAAATGTGACGGCATCACCTCTTTTCTGGCTATTTATCTCCTTAGACTGCAAACCACACGATCATTATGTGTGAGGCATAGTTGAGAGAGACCAGCAAAACTCCTTGTCACACTAAAGATGAACAGGAAGCAAGAATTATGACAACATTCACCAACTTAAAAAGCAGACTTTTTAGAAGAATGCTGACCTGGGTTAAGAGGGTGGCTACTGGAAGAATTTTAGTCCTGTAACAGAACTCTGTATCGTGTCATACAAGCAATTGAACATATTCATGGCTATCAGATAATTTAAAATGTGACGGCATCACCTCTTTTCTGGCTATTTATCTCCTTAGACTGCAAACCACACGATCATTATGTGTGAGTCATAGTTAAGAGAGAGACCAGCAAAACTCCTTGTCACACAAAAGATGAACAGGAAGCAAGAATTATGACAACAATCAACAACTTAAAAAGCAGACTTTTTAGAAGAATGCTGAGCTGGGTCAAGAGGGTGGCTACTGGAAGAATTTTAGTCCTGTAACAGAACTCTGTATCGTGTCATACAAGCAATTGAACATATTCATGGCTATCAGATAATTTAAAATGTGACGACATTACCTCTTTTCTGGCTATTTATCTCCTTAGACTGCAAACCCCACGATCATTATGTGTGAGGCATATTTAAGAGAGAGACCAGCAAAACTCCTTGTCACACTAAAGATGAACAGGAAGCAAGAATTATGACAACAATCACCAACTTAAAAAGCAGACTTTTTAGAAAAATGCTGACCTGGGTCAAGAGGGTGGCTACTGGAAAAATTTTAGTCCTGTAACAGAACTCTGTATCGTGTCATACAAGTAATTGAACATATTCATGGATATCAGATAATTTAAAATGTGACGGCATCACCTCTTTTCTGGCTATTTATCTCCTTAGACTGCAAACCCCACGATCATTATGTGTGAGGCATAGTTAAGAGAGAGACCAGCAAAACTCCTTGTCACACTAAAGATGAAAAGGAAGCAAGAATTATGACAACAATCACCAACTTAAAAAGCAGACTTTTTAGAAGAATGCTGACCTGGGTCAAGAGGGTGGCTACTGGAAGAATTTTAGTCCTGTAACAGAACACTGTATCGTGTCATACAAGCAATTGAACATATTCATGGCTATCACATAATTTAAAATGTGACGGCATCACATCTTTTCTGGCTATTTATCTCCTTAGACTGCAAACCACATGATCATTATGTGTGAGGCATAGTTAAGAGAGAGACCAGCAAAACTCCTTGTCACTCTAAAGATGAACAGGAAGCAAGAATTATGACAACAATCACCAACTTAAAAAGCAGACTTTTTAGAAGAATGCTGACCTGGGTCAAGAGGGTGGCTACTGGAAGAATTTTAGTCCTGTAACAGAACTCTGTATCGTGTCATACAAGCAATTGAACATATTCATGGCTTTCAGATAATTTAAAATGTGACGGCATCACCTCTTTTCTGGCTATTTATCTCCTTAGACTGCAAACCACACGATCATAATGTGTGAGGCATAGTTAAGAGAGAGACCAGCAAAACTCCTTGTCACACAAAAGATGAACAGGAAGCAAGAATTATGACAACAATCACCAACTTAAAAAGCAGACTTTTTATAAGAATGCTGAGCTGGGTCAAGAGGGTGGCTACTGGAAGAATTTTAGTACTGTAAAAGAACTCTGTATCGTGTCATACAAGCAATTGAACATATTCATGGCTATCAGATAATTTAAAATGAGACGGCATCACCTCTTTTCTGGCTATTTATCTCCTTAGACTGCAAACCACACGATCATTATGTGTGAGGCATAGTTAAGAGAGAGACCAGCAAAACTCCTTGTCACACAAAAGATGAACAGGAAGCAAGAATTATGACAACAATCACCAACTTAAAAAGCAGACTTTTCAGAAGAATGCTGACCTGGGTCAAGAGGGTGGCTACTGGAAGAATTTTGGTCCTGTAACAGAACTCTGTATCGTGTCATACAAGCAATTGAATATATTCATGGCTATCAGATAATTTAAAATGTGACGACATTACCTCTTTTCTGGCTATTTATCTCCTTAGACTGCAAACCCCACGATCATTATGTGTGAGTCATAGTTAAGAGAGAGACCAGCAAAACTCCTTGTCACACAAAAGATGAACAGGAAGCAAGAATTATGACAACAATCACCAACTTAAAAAGCAGACTTTTTAGAAGAATGCTGACCTGGGTCAAGAGGGTGGCTACTGGAAGAATTTTAGTCCTGTAACAGTACTCTGTATCGTGTCATACAAGCAATTGAACATATTCATGGCTATCAGATAATTTAAAATGTGACGGCATCACCTCTTTTCTGGCTATTTATCTCCTTAGACTGCAAACCCCAAGATCATTATGTGTGAGGCATAGTTAAGAGAGAGACCAGCAAAACTCCTTGTCACACTAAAGATGAACAGGAAGCAAGAATTATGACAACAATCACCAACTTAAAAAGCAGACTTTTTAGAAGAATGCTGACCTGGGTCAAGAGGGTGGCTACTGGAAGAATTTTAGTCCTGTAACAGAACTCTGTATCGTGTCATACAAGCAATTGAACATATTCATGGCTATCAGATAATTTAAAATGTGACGGCATCACCTCTTTTCTGGCTATTTATCTCCTTAGACTGCAAACCACACGATCATTATGTGTGAGGCATAGTTAAGAGAGAGACAAGCAAAACTCCTTGTCACACGAAAGATGAAAAGGAAGCAAGAATTATGACAACAATCACCAACTTAAAAAGCAGACTTTTTAGAAGAATGCTGACCTGGGTCAAGAGGGTGGCTACTGGAAGAATTTTAGTCCTGTAACAGAACACTGTATCGTGTCATACAAGCAATTGAACATATTCATGGCTATCACATAATTTAAAATGTGACGGCATCACATCTTTTCTGGCTATTTGTCTCCTTAGACTGCAAACCACACGATCATTATGTGTGAGGCATAGTTAAGAGAGAGACCAGCAAAACTCCTTGTCACTCTAAAGATGAACAGGAAGCAAGAATTATGACAACAATCACCAACTTAAAAAGCAGACTTTTTAGAAGAATGCTGACCTGGGTCAAGAGGGTGGCTACTGGAAGAATTTTAGTACTGTAAAAGAACTCTGTATCGTGTCATACAAGCAATTGAACATATTCATGGCTATCAGATAATTTAAAATGAGACGGCATCACCTCTTTTCTGGCTATTTATCTCCTTAGACTGCAAACCCCAAGATCATTATGTGTGAGGCATAGTTAAGAGAGAGACCAGCAAAACTCCTTGTCACACTAAAGATGAACAGGAACCAAGAATTATGACAACAATCACCAACTTAAAAAGCAGACTTTTTAGAAGAATGCTGACCTGGGTCAAGAGGGTGGCTACTGGAAGAATTTTAGTCCTGTAACAGAACTCTGTATCGTGTCATACAAGCAATTGAACATATTCATGGCTATCAGATAATTTAAAATGTGACGGCATCACCTCTTTTCTGGCTATTTATCTCCTTAGACTGCAAACCACACGATCATTATGTGTGAGGCATAGTTAAGAGAGAGACCAGCAAAACTCCTTGTCACACGAAAGATGAAAAGGAAGCAAGAATTATGACAACAATCACCAACTTAAAAAGCAGACTTTTTAGAAGAATGCTGACCTGGGTCAAGAGGGTGGCTACTGGAAGAATTTTAGTCCTGTAACAGAACACTGTATCGTGTCATACAAGCAATTGAACATATTCATGGCTATCACATAATTTAAAATGTGACGGCATCACCTCTTTTCTGGCTATTTATCTCCTTAGACTGCAAACCCCACGATCATTATGTGTGAGGCATAGTTAAGAGAGAGACCAGCAAAACTCCTTGTCACACGAAAGATGAAAAGGAAGCAAGAATTATGACAACAATCACCAACTTAAAAAGCAGACTTTTTAGAAGAATGCTGACCTGGGTCAAGAGTGTGGCTACTGGAAGAATTTTAGTCCTGTAACAGAACTCTGTATCGTGTCATACAAGCAATTGAACATATTCATGGCTATCAGATAATTTAAAATGTGACGGCATCACCTCTTTTCTGGCTATTTATCTCCTTAGACTGCAAACCACACGATCATTATGTGTGAGGCATAGTTAAGAGAGAGACCTGCAAAACTCCTTGTCACACTAAAGATGAACAGGAAGCAAGAATTATGACAACAATCACCAACTTAAAAAGCAGACTTTTTAGAAGAATGCTGACCTGGGTCAAGAGGGTGGCTACTGGAAGAATTTTAGTCCTGTAACAGAACTCTGTATCGTGTCATACAAGCAATTGAACATATTCATGGCTTTCAGATAATTTATAATGTGACGGCATCACCTCTTTTCTGGCTATTTATCTCCTTAGACTGCAAACCACACGATCATTATGTGTGAGGCATAGTTAAGAGAGAGACCAGCAAAACTCCTTGTCACACTAAAGATGAACAGGAAGCAAGAATTATGACAACAATCACCAACTTAAAAAGCAGACTTTTTAGAAGAATGCTGAGCTGGGTCAAGAGGGTGGCTACTGGAAGAATTTTAGTCCTGTAACAGAACTCTGTATCGTGTCATACAAGCAATTGAACATATTCATGGCTATCAGATAATTTAAAATGTGACGGCATCACCTCTTTTCTGGCTATTTATCCCCTTAGACTGCAAACCCCACGATCATTATGTGTGAGTCATAGTTAAGAGAGAGACCAGCAAAACTCCTTGTCACACAAAAGATGAACAGGAAGCAAGAATTATGACAACAATCACCAACTTAAAAAGCAGACTTTTTAGAAGAATGCTGACCTGGGTCAAGAGGGTGGCTACTGGAAGAATTTTAGTCCTGTAACAGAACTCTGTATCGTGTCATACAAGCAATTGAACATATTCATGGCTATCAGATAATTTAAAATGTGACGACATTACCTCTTTTCTGGCTATTTATCTCCTTAGACTGCAAACCCCACGTTCATTATGTGTGAGTCATAGTTAAGAGACAGACCAGCAAAACTCCTTGTCACACAAAAGATGAACAGGAAGCAAGAATTATGACAACAATCACCAACTTAAAAAGCAGACTTTTTAGAAGAATGCTGACCTGGGTCAAGAGGGTGGCTACTGGAAGAATTTTAGTCCTGTAACAGAACTCTGTATCGTGTCATACAAGCAATTGAACATATTCATGGCTATCAGATAATTTAAAATGTGACGGCATCACCTCTTTTCTGGCTATTTGTCTCCTTAGACTGCAAACCACACGATCATTATGTGTGAGTCATAGTTAAGAGAGAGACCAGCAAAACTCCTTGTCACACAAAAGATGAACAGGAAGCAAGAATTATGACAACAATCACCAACTTAAAAAGCAGACTTTTTAGAAGAATGCTGACCTGGGTCAAGAGGGTGGCTACTGGAAGAATTTTAGTCCTGTAACAGAACTCTGTATCGTGTCATACAAGCAATTGAACATATTCATGGCTATCAGATAATTTAAAATGTGACGGCATCACCTCTTTTCTGGCTATTTATCTCCTTAGACTGCAAACCACACGATCATTATGTGTGAGGCATAGTTAAGAGAGAGACCAGCAAAACTCCTTGTCACACAAAAGATGAACAGGAAGCAAGAATTATGACAACAATCACCAACTTAAAAAGCAGACTTTTTAGAAGAATGCTGACCTGGGTCAAGAGGGTGGCTACTGGAAGAATTTTAGTCCTGTAACAGAACTCTGTATCGTGTCATACAAGCAATTGAACATATTCATGGCTATCAGATAATTTAAAATGTGACGGCATCACCTCTTTTCTGGCTATTTATCTCCTTAGACTGCAAACCACACGATCATTATGTGTGAGGCATAGTTAAGAGAGAGACCAGCAAAACTCCTTGTCACACAAAAGATGAACAGGAAGCAAGAATTATGACAACAATCACCAACTTAAAAAGCAGACTTTTTAGAAGAATGCTGACCTGGGTCAAGAGGGTGGCTACTGGAAGAATTTTAGTCCTGTAACAGAACTCTGTATCGTGTCATACAAGCAATTGAACATATTTATGGCTATCAGATAATTTAAAATGTGACGGCATCACCTCTTTTCTGGCTATTTATCTCCTTAGACTGCAAACCACACGATCATTATGTGTGAGTCATAGTTAAGAGAGAGACCAGCAAAACTCCTTGTCACACAAAAGATGAACAGGAAGCAAGAATTATGACAACAATCACCAACTTAAAAAGCAGACTTTTTAGAAGAATGCTGACCTGGGTCAAGAGGGTGGCTACTGGAAGAATTTTGGTCCTTTAACAGAACTCTGTATCGTGTCATACAAGCAATTGAACATATTCATGGCTATCAGATAATTTAAAATGTGACGGCATCACCTCTTTTCTGGCTATTTATTTCCTTAGACTGCAAACCACACGATCATTATGTGTGAGGCATAGTTAAGAGAGAGACCAGCAAAACTCCTTGTCACACTAAAGATGAACAGGAAGCAAGAATTATGACAACAATCACCAACTTAAAAAGCAGACTTTTTAGAAGAATGCTGACCTGGGTCAAGAGGGTGGCTACTGGAAGAATTTTAGTCCTGTAACAGAACTCTATCGTGTCATACAAGCAATTGAACATATTCATGGCTATCAGATAATTTAAAATGTGACGGCATCACCTCTTTTCTGGCTATTTATCTCCTTAGACTGCAAACCACACGATCATTATGTGTGAGGCATAGTTAAGAGAGAGACCAGCAAAACTCCTTGTCACACTAAAGATGAACAGGAAGCAAGAATTATGACAACAATCACCAACTTAAAAAGCAGACTTTTTAGAAGAATGCTGACCTGGGTCAAGAGGGTGGCTACTGGAAGTATTTTAGTCCTGTAACAGAACTCTGTATCGTGTCATACAAGCAATTGAACATATTCATGGCTATCAGATAATTTAAAATGTGACGGCATCACCTCTTTTCTGGCTATTTATCTCCTTAGACTGCAAACCACACGATCATTATGTGTGAGGCATAGTTAAGAGAGAGACCAGCAAAACTCCTTGTCACACAAAAGATGAACAGGAAGCAAGAATTATGACAACAATCACCAACTTAAAAAGCAGACTTTTTAGAAGAATGCTGACCTGGGTCAAGAGGGTGGCTACTGGAAGTATTTTAGTCCTGTAACAGAACTCTGTATCGTGTCATACAAGCAATTGAACATATTCATGGCTATCAGATAATTTAAAATGTGACGGCATCACCTCTTTTCTGGCTATTTATCTCCTTAGACTGCAAACCACACGATCATTATGTGTGAGGCATAGTTAAGAGAGAGACCAGCAAAACTCCTTGTCACACTAAAGATGAACAGGAAGCAAGAATTATGACAACAATCACCAACTTAAAAAGCAGACTTTTTAGAAGAATGCTGACCTGGGTCAAGAGGGTGGCTACTGGAAGAATTTTAGTCCTGTAACAGAACTCTGTATCGTGTCATACAAGCAATTGAACACATTCATGGCTATCAGATAATTTAAAATGTGACGGCATCACCTCTTTTCTGGCTATTTATCTCCTTAGACTGCAAACCACAGGATCATTATGTGTGAGGCATAGTTAAGAGAGAGACCAGCAAAACTCCTTGTCACACTAAAGATGAACAGGAAGCAAGAATTATGACAACAATCACCAACTTAAAAAGCAGACTTTTTAGAAGAATGCTGACCTGGGTCAAGAGGGTGGCTACTGGAAGAATTTTAGTCCTGTAACAGAACTCTGTATCGTGTCATACAAGCAATTGAACACATTCATGGCTATCAGATAATTTAAAATGTGACGGCATCACCTCTTTTCTGGCTATTTATCTCCTTAGACTGCAAACCACACGATCATTATGTGTGAGGCATAGTTAAGAGAGAGACCAGCAAAACTCCTTGTCACACAAAAGATGAAAAGGAAGCAAGAATTATGACAACAATCACCAACTTAAAAAGCAGACTTTTTAGAAGAATGCTGACCTGGGTCAAGAGGGTGGCTACTGGATGAATTTTAGTCCTGTAACAGAACTCTGTATCGTGTCATACAAGCAATTGAACATATTCATGGCTATCAGATAATTTAAAATGTGACGGCATCACCTCTTTTCTGGCTATTTATCTCCTTAGACTGCAAACCACATGATCATTATGTGTGAGGCATAGTTAAGAGAGAGACCAGCAAAACTCCTTGTCACACTAAAGATGAACAGGAAGCAAGAATTATGACAACAATCACTAATTTAAAAAGCAGACTTTTTAGAAGAATGCTGACCTGGGTCAAGAGGGTGGCTACTGGAAGAATTTTAGTCCTGTAACAGAACTCTGTATCGTGTCATACAAGCAATTGAACATATTCATGGCTATCAGATAATTTAAAATGTGACGGCATCACCTCTTTTCTGGCTATTTATCTCCTTAGACTGCAAACCCCACGATCATTATGTGTGAGTCATAGTTAAGAGAGAGACCAGCAAAACTCCTTGTCACACAAAAGTTGAACAGGAAGCAAGAATTATGACAACAATCACCAACTTAAAAATCAGACTTTTTTAGAAGAGATGCAGATGAACTCAGTGACCATTTTATGCAATAAATCTACTGTTAAATATTTCATGATTTTTTGTGTAATTTTAGTAAAATTAATCTGTTAACGTGATGTCATTGTTAATTTCACTTTTATGTCTTCTAAACGAAAATTTATTTATCGCATCTTCTATATCCGCTGTAGAAGTTGTGGTCGATAGCAAGCATTCTGCACTGCAAATTTGCTTCAAAGTTCAGAAGGGCAGGTCAGAGGACAATTTTCGTATGTGGCGCAGTGGATATCGGCTCGGAACGAGAACTCGGGGAACCGAGTTCGAATTCCAGTTGAAATCCTTGTATACACTTACGAGCAAATACCCTTGGGAAAGGTATTAATCCGTCTCTTCCCTCCAGTTAT
>JBBBDQ010001410.1:247500-250000 GCA_037127315.1 Ascarosepion bandense | reverse complement strand
TATCTATCTAATTATCTATCTATGTCAGTCTGTTCATATCTATCTATCTATCTATCTATCTATCTATCTATCTATATATATATCTATCTATGTCAGTCTGTTCATATCTATCTATCTATCTATCTATCTATCTATCTATCTATCTATATCAGTCTGTTCATATCTATCTATCTATCTATCTATCTCAACCTTTTTCATATCTATCTATCTATCTATCTATCTATCTATCTATCTATCTATCTATCTATCTATATCAGTCTGTTCATATATGTATCTATCTATCTATCTATCTATCTATCTATCTATCTATGTCCGTCTGTTCATATCTATCTATCAATCTATCTATCTATCTATCTATCTATCTATCTATCTATCTATCTATCTATCTATCAGTCTGTTTCTATCTATCTATCTATCTATCTATCTATCTATCTATCTATCAGTCTGTTCATATCTATCTATCTATCTATTTATCTATCTATCTATATCGTCTATCTATCTATCTATCTATCTATCTATCTATCTATCTATCAGTCTGTTCATATCTATCTATCTATCTATCTATTTATCTATCTATCTATCTATCTATCTATCTATCTATCTATCTATCTATCTATCTATCTATCTATATATCAATCTATCTCAGCCTGTTTCTTTCCCTATCTATCTATCTATCTATCTATCTATCTATCTATCTATCTATCTTTCTATCTATCTCAGTCTGTTCATTATCTATCTATCTATCTATCTATCTATCTATCTATCTATCTATCTATCTCAGTCTGTTCATTATCTATCTATCTATCTATCTATCTATCTATCTATCTATCTATCTATCTATCTGTTTCTATTTATCTATCTATCTATCTATCTATCTATCTATCTATCTATCTATCTATCTATCTATCAGTCTGTTCATTATCTATCTATCTATCTATCTATCTATCTATCTCAGTCTGTTCATTATCTATCTATCTATCTATCTATCTATCTATCTATCTATCTATCTATCTATCTATCTATCTATCTGTATCAGTCAGTCATATCTATCTATCTATCTATCTATCTATCTATCTATCTATCTATCTATCTATCTATCTATGTCAGTCTGTTCATATCTATCTATGTCAGTCTGTTCATATCTATCTATCTATCTATCTATCTATCTATCTATCTATCTATCTATCTATCTATGTCAGTCTGTTCATATCTATCTATCTATCTATCTATCTATCTATCTATCTATCTATCTATGTCAGTCTGTTTCTATCTATCTATCTATCTATCTATCTATCTATCTATCTATGTCAGTCTGTTCATATCTATCTATCTATCTATCTATCTATCTATCTATCTATCTATCTATCTATCTATCTATGTCAGTCTGTTCATATCTATCTATCTATCTATCTATGTCAGTCTGTTCATATCTATCTATCTATGTATCTATCTATCTATCTATCTATCTATCTATCTATCTATCTATCTATCTATCTATCTATATCAGTCTGTTCATATCTATCTATCTATCTATCTATCTATCTATATCAGTCTGTTCATATCTATCTATCTATCTATCTATCTCAACCTTTTCATATCTATCTATCTATCTATCTATCTATCTATCTATCTATCTATCTATCTGTCAGTCTGTTCATATATGTATCTATCTATCTATCTATCTATCTATCTATCTATCTATCTATGTCAGTCTGTTCATATCTATCTATCAATCTATCTATCTATCTATCTATCTATCTATCTATCTATCTATCTATCTATCAGTCTGTTCATATCTATCTATCTATCTATCTATCTATCTATCTATCTATCAGTCTGTTCATATCTATCTATCTATCTATCTATCTATCTATATCAGTCTGTTCATATCTATCTATCTATCTATCTATCTATCTATCTATATCTATTTCATATCTATCTATCTATCTATCTATCTATCTATCTATCTATCTATCTATCTATCTATCTATCTATCTTCTATCTATCTATCTATATATCAATCTATCTCAACCTGTTCTTTCCCTATCTATCTATCTATCTATCTATCTATCTATCTATCTATCTATCTTTCTATCTATCTCAGTCTGTTCATTATCTATCTATCTATCTATCTATCTATCTATCTATCTATCTATCTATCTCAGTCTGTTCATTATCTATCTATCTATCTATCTATCTATCTATCTATCTATCTATCTATCTATCTATCTCAGTCTGTTCATTATCTATCTATCTATCTATCTATCTATCTATCTATCTATCTATCTATCTATCTATCTCAGTCTGTTCATTATCTATCTATCTATCTATCTATCTATCTATCTCAGTCTGTTCATTATCTATCTATCTATCTATCTATCTATCTATCTATCTATCTATCTATCTATCTATCTATGTCAGTCTGATCACTTATCTATCTATCTATCTATCTATCTATCTATCTATCTATCTATCTATCTATCTATGTCAGTCTGTTCAT
>JBBBDQ010001410.1:202500-242500 GCA_037127315.1 Ascarosepion bandense | reverse complement strand
CGGGAAGTGCGAGAAAAGAAGCCGTTGGAGTAGAAATTGCGGTTACATTTCATCGGTTTCACTGTAAAAGGGTGGGACCTAGTTGCCAATCTAGTATCTCGTGCGAACTCACACCTAGCTGGCACCAGTGATTTAAGTTCATCAGAGCAGAAGCCATGAAAGTATTTATAGAATAGGCACAGGGAAGCCACGTCACGCCGGTGAGAGAATGACTGCAGGCGGTCAGCTAAGTCGGTATCAATCACATTACAGATTCTTCGCTGTATTTTGTCAAGAAGCCAGAGGAGAATAGCAGGGGCACCCGACCAGATGTGGCAACAGCATTCAAAACACGGGCGGTACCGATATTATATAGATTAATATTATATTTCGAGATTCTGTTGGTGATTCTGTTGCTGATTTGTATAATTAGAGAAAAGTTGACCAAAAGAATTAGCGAAAAAAAAAAAAAACACCGGGAAGCTACCTTAGGAAACTGGGACAGAAGTCGAGATGAGACGACAGAACCAATAACTTTGCAGATTCATATTCCGATTTTATCAGAAATAAATCTGTATATATATAGCAGGAACACCAAGCCAGATGAAGTGGCAATATGCAAAACAAAGACAACAGTCTTATTTAATTTCTGATTTTTATATTTTCTAACACGTCGTTTTGATGCGATTCGCTTGAATAAAGACACATAAGACCAGCCGATAGTGAATTAGTTAAAATTATTTCCGGAATCATCATTAACTTGTTTCGTTCGTCCCGTTCTACTGAATTGGAGATAAACTTTATGCACCAACCGATCACAGAGGCGCGAAAGGCCATTTTAAGAATGCCTAAATGAGAAAGAATGAAATGGCGAAGGTAATGTGTGGCCAATATCCAAAGTTCTGAATACGTAGCAATTACGATTGTAAGAGACTGGAGGGTATATCTCCACATGGTTTGTAACGCTATAATGGACTATAAATAAATAAATGGAACCTTTGTAGTCATTGTCTGGTATCAGAAATCTGCACATTTATCTGGGCCGCATATACATATGTGCGTTCTGTAAATTGTTGATTTGCACTTCTAAAACGCAGATATCTATTTGTTGGATGAATTAAAATTCCTATTTTGAAATACCCAAAAATAAAGTCAGTCAGTTAAGTGCCATACGTAATACACGCTTGGGTGATCATGTCTCGAAAGAGACATGACTGACTGGGCAGATCATCCTGCAGTAGTTTACTGTTGCTTTCTACACTAGACTGGTTGCCAACCAAAGCTATAGAACCTAATATGTTCTACTGTTTAACCCATAGCTAACAACCCTGCTCCATAAAAAACAGTTTGTTACGGAAACAGTAACAAAAAGTGGTTGCCCTACCCACCATTGGAAATAACGGATAAGATGATGAGATGAGTGATAGAAGCGACAGATTAATACTTTTCCCAAGGGTATTTGCGCGTAAATGAATGCAATAAATTCATCCGAAATACTTAATTTAAATTAAGTAGTTAGTTACTAGGCCTCTATTGGCCAGAGTTGACAATGGGTAGCATCCTAGCTGTCTGCTTCATTAGAGCATTGGCGTCTGTGACTGTAGAAGCCGACGCGGGAGTGACAATCGCTATTGGAGAGACGGCATTTATGTTTTGTTTCTGGTCTGTCGGAGCTGACACTTTGCTTTCTGCGGACCCACTTCTCCATGATGGCTTTTATCAGTTCCTCTTCCCTTGATCTGAGTTGTTGGGTATGGGTTGCTCTCCATTTTGATCGTTTGACAACTACGTTCTTCTATGACTTATTGTTGACCCCCACAGGTTTCATGTTGCGTTTTACGATATCACAATACCACAGCTGTGGCTGCCCAGTGGGTTTTCTTCCAGAGGCCAGCCACATACACGAGATCTTTTGGAATGCAATCTCTTCCTTCTTCGGGATGCTGCTGATGATGGCTGCAAGCTTGTCGTAAAACACTTACTTGGAGTCCGGTGAGGCAAAAAGTGTCGGGGCATACACGCTGACAAATAACGGGACCTGATGTGGTGTTGAGGTGAAGAGTGAAAATCGCTCAGTACAGTTACTACCTGGTCCAACCATATTTAGGTTTTTGGTTGTTTTGTTTTTATGGCATATCAACACCTAGGCGGGTCATTTATTGCCAACTAAATTTTATTTATTTATTATTATTATTTTATTTATTTTCTTTCAACAATTTATTGTTGTTTCTATATAAGTTTTGTGTCTAGGAATACATTTTATCTTTTTGAGTATCAAGATTCATTGGGATTTGTTCTTAAGGGTAGGTTCCCCAAGTCCTACCCTTGTTATTTAACCCATAACTGGAGGGAAGGGACGGATTAATAACTTTCCCAAAGGTACCAGTGATTGCAGTTTATTCAACTGGAATTCGACTCGGCTCACCGATTTCTCTTTCCGAGCCGATATCCAGTGCACCACAGCGCACATCCTTACAGCACCTGGTATTCTTAAGCGGTCACCCATCTATGTACTGACCAGGCTCAACGTTGCTTAACTTCGGTGATCGAGTGAGAACCGGTGTATTCAACATGATAGGCCGTAAGCCTCCATATTTAGGATGCTGTTTCCAACTGCTAAGCCCATACTGCGTTAGTGAGATTCGTTCGAGCTCTTTCGACTGCCAAAAAAAAACAAAAAAAAACGTGTAGTCACACACCTTCAATGATCCAGAGTCTACCAGATGTGTTTCCTGCAGCGTAGCAATGTCATCATGAAGCCTCTTTATCTCGTCATTGATAATTGCAATTTTCCTGGAGTCATTGATATTCTAAAGTCCTTCAAATGGGCTGGCCAACATAATCCGGAAGTTTTAACAGCCAAGTTTTAGCGATGGTTTCCTTTGAGATTTTTAAATTAAGTATTTTGATGTTCTAGAAGTAGTCCAGCTTTTGTGGCGACATCATCGGACGGGATCGCCGCGACCGGGTGGCAGTGTCACAACTGGGATCGTCACGACCGTCATCGAGAACGAGCGTCACATTAGACAGACGGCCAGCCAGGCTGAGTCGTCACATCTAGTGCCGTTTCGACCAGGTTCTGGCTTGAGGGCAGCAGTCCGGCCTGCCGTAGTGTCACAGTAGTATTACACAAAGAATAGTTTGTTTGTTTTTTTAATCATTTCACCCCGAGCAAGGCGGAAATGCCACTGATGTGCAGGGGGCTACATAACTGTAAAAAGATTAATTAGAAAAGAGTGAGGAGTACAAACTAGTTAGAAAGGAGCAATAGAAAGCTGAGAAAGCTGGTGCGATGACAGATACATAGGTGGAGAGAAAGGGAAGGTTATACGGGGGTGGGGAAAGAGCTAGAGTCCAGTGGTTAGTAGATGAGTATTGACTTTGCATTTAAATTTCTGGAGGTTGTAGCCGTCAGGAAAGCAAGAATACGGGAGCGAGTTCCACAGGCGGGAAGTGCGAGAGAAGAAGCTGCAGGAGTAGAATTGTCGTCTGTTTTTGGCTAACCTGACTGTGAATGGGTGGGACCCAGTTGCCAGTCTGGTTGCACGAGTAAACACCTGTTGAGGAGGCATCAGTGACTTAAGTTCGTCTGAGCAGAAGCCATGAATGTATTTATAGAACAGACAAAGGGAGGCCACATTTCGACGATGGGGAAGTGGCTTAAGTTTAACGACCTTATGGTCAGTTAAGCTCAGTTTTAGAATTTGGGGATCAAATTTCTTCAATATAGTTCGTTTGTTTCAAACTTGTTTCACGCTTTAGATTAGTTGTACACGTTTTTATTACAATTAAATCTTGTATAGTCCTATGTTTCTAAATGTGCCATTAAATGAACTATCTTGGTGTGTTCAAATAATTTTTTCATTGTTTTTGTATTGTAGTACTTTTTACATTCCGATGAAATTCAGTGCAGTCTATCATGAAGTCTCTTACAATGTATTGAGCATGACAGGCTGTGCACTACGGCGGTTCCTCTTTTTCAAGTTGGAATAGATGAGTTATTTTAGTATGTCCAATACAGAGTCGAGAAAGGATAACTTCCTCCCTTCGTGATTCCCTGTAACCCTGTATCCATTCACCTAGAGTGGGTTTTATTGTTAGTAATTTACTTAGATCGCAGTTGTTCCTGCGGATTTGCCATTTATGTTGGATATATGATTGTATTTTTGCTTTTAAATCTGTGTATGGGATCTTATATGTTTGGTCAATGGGCTCTTTATATGCATTTTTGGCAGCTGTGTCAACGAATATTAATGCTGTAAATACATAATTTTGCTAGATGGTTTAGGAAAAGCTTACTGGCCTCCTTGGTTTCTGTCTTTTTACAGTTGAAGGTTAATCCTATTCTCTGGCTTTCCTTTACTACCTTGTCTTGGAGGTTACGTATTTCTTTTGCTTATCACTGTCAGCCTTTTGGTTTTGTTTGGTTTGAGTTTAACAACCCATCAACCATTTATGGTCATTTAAGGGTCAGCTTTTGTATTTTGGGATCACATTTGTTTTGAAGTTGTTGCGTGCATTAGAGTGGTTGTACACATTAGATTGTATACATTTTTATTTTTATTTTTTCGACGAAATTATGAAAGGGTTCTCAGGAGAGGAATAGTTGTTTGGTTTGATTTGAGTTTAATGATCTATCAACCATTATGGTCATTTAAGGGTCAGCTTCTGTATTTTGGGATCACATCAGATTGTATACATTTTTATTTTAATCAAATTTTATTGTATAGTCCTATTTTCTTTGAATATGCCATTAAATGGTCTATCTTGGTGCGTTCAAATAGTTCTTTTTTTGTTTTTGTTTTTTTTTGTTTTGTTTTGTTTTTTTTATTGTAATACTTTTTTTGTACCGGTGAAAATTCAGCGCAGTCCATCATGAAGTGTCTTACAGTGTAAGGGGCATGACAGGCTGTGCACTATGGCGGTTCCTCTTTTTCAAGTTGGAATAGATGAGTTATTTTAGTCTGTCCAGTACAGAGTCGAGAAAGGATAACTTCTTCCCTTCGTGATTCCCTATAACCCTGTATCCATTCACCTAGAGTGGGATTTATTGTTAGTACTTAGATCGCAGTTGTTCCAGTGGCTTTGCCATTTATGTTGGATATATGATTGTATTTTTGCTTTTAAATCTGTGTATGGGATCTTATATGTTTGGTCAATGGGCTCTTTATATGCATTTTTGGCGGCTGTGTCAACGAATATTAATGCTGTAAATACATCATTTTGCTAGATGATTTAGGACAAGCTTTTAAATTATCCAAAGTAGAGTTTGAGTTTGAGTTTTGTTTAGCGGAATATCAGCCTCTGTGAGTTATTTAATACCAAAAAGGGGGGTTTTAAGGTATTTTCCTTTTAATATTAGGTTATACTGAGAAGGTTGATTTAGTCAAATTTTCATTGAATTTGTATTTTATTTTAGAAAACTGAAGATATGTTCTAGTTCGGTATTCAAAAGTTTATGCTGGTAATAATATTTTTCTTTCAAAAATCTGTTATGGCAAAACTTTTTCCTTCAAAAATATGTTATGTTAATAAATGTTTCCTTAAAAATATATATTTTTCTATAAAAGTCTATTTTTATGCATATATTTCTATAAAAGTGTATTTTTATACGTTCAAAATATTTTGTCCCCAGTATGGGGGTTGATTATTTGCCCATTACTGGGACCCTAACAGGTGCTACCACTCCGAGTCATGATGGTTCTCACAACTTCCAAATCAGTAGCCTTGCAACCGGAGGCAGTTTATCGTCATACCCAGGACCCCAGAAATAGATAAACAGATACAAAATCCACAATTGCAAAATACAATTATTATCATTGTTTTTTTACGGTTAATCAACACTTATAGGAGTTATCTTTTTTTTTTTTTTTTTTTTTTTTTTTTTTATAAGCGTTTCACCCCGAGCAAGGCATGTCACTGCCACTACTGTGCAGGGGGCTACGTAGAGAGGAGAAAGGCTGGTTAAATATAGGACATTTAAGAGGGTGGGTGATAGGCGGGTGAGGATACCGAGAATGAGGGTTGGTAGATGAGAGTGTTGTGAGAATAGTTGGGAGTTAGTGTGATAGGAGGTGTCTATTGACCCTACATTTAAACACCTGGAGATTGTAACTGTCGGGAAAGCAGACTTGTGGAAGGGAGTTCCACAGGCGGGAGGCGCGAGAAAAGAAGCTGTTGGAGTAGAATTTACGGTTACATCTTATTTGTTTAACTGTAAAAGGGTGGGACCTAGTTGCTAATCTAGTATCTCGTGTAAATTCGTGCTTGGGCGGCACCAGTGATCTAAGCTCATCGGAGCAGAAGCCATGAAAGTACTTGTAGAAGAGGCACAGGGAAGCTACATCACGCCGGTGTGAGAGCGGCTGCAGCCGGTCTGCCAAGTTAGTATCAACCACGTTACAGATCCTCCTTTGTATTTTGTCAAGAAGCCCAAGGAGAGCAGCAGGGGCACCCGACCAGATATGGCAGCAATATTCAATACACGGGCGGATGGTAGATTTGTATATGTGCAGAATAGTTTCAGGTGGGAAAAATTTCCGGGCCCTGCACAGAGAGCCGACTTTCATAGCAGCAGATTTGGCAATGGATTCAATATAGTCATTCCATTTGAGGTCCGCCGAGAGTGTAAGGCCAAGGAGGCGTAGTATTTTACTCTCTGGGAGGCTAGCCTGTCCCATGCTAATGGGAGGTAGATGCGATAGTCTATGGTGGTTAGTTGATAACAGCTTTGTTTTGGAGGCATTGAAATTTACCAACCATTTCCTACTCAGACTTTTTTGTGTTTGCGTGGTCGGGTTGGTTTGGATCAAAGTGTAGTATCTGTTCCATAGTGATACCTACTATTACTTTGGTCAAGTGTGGCATTGTGGTCTCCACCCAAGTTTATTGCTTGGGCTGCGTAAAGTAGCGACCTGCGAAGGACGCGAAACACCGGAGGCAGGTGTCTCGCGCTTAGCCTCTTAGGAGGCAATGGCCTCCGATAGGCCAGATGTGATCGTTCCTCCCACCACGGCCTCGGTGGGAGGAAAGGAGGGGGATTGGCGGTTGCCTGCCTCACCCCTCTCCTTGGAAAAAGGACCAGGAGTAGCAACCCTACCAGCAGCTCCTGCATCTCCGGTGCCCTCTACGTCTAAGGAGGACGGGCAGCGGTGTTCAGCAGACACGGTTTCCCCCGACAAGGCTTGGACCGGGGGGACCATCCAGAAAGTGCGGAAGGATTCAACGTATTATGAGTCTCTAAAGGAGAAATACGCTAAATACGTGACAGGAGCGGAGATTATCTCGGTGCCCGAGACGCTCAGTAACATTGAGCCCAGGATCCTTTCCCTGCTGACCAGGGATCCGAAAAGTCGCAAACTTATCGGGGTCAGCAGGGACGTGGTGGAGGAGGCCATCAAGGCCTTGAAGATCAATGGAAAGATGGTGGCTAGGCGTAGCCACGCCGTGTGGGATGTTCTACTTGGCTCTGCGGAGGAAGCAAGAAAACTGGCCGGCTCCCTTATGGAAACAAAGACGTTGCGCCTGGATACAGAATACATGGGCATGCGCAGATCAAAGATCACTCTCCACGGCGTGCCCATGGACATCTCGTTAGACCATGTCGGGGTGTTTTTCACACAATTCGGCATGGTCGAAGAGGTGAAGGCGCTCACCTCGAAGCAGGGCTTTCTCACCGGTGACGTCACCCTGCAGGTGACGGTCGAGCAAAAAAAGATCGGGAATATCCCCAACATTATCACCTGCAGGGGAAGATCAATTTACGTGATCGTTGAGGGGAGGAAGCCCTTCTGCTGGGTCTGCGGCGATTCCAATCACGTCGCCAAGGCGTGCCCGAAAAAGGATCCGGCCCCTGGGACCCAGCCAGCAAAGCAGCAGCAGGAGAAACCGGCAGCGAAACAACCAGAAGCTCCAACGGAGGCGAAATCGTCTGTTCCGGATAAGGTGAATGAGTGGCAGACGGTCGGCAAGAAAAAGAAGGCGAAGGCACTAGCGGAGAAATCGCCTTCTCCGGCCAAAACGCCTTCTCAGACCAAAACGCCTTCTCCGACCAAAACGCCCTCGCCACCTCAGGAGCCTTCGGAGTCAAAGGTGCCCTCATCACCCAAAGCAGCTACCAAGCAGGGGAAGGCAAAAAAACCTCCCCAAAATGAGGGCCCGAAGGAACAACCAAGGGAAGAGCCCATGGAGACTCAAAGATCGGCGTCGTTGAAACGCAGCCGGGAGGACGAAGAAGAGCAGCAAGAGAACTTCAAGAATCGGCGGAAGAGCAGAGAAAGGAGTTCGACAACACACAGGTGCTCCTCACTTCCTGCCTCACCGGAGAGGCAAACGTATGCGCAAAAGGCAAGAAGCCTCCCCTCGTCCCCGCGGAAAGCTTCCCAGTCCCCTACCTTTAAATTAACCCCCCTGAGACCAGTTGCTTTATCCCCCACTCTCTCCCCTTCTCCTATGTCCACTCCCACTCGGGCAAAAAAGATAAAAGCCCTGCCCAAAGGGGAAGCGCTATTGAAAGTAGAGGAGGACATCTCTGCAGGGTGGTCGTCACAAAGACGAAAACTACTCAAACCACTGCTGAAGATGACCACGGTTGACGGTCTATCTACGGAGGACCCCAAAAACTTTCCCCAGGCCCCAGGAGTAATTACCCTCGTACGGAATACCGGGGGTAACCTGCGGGTCTGGGACCACATCGCGGAAGCGAAAAAACTTTATCCTAAACTAAGGATGTACATTGAAAGCTCAGCAGAACTTAGAAAAATGTCTAAAAATTGTTCGGGGAGGTTCCCTGTTTTACTCCACCCCAGTTTATATAGGGTGGTAAAACTAATGTACCCCACGGACGTCGGCGGTATTGTCTCAGACGGACGGATTACGTCCGACATAGGAACTGGTTCCCTGGGACAGTCCGTCGGGGTCCTGTCTGCCCGAGATTTTCGCCCCGTATGCATCTAGAGAGCCTTTGTTGCCTGTTTTTCTTTTTCTCTTTTTCAGGTTTAAAAGATGTCTATTAAGATAGCCAGCTTGAATGCGAAGGGCCTGAGGGATCGGGGTAAGGCGGCTCGCCTGCTTCGTGACCTCTTGTCCTTCGGCGTGGATGTGGCCGCGATCCAAGAGACTCACTTTGTTTGCGAAGTCGACTCTTGTGTGCTGTCTAACGACTTTGTCGTCTATTCAGCATATGGGAGCCGGCAAGCCAGAGGTGTTTCTTTGCTGGTCAAGCGTACCCTGGACGCGAAGGTTGACCTTGTCCATGTCGGTGCCGAGGGCCGGCTGATCGTGGCCGATATTGCAGTGAAAAGCAAATTGTTCCGGCTGATTGTGGTTTATGCGCCCAATAAGCAAGGTGAGCGTGTCTCTTTCTTTCGGCTGTTGGAGCCCTTTATGGTGCATTCAACACGGCTAATCTTAGTTGGGGACTGGAATGCCATCCTAACCCCCAGATGGGATAGAGGGAGGGGCGCTAGCGGGAGGAATGATGATCGTAGCCTGATTGATCTGATCGACGAATTTGGTCTCGTCGATAGATACCGGGTCGATCATCCGGATGGGAGTATGTGGACGTGGGCGCTTAATTGGCCTTCTACCCGGGTATCTGCGTACCTGGATAGGATGTTAGTGAGAGTGGCCGACATAGACTTCTTAGAATGTCCAACGTTCCACTGGCTAGGCTACACGGACCACAAACTCGTTTGTGCCCGTGTGGTGTTAGACTTTAGGCCTAGGTTGGCTGGTTATTGGAAGTTCAATCAGTCCTTACTGGACAGGCGGGACTTTCGTGACCAGCTGACAAAACTAGTTCAGCGGGCGTTAATTGGGCGAGTCATTGGGAATAAGTGGTGGGTTAACCTTAAGGACTCCATTAGGTCTTTCGCCACCAAATATAGCCAGCGGCTCAAACTAGATAAGGCTGCGGAGGCAAAGACACTTAGTGCTAATTTCGCCCGGGCGGAGGCTGGTGGGGATCCCCTAGAGATAGCCTTAGCCAGGGAGGCCCTGAGGCGCACGACTAGCGAGCGCTATATGGGTCAGGTAATTAGGGCTAAGTTAAGCAAGATGTCTTCCGAAGCTGTGAACATGGGCGCAGAACTGCGCAAGGAAGAAATTCGTCGGGCCGGCGATCGGTACATTCGAGAAGTGCGCGACCCGGAGGGGCATCTCCTTCGGTCCACTGACGACATGTGCGAGGCGTTCCGGCAGCATTTCGAACACCGGTTTACCAAGGAGCCTGGTCTCCGTGACGAGGAGTTTCGCAGCTATTTGGCTGACTTTCCCCGGCTTTTGCCGGCTGAAGCGGCTAGCTGCGAAGGGGAGATTACGGAGGACGAAGTCTACGCGGCTTTGAAGAAGACCGGCAGTGGCAAGTCGCCAGGTTTGGATGGTTTGCCCTATGAATTGTACTTGAGGATGTCGCACCTTTTTGTCCCGCTCTTGACTGTCGTGTTCAACCACTGGTTTCGGCAGGGGTCCATCCCCGGTCGGATCACCAGGGGCGTGATCACGCTGTTGGGAAAAGGCAAGAAGGTTGGGCGGGGATTAGATGATTACAGGCCCATAACTCTGCTAAACACAGAGTTAAAGATTTTGGCCAAGATCCTGACGAATCGCTTGCAGCTAGTTGCCGAGTCTCTGTTGGAACCGGATCAGACTTGTTCTGTGAAGGGACGAACAATTCAGAGCAACCTGCACTTGATTCGCACGATCGTAGAGGGTGTAGAAGACGACGAAGAGGCCGCGCTGATCAATTTGGATCAGTCCAAGGCATTTGATAGGATTGACCATGGCTACCTGGCTGCTGTCCTGCAGGCCGCCGGATTCAAACCCGACTTCAGCCGCTGGATTAGCCTTCTGTATCGCTCCCCCAAGGCTGTGGTACAGGTGAACGGGAAGCTGTCGAGCGCTTTCGCGCTGTCTAGGTCGGTCCGACAGGGTTGTCCACTGTCGCCTCTCCTTTACGTCCTGGCGTTGGAGCCTCTCCTTCGCCGGCTAAGGGACGAGACGTGCAGTCCGGTCCTGCGTGGAATTGCTGTCCCTGGTGGAGCTCGAGCCAGGGTTTCCGCGTACGCCGATGACGTAACGACCTTTGTGTCCTCCCGCAGGGACATAAGGGCGGTACAGAAGGCGCTTGAACGGTACGAACAGGTAACAGGGGCCAGAATTAACCGCGACAAGTCGTCCGGCTTGCGGTTAGGTGCCTGGAAGGGTGTTTCCCTCCCGGGGCCCTTCGACTGGACGGACGGGCCGGTCAAGCTCCTCGGAGTTTGGTTCGGTCCGGACTTACAGTTGGAGAAAAACTGGTCTGAAGTACAGGCAAAGGTCGGCGCGTCGGTCGAGATTTGGCGTCGACGGAGTCTCTCCGTGAAGGGTCTGGCGGAGGTGTGTAATACATACCTCTTTCCCAGAATCCTTTACCGGCTGTCTGTACTTCCCCTTTGTGACGATCATGAGAAGGCGCTCGAGCGTTTGCTATTCTCCTGTCTTTGGAGAGGACGCAAACACATGGTCGACAAAGGAGTCTGTTGCCTCCGTCCGTGTCAAGGGGGTCTGGGGATGCCACACTTGAGGAGCCACGTGCTCGCTTCGAGGTTGGCATTCCTCAGGCGCGCGTTGGAGGAAGATCGGTTGCTTGCGGGGGTAGTGAGGGACATGTTCCCTAGCCTCACTATCACTCCCCCGCTCCTAAGGACTAGCAATAGGCCTTGGGGGCGGCCGAAATTCCTACTCGAATGTCTGACGGCCCTTCGGGCCATTCCATGGTCCAGTGACCTTTCACGGCCTAGGAGAATCTTCTATCGGGGATTAGTGGAGGGCGCCGTGAAGGATGAACTGTGGAGTAAGCTTGGCATGTCGAGGGAGGAGTATCGCTCTCATTGGTCTTGGGCGCCAGGTGCGGATTGGCTCAACAACTCTGAGTTTTCTCTGACCTGGCGATTGGCTCGGAATGGTTTGTCTCTCAACGACAAGCGGTTCGCAATGGGCCTGGCGGATTTGCCAGATTGTGAACGTTGCGTCCTTGGAATTAAGGAGACGTCTGCGCACGCCTTCTTCCATTGTTCGCGCGTTCGCCCGTTGTGGGCGCGTGTTGGCGAGTTGACTGCTCGTATCGCGCCGCGGGAGCTTGTGCTCATTGATCGCGCATACGCTGTGGACAATGTGTCGCCCCCGTACTCTGGAGTGAAGCGGATGGTGTTTCTGTCGCTACTGGCCACGGCTAGAATGGTGATTTGGATGACGCGTCTGGAGGAAGTCTTGCGGGGAGGTCGTCTTTCGGATCAGGATCTAATCCGATATTTTGAGCACCAGCTCAAAATTAAGATTAGAACTGAACGGAAACGGCTGCACCCGACAGAGTTCAGCGAAAGGTGGGTATATGCGGCGAGCCTGGTTCGCGTGACCGGGGCTAGCCTTGATTTTCTCTTTTAGATCTGCTAGTTGCATCGGGGTGGATTCCTTTGGAACCCCTCCCGTGGTTAAGGTAGAAGTTCTTTTTTGTGCCTAGTTAATGTGAGTGAATGTGTTTGTCCTGGCCTGTTCCCGGCTCCATTGCTTTTGTTATGATCCAGTTCGAGATTCCCATTGTCCAAGTATTCTTTTGTCCCGTTTTCACTCTCGGCTGGGTCAGCCTTATACATTCTCCAGTCCAATTTATTTTGTTCCCTGCTTCTCCATTCCCCTTAGAAAGAGAGCTGCTTGATTTTGTTCCTTTTAAGGCAGAATACAGTGGCCTCTTTAATTACGTGGGTGTGTTTGGGTCTTACTAACCCATGTATATATATTCATTTGAAATTGTTTTTTGTTTTGGGGTTTTTTGTTTCTTCATTCCCCCTCCCCATCATGTCATTTCATGAATAAAGTTTTAAATTTATTTTTGTACACTATTGTAAATATTGTAAATACACAAATTTTTATGTACAATTGGGGCGTTTTTAGGTCCCTGGTATGTTACTGCGGTATTTTGGTGTATGATAGGTATGAGTGTTGATGGACAAATTTTTATGGTGAATGAGAAAATTGTAACGTATGTATGGGTCGTGAATCTGATTAGCTAGGTATAAGATAGTTACGGAAGACCAACCCAAGTTTTTGTTCCCCCTCCCCATTGTTTGGCCTTGTGCCAGAATTTGTACTTTGTTGGCAAATAAATAAGTACCAACCATTTCCTACTCAGACTTTTTTGTGTTTGCGTGGTCGGGTTGGTTTGGATCAAAGTGTAGTATCTGTTCCATAGTGATACCTACTATTACTTTGGTCAAGTGTGGCATTGTGGTCTCCACCCAAGTTTATTGCTTGGGCTGCGTAAAGTAGCGACCTGCGAAGGACGCGAAACACCGGAGGCAGGTGTCTCGCGCTTAGCCTCTTAGGAGGCAATGGCCTCCGATAGGCCAGATGTGATCGTTCCTCCCACCACGGCCTCGGTGGGAGGAAAGGAGGGGATTGGCGGTTGCCTGCCTCACCCCTCTCCTTGGAAAAAGGACCAGGAGTAGCAACCCTACCAGCAGCTCCTGCATCTCCGGTGCCCTCTACGTCTAAGGAGGACGGGCAGCGGTGTTCAGCAGACACGGTTTCCCCCGACAAGGCTTGGACCGGGGGGACCATCCAGAAAGTGCGGAAGGATTCAACGTATTATGAGTCTCTAAAGGAGAAATACGCTAAATACGTGACAGGAGCGGAGATTATCTCGGTGCCCGAGACGCTCAGTAACATTGAGCCCAGGATCCTTTCCCTGCTGACCAGGGATCCGAAAAGTCGCAAACTTATCGGGGTCAGCAGGGACGTGGTGGAGGAGGCCATCAAGGCCTTGAAGATCAATGGAAAGATGGTGGCTAGGCGTAGCCACGCCGTGTGGGATGTTCTACTTGGCTCTGCGGAGGAAGCAAGAAAACTGGCCGGCTCCCTTATGGAAACAAAGACGTTGCGCCTGGATACAGAATACATGGGCATGCGCAGATCAAAGATCACTCTCCACGGCGTGCCCATGGACATCTCGTTAGACCATGTCGGGGTGTTTTTCACACAATTCGGCATGGTCGAAGAGGTGAAGGCGCTCACCTCGAAGCAGGGCTTTCTCACCGGTGACGTCACCCTGCAGGTGACGGTCGAGCAAAAAAAGATCGGGAATATCCCCAACATTATCACCTGCAGGGGAAGATCAATTTACGTGATCGTTGAGGGGAGGAAGCCCTTCTGCTGGGTCTGCGGCGATTCCAATCACGTCGCCAAGGCGTGCCCGAAAAAGGATCCGGCCCCTGGGACCCAGCCAGCAAAGCAGCAGCAGGAGAAACCGGCAGCGAAACAACCAGAAGCTCCAACGGAGGCGAAATCGTCTGTTCCGGATAAGGTGAATGAGTGGCAGACGGTCGGCAAGAAAAAGAAGGCGAAGGCACTAGCGGAGAAATCGCCTTCTCCGGCCAAAACGCCTTCTCAGACCAAAACGCCTTCTCCGACCAAAACGCCCTCGCCACCTCAGGAGCCTTCGGAGTCAAAGGTGCCCTCATCACCCAAAGCAGCTACCAAGCAGGGGAAGGCAAAAAAACCTCCCCAAAATGAGGGCCCGAAGGAACAACCAAGGGAAGAGCCCATGGAGACTCAAAGATCGGCGTCGTTGAAACGCAGCCGGGAGGACGAAGAAGAGCAGCAAGAGAACTTCAAGAATCGGCGGAAGAGCAGAGAAAGGAGTTCGACAACACACAGGTGCTCCTCACTTCCTGCCTCACCGGAGAGGCAAACGTATGCGCAAAAGGCAAGAAGCCTCCCCTCGTCCCCGCGGAAAGCTTCCCAGTCCCCTACCTTTAAATTAACCCCCCTGAGACCAGTTGCTTTATCCCCCACTCTCTCCCCTTCTCCTATGTCCACTCCCACTCGGGCAAAAAAGATAAAAGCCCTGCCCAAAGGGGAAGCGCTATTGAAAGTAGAGGAGGACATCTCTGCAGGGTGGTCGTCACAAAGACGAAAACTACTCAAACCACTGCTGAAGATGACCACGGTTGACGGTCTATCTACGGAGGACCCCAAAAACTTTCCCCAGGCCCCAGGAGTAATTACCCTCGTACGGAATACCGGGGGTAACCTGCGGGTCTGGGACCACATCGCGGAAGCGAAAAAACTTTATCCTAAACTAAGGATGTACATTGAAAGCTCAGCAGAACTTAGAAAAATGTCTAAAAATTGTTCGGGGAGGTTCCCTGTTTTACTCCACCCCAGTTTATATAGGGTGGTAAAACTAATGTACCCCACGGACGTCGGCGGTATTGTCTCAGACGGACGGATTACGTCCGACATAGGAACTGGTTCCCTGGGACAGTCCGTCGGGGTCCTGTCTGCCCGAGATTTTCGCCCCGTATGCATCTAGAGAGCCTTTGTTGCCTGTTTTTCTTTTTCTCTTTTTCAGGTTTAAAAGATGTCTATTAAGATAGCCAGCTTGAATGCGAAGGGCCTGAGGGATCGGGGTAAGGCGGCTCGCCTGCTTCGTGACCTCTTGTCCTTCGGCGTGGATGTGGCCGCGATCCAAGAGACTCACTTTGTTTGCGAAGTCGACTCTTGTGTGCTGTCTAACGACTTTGTCGTCTATTCAGCATATGGGAGCCGGCAAGCCAGAGGTGTTTCTTTGCTGGTCAAGCGTACCCTGGACGCGAAGGTTGACCTTGTCCATGTCGGTGCCGAGGGCCGGCTGATCGTGGCCGATATTGCAGTGAAAAGCAAATTGTTCCGGCTGATTGTGGTTTATGCGCCCAATAAGCAAGGTGAGCGTGTCTCTTTCTTTCGGCTGTTGGAGCCCTTTATGGTGCATTCAACACGGCTAATCTTAGTTGGGGACTGGAATGCCATCCTAACCCCCAGATGGGATAGAGGGAGGGGCGCTAGCGGGAGGAATGATGATCGTAGCCTGATTGATCTGATCGACGAATTTGGTCTCGTCGATAGATACCGGGTCGATCATCCGGATGGGAGTATGTGGACGTGGGCGCTTAATTGGCCTTCTACCCGGGTATCTGCGTACCTGGATAGGATGTTAGTGAGAGTGGCCGACATAGACTTCTTAGAATGTCCAACGTTCCACTGGCTAGGCTACACGGACCACAAACTCGTTTGTGCCCGTGTGGTGTTAGACTTTAGGCCTAGGTTGGCTGGTTATTGGAAGTTCAATCAGTCCTTACTGGACAGGCGGGACTTTCGTGACCAGCTGACAAAACTAGTTCAGCGGGCGTTAATTGGGCGAGTCATTGGGAATAAGTGGTGGGTTAACCTTAAGGACTCCATTAGGTCTTTCGCCACCAAATATAGCCAGCGGCTCAAACTAGATAAGGCTGCGGAGGCAAAGACACTTAGTGCTAATTTCGCCCGGGCGGAGGCTGGTGGGGATCCCCTAGAGATAGCCTTAGCCAGGGAGGCCCTGAGGCGCACGACTAGCGAGCGCTATATGGGTCAGGTAATTAGGGCTAAGTTAAGCAAGATGTCTTCCGAAGCTGTGAACATGGGCGCAGAACTGCGCAAGGAAGAAATTCGTCGGGCCGGCGATCGGTACATTCGAGAAGTGCGCGACCCGGAGGGGCATCTCCTTCGGTCCACTGACGACATGTGCGAGGCGTTCCGGCAGCATTTCGAACACCGGTTTACCAAGGAGCCTGGTCTCCGTGACGAGGAGTTTCGCAGCTATTTGGCTGACTTTCCCCGGCTTTTGCCGGCTGAAGCGGCTAGCTGCGAAGGGGAGATTACGGAGGACGAAGTCTACGCGGCTTTGAAGAAGACCGGCAGTGGCAAGTCGCCAGGTTTGGATGGTTTGCCCTATGAATTGTACTTGAGGATGTCGCACCTTTTTGTCCCGCTCTTGACTGTCGTGTTCAACCACTGGTTTCGGCAGGGGTCCATCCCCGGTCGGATCACCAGGGGCGTGATCACGCTGTTGGGAAAAGGCAAGAAGGTTGGGCGGGGATTAGATGATTACAGGCCCATAACTCTGCTAAACACAGAGTTAAAGATTTTGGCCAAGATCCTGACGAATCGCTTGCAGCTAGTTGCCGAGTCTCTGTTGGAACCGGATCAGACTTGTTCTGTGAAGGGACGAACAATTCAGAGCAACCTGCACTTGATTCGCACGATCGTAGAGGGTGTAGAAGACGACGAAGAGGCCGCGCTGATCAATTTGGATCAGTCCAAGGCATTTGATAGGATTGACCATGGCTACCTGGCTGCTGTCCTGCAGGCCGCCGGATTCAAACCCGACTTCAGCCGCTGGATTAGCCTTCTGTATCGCTCCCCCAAGGCTGTGGTACAGGTGAACGGGAAGCTGTCGAGCGCTTTCGCGCTGTCTAGGTCGGTCCGACAGGGTTGTCCACTGTCGCCTCTCCTTTACGTCCTGGCGTTGGAGCCTCTCCTTCGCCGGCTAAGGGACGAGACGTGCAGTCCGGTCCTGCGTGGAATTGCTGTCCCTGGTGGAGCTCGAGCCAGGGTTTCCGCGTACGCCGATGACGTAACGACCTTTGTGTCCTCCCGCAGGGACATAAGGGCGGTACAGAAGGCGCTTGAACGGTACGAACAGGTAACAGGGGCCAGAATTAACCGCGACAAGTCGTCCGGCTTGCGGTTAGGTGCCTGGAAGGGTGTTTCCCTCCCGGGGCCCTTCGACTGGACGGACGGGCCGGTCAAGCTCCTCGGAGTTTGGTTCGGTCCGGACTTACAGTTGGAGAAAAACTGGTCTGAAGTACAGGCAAAGGTCGGCGCGTCGGTCGAGATTTGGCGTCGACGGAGTCTCTCCGTGAAGGGTCTGGCGGAGGTGTGTAATACATACCTCTTTCCCAGAATCCTTTACCGGCTGTCTGTACTTCCCCTTTGTGACGATCATGAGAAGGCGCTCGAGCGTTTGCTATTCTCCTGTCTTTGGAGAGGACGCAAACACATGGTCGACAAAGGAGTCTGTTGCCTCCGTCCGTGTCAAGGGGGTCTGGGGATGCCACACTTGAGGAGCCACGTGCTCGCTTCGAGGTTGGCATTCCTCAGGCGCGCGTTGGAGGAAGATCGGTTGCTTGCGGGGGTAGTGAGGGACATGTTCCCTAGCCTCACTATCACTCCCCCGCTCCTAAGGACTAGCAATAGGCCTTGGGGGCGGCCGAAATTCCTACTCGAATGTCTGACGGCCCTTCGGGCCATTCCATGGTCCAGTGACCTTTCACGGCCTAGGAGAATCTTCTATCGGGGATTAGTGGAGGGCGCCGTGAAGGATGAACTGTGGAGTAAGCTTGGCATGTCGAGGGAGGAGTATCGCTCTCATTGGTCTTGGGCGCCAGGTGCGGATTGGCTCAACAACTCTGAGTTTTCTCTGACCTGGCGATTGGCTCGGAATGGTTTGTCTCTCAACGACAAGCGGTTCGCAATGGGCCTGGCGGATTTGCCAGATTGTGAACGTTGCGTCCTTGGAATTAAGGAGACGTCTGCGCACGCCTTCTTCCATTGTTCGCGCGTTCGCCCGTTGTGGGCGCGTGTTGGCGAGTTGACTGCTCGTATCGCGCCGCGGGAGCTTGTGCTCATTGATCGCGCATACGCTGTGGACAATGTGTCGCCCCCGTACTCTGGAGTGAAGCGGATGGTGTTTCTGTCGCTACTGGCCACGGCTAGAATGGTGATTTGGATGACGCGTCTGGAGGAAGTCTTGCGGGGAGGTCGTCTTTCGGATCAGGATCTAATCCGATATTTTGAGCACCAGCTCAAAATTAAGATTAGAACTGAACGGAAACGGCTGCACCCGACAGAGTTCAGCGAAAGGTGGGTATATGCGGCGAGCCTGGTTCGCGTGACCGGGGCTAGCCTTGATTTTCTCTTTTAGATCTGCTAGTTGCATCGGGGTGGATTCCTTTGGAACCCCTCCCGTGGTTAAGGTAGAAGTTCTTTTTTGTGCCTAGTTAATGTGAGTGAATGTGTTTGTCCTGGCCTGTTCCCGGCTCCATTGCTTTTGTTATGATCCAGTTCGAGATTCCCATTGTCCAAGTATTCTTTTGTCCCGTTTTCACTCTCGGCTGGGTCAGCCTTATACATTCTCCAGTCCAATTTATTTTGTTCCCTGCTTCTCCATTCCCCTTAGAAAGAGAGCTGCTTGATTTTGTTCCTTTTAAGGCAGAATACAGTGGCCTCTTTAATTACGTGGGTGTGTTTGGGTCTTACTAACCCATGTATATATATTCATTTGAAATTGTTTTTTGTTTTGGGGTTTTTTGTTTCTTCATTCCCCCTCCCCATCATGTCATTTCATGAATAAAGTTTTAAATTTATTTTTGTACACTATTGTAAATATTGTAAATACACAAATTTTTATGTACAATTGGGGCGTTTTTAGGTCCCTGGTATGTTACTGCGGTATTTTGGTGTATGATAGGTATGAGTGTTGATGGACAAATTTTTATGGTGAATGAGAAAATTGTAACGTATGTATGGGTCGTGAATCTGATTAGCTAGGTATAAGATAGTTACGGAAGACCAACCCAAGTTTTTGTTCCCCCTCCCCATTGTTTGGCCTTGTGCCAGAATTTGTACTTTGTTGGCAAATAAATAAGTACCAACCATTTCCTACTCAGACTTTTTTGTGTTTGCGTGGTCGGGTTGGTTTGGATCAAAGTGTAGTATCTGTTCCATAGTGATACCTACTATTACTTTGGTCAAGTGTGGCATTGTGGTCTCCACCCAAGTTTATTGCTTGGGCTGCGTAAAGTAGCGACCTGCGAAGGACGCGAAACACCGGAGGCAGGTGTCTCGCGCTTAGCCTCTTAGGAGGCAATGGCCTCCGATAGGCCAGATGTGATCGTTCCTCCCACCACGGCCTCGGTGGGTGGAAAGGAGGGGGATTGGGCATTACCGCCTCGGGATAATCCCCCTTCAGTACCTAGAGTAGCAGCAGCAGTAGTACCAACGCCGGAAGGAGTGCCATCAGCTCCCGGGTCCCCCAAGCCTTCAACTTCTGGTTGGACAGGGGGAAAACCTATAAATAAGGATGAGGAGTACTACGAGAGGATGAGGATAAAGTACGCGGAATACATAAAAGGCACCGAGCTGGTCTCGGTCCCCGGAGAACTGGCGGACATCCAAACTAGAACTATTACTCTCATCACTAAGGATATCAAGTCCCAGAGATTAATCGCAGTGCCGAGGGATACGTTTGAGGAAGCTATCGGAGCACTTAAGATCAAGGCTAGGGCCGTAGCGAGGAAGAGTAGTGCCATGTGGGACGTCCTGCTGGGCACGACCGACGAAGCCAAACGTCTGGTCGGTGTGGTGCTGGAGACGAAAACTCTCCAGCTCCATACAGAATACATGGGTGCCCGGAAGGTTAAGGTCACTCTACACGGCGTCCCCATGGACATTACTGAGGACCACGTTGGCGCCTTCTTTGCTAACTTTGGAAAGGTGGCCGGAGTCTCCTCGCTGCGGTCTAAGGCAGGCTACATTACGGGAGACATGACCCTGCTGGTGACGATGTCTAGGGAGAAGATAGCCAAAGTTCCCAACACGCTCACTTGCAGAGGTAGGGTCATTTACGTGATAGTAGAAGGGAGGAAGCCGTGCTGTTGGGTCTGCGGGGCGGCGGACCATGTCGCGAGGGTCTGCCCGTCCAAGAATCCGACCCCAAAGACCCAACCAGCTCAACCAACTAAGCAGCAGCCAGCGGCAAAAGAAAAAGAAGGCCCAAAAACAGCTTCACCCACGCAAGCTCCCGTGGGCAACAAGGAGGGCGAATGGCAGGTGGTGGGCAGAAAGAAGGGCAAAACTCCGTCCCCAGAGAAGGTGCCTCCACCTGCCAAGACGCCGGTGAAACCCAAGGAGTCGCCTCCTAAAAAGTCTCCCCCCAAACAAAGAAAGGAGAGGAGTCCTTCCCCGAAAAAGGATCTTCCAATGGAAGTTGATAGATCGGCTTCCCTAAAGCGGGGGAGAGAGGAGGAGGCGGAAGAACGAAAGGATACTCCCAAGGCCCGCAGAAGAAGTAGGAGCAGGGAAAAAAAGCCCAGCAGAGAAAAATGTGCCTCAGCTCCGGTGTCACCTGCAAGAACTACTTATGCGGATAAGGCGAGAAGCCTTCCCGCGTCCCCGCGTAAAGCTGCCCAGTCCCCAACCCCCTTTTTGACCCCCCTTAGGAAAAGCAGTTCCTTAACTCCCACATCCTCCCCTGCTCCTATTCCCACTCCCAGTAAGGCGAAGAAGAAGATGGACCTCCCGCGTGGGGAGGCGCTGATGAAGGTGAAGGAGGACATTTCTTCGGGGTGGTCGTCACAGCGTCGTAAGCTGCTAAGACCACTCCTTAAGCTCACCTCAGTGGATGGGTTATCCACTGAGGACCCAAAGAACTTCTCCCAGGCCCCAGGTGTCATCACCCTGATAAGAAATACCGGTGGCAACCTGCGGGTCTGGGAGCACATTGCGGAAGCCCAAAGGAGCTTCCCAAATATTTGTATGGTCAGGGAAAAGACTCCTGAATTAAGAAAAATGTCTCTAAATTGTTCGGGGAGGTTCCCCGTTTTGCTCCACCCCAGTTTATATAGGGTGGTAAAACTAACATATCCCACCGACGTCGGCGGGATTGTCCTAGACGGACGGATTACGTCCGACATTGGTACAGGGTCCCTAGGACAGTCCGTCGGGGTCCCCTCTGCCCGAGATTTCTACCCCGTATGCGACTAGTGCCTTTGTTGCATGTTCTTTGTTTTTTCTTTTTCAGAACTAAAAGATGTCTATTAAGATAGCCAGCTTGAATGCGAAGGGCCTGAGGGATCGGGGTAAGGCGGCTCGCCTGCTTCGTGACCTCTTGTCCTTCGGCGTGGATGTGGCCGCGATCCAAGAGACTCACTTTGTTTGCGAAGTCGACTCTTGTGTGCTGTCTAACGACTTTGTCGTCTATTCAGCATATGGGAGCCGGCAAGCCAGAGGTGTTTCTTTGCTGGTCAAGCGTACCCTGGACGCGAAGGTTGACCTTGTCCATGTCGGTGCCGAGGGCCGGCTGATCGTGGCCGATATTGCAGTGAAAAGCAAATTGTTCCGGCTGATTGTGGTTTATGCGCCCAATAAGCAAGGTGAGCGTGTCTCTTTCTTTCGGCTGTTGGAGCCCTTTATGGTGCATTCAACACGGCTAATCTTAGTTGGGGACTGGAATGCCATCCTAACCCCCAAATGGGATAGAGGGAGGGGCGCTAGCGGGAGGAATGATGATCGTAGCCTGGTTGATCTGATCGACGAATTTGGTCTCGTCGATAGATACCGGGTCGATCATCCGGATGGGAGTATGTGGACGTGGGCGCTTAATTGGCCTTCTACCCGGGTATCTGCGTACCTGGATAGGATGTTAGTGAGAGTGGCCGACATAGACTTCTTAGAATGTCCAACGTTCCACTGGCTAGGCTACACGGACCACAAACTCGTTTGTGCCCGTGTGGTGTTAGACTTTAGGCCTAGGTTGGCTGGTTATTGGAAGTTCAATCAGTCCTTACTGGACAGGCGGGACTTTCGTGACCAGCTGACAAAACTAGTTCAGCGGGCGTTAATTGGGCGAGTCATTGGGAATAAGTGGTGGGTTAACCTTAAGGACTCCATTAGGTCTTTCGCCACCAAATATAGCCAGCGGCTCAAACTAGATAAGGCTGCGGAGGCAAAGACACTTAGTGCTAATTTCGCCCGGGCGGAGGCTGGTGGGGATCCCCTAGAGATAGCCTTAGCCAGGGAGGCCCTGAGGCGCACGACTAGCGAGCGCTATATGGGCCAGGTAATTAGGGCTAAGTTAAGCAAGATGTCTTCCGAAGCTGTGAACATGGGCGCAGAACTGCGCAAGGAAGAAATTCGTCGGGCCGGCGATCGGTACATTCGAGAAGTGCGCGACCCGGAGGGGCATCTCCTTCGGTCCACCGACGACATGTGCGAGGCGTTCCGGCGGCATTTCGAACACCGGTTTACCAAGGAGCCTGGTCTCCGTGACGAGGAGTTTCGCAGCTATTTGGCTGACTTTCCCCGGCTTTTGCCGGCTGAAGCGGCTAGCTGCGAAGGGGAGATTACGGAGGACGAAGTCTACGCGGCTTTGAAGAAGACCGGCAGTGGCAAGTCGCCAGGTTTGGATGGTTTGCCCTATGAATTGTACTTGAGGATGTCGCACCTTTTTGTCCCGCTCTTGACTGTCGTGTTCAACCACTGGTTTCGGCAGGGGTCCATCCCCGGTCGGATCACCAGGGGCGTGATCACGCTGTTGGGAAAAGGCAAGAAGGTTGGGCGGGGATTAGATGATTACAGGCCCATAACTCTGCTAAACACAGAGTTAAAGATTTTGGCCAAGATCCTGACGAATCGCTTGCAGCTAGTTGCCGAGTCTCTGTTGGAACCGGATCAGACTTGTTCTGTGAAGGGACGAACAATTCAGAGCAACCTGCACTTGATTCGCACGATCGTAGAGGGTGTAGAAGACGACGAAGAGGCCGCGCTGATCAATTTGGATCAGTCCAAGGCATTTGATAGGATTGACCATGGCTACCTGGCTGCTGTCCTGCAGGCCGCCGGATTCAAACCCGACTTCAGCCGCTGGATTAGCCTTCTGTATCGCTCCCCCAAGGCTGTGGTACAGGTGAACGGGAAGCTGTCGAGCGCTTTCGCGCTGTCTAGGTCGGTCCGACAGGGTTGTCCACTGTCGCCTCTCCTTTACGTCCTGGCGTTGGAGCCCCTCCTTCGCCGGCTAAGGGACGAGACGTGCAGTCCGGTCCTGCGTGGAATTGCTGTCCCTGGTGGAGCTCGAGCCAGGGTTTCCGCGTACGCCGATGACGTAACGACCTTTGTGTCCTCCCGCAGGGACATAAGGGCGGTACAGAAGGCGCTTGAACGGTACGAACAGGTAACAGGGGCCAGAATTAACCGCGACAAGTCGTCCGGCTTGCGGTTAGGTGCCTGGAAGGGTGTTTCCCTCCCGGGGCCCTTCGACTGGACGGACGGGCCGGTCAAGCTCCTCGGAGTTTGGTTCGGTCCGGACTTACAGTTGGAGAAAAACTGGTCAGAAGTACAGGCAAAGGTCGGCGCGTCGGTCGAGATTTGGCGTCGACGGAGTCTCTCCGTGAAGGGTCTGGCGGAGGTGTGTAATACATACCTCTTTCCCAGAATCCTTTACCGGCTGTCTGTACTTCCCCTTTGTGACGATCATGAGAAGGCGCTCGAGCGTTTGCTATTCTCCTGTCTTTGGAGAGGACGCAAACACATGGTCGACAAAGGAGTCTGCTGCCTCCGTCCGTGTCAAGGGGGTCTGGGGATGCCGCACTTGAGGAGCCACGTGCTCGCTTCGAGGTTGGCATTCCTCAGGCGCGCGTTGGAGGAAGATCGGTTGCTTGCGGGGGTAGTGAGGGACATGTTCCCTAGCCTCACTATCACTCCCCCGCTCCTAAGGACTAGCAATAGGCCTTGGGGGCGGCCGAAATTCCTGCTCGAATGTCTGACGGCCCTTCGGGCCATTCCATGGTCCAGTGACCTTTCACGGCCTAGGAGAATCTTCTATCGGGGATTAGTGGAGGGCGCCGTGAAGGATGAACTGTGGAGTAAGCTTGGCATGTCGAGAGAGGAGTATCGCTCTCATTGGTCTTGGGCGCCAGGTGCGGATTGGCTCAACAACTCTGAGTTTTCTCTGACCTGGCGATTGGCTCGGAATGGTTTGTCTCTCAACGACAAGCGGTTCGCAATGGGCCTGGCGGATTTGCCAGATTGTGAACGTTGCGTCCTTGGAATTAAGGAGACGTCTGCGCACGCCTTCTTCCATTGTTCGCGCGTTCGCCCGTTGTGGGCGCGTGTTGGCGAGTTGACTGCTCGTATCGCGCCGCGGGAGCTTGTGCTCATTGATCGCGCATACGCTGTGGACAATGTGTCGCCCCCGTACTCTGGAGTGAAGCGGATGGTGTTTCTGTCGCTACTGGCCACGGCTAGAATGGTGATTTGGATGACGCGTCTGGAGGAAGTCTTGCGGGGAGGTCGTCTTTCGGATCAGGATCTAATCCGATATTTTGAGCACCAGCTCAAAATTAAGATTAGAACTGAACGGAAACGGCTGCACCCGACAGAGTTCAGCGAAAGGTGGGTATATGCGGCGAGCCTGGTTCGCGTGACCGGGGCTAGCCTTGATTTTCTCTTTTAGATCTGCTAGTTGCATCGGGGTGGATTCCTTTGGAACCCCTCCCGTGGTTAAGGTAGAAGTTCTTTTTTGTGCCTAGTTAATGTGAGTGAATGTGTTTGTCCTGGCCTGTTCCCGGCTCCATTGCTTTTGTTATGATCCAGTTCGAGATTCCCATTGTCCATTGTTATTTTGTCCCGTTTTTATTCTCGGCTGGGTCAGCCTTATATATTCTCCAGTCCAATTTATTTTGTTCCCTGCTTCTCCATTCCCCTTAGAAAGAGAGCTGCTTGATTTTGTTCCTTTTAAGGCAGAATACAGTGGCCTCTTTAATTATGTGGGTGTGTTTGGGTCTTACTAACATTGTGTATATATATTCATTTGAAATTGTTTTTTGTTTTGGGGATTTTTTGTTTCTTCATTCCCCCTCCCCATCATGTCATTTCATGAATAAAGTTTTAAATTATTTTTGTAAGATATTGTATATATTGTAAAAATCAGAAATTTTTATGTACATTTGGGGTGTTTTTAGGTCCCCGGTATGATTTTGCGGTATTTTGGTGCTTGATAGGTATGAGTGTTGATGGACAAATTTTTATGGTGAATGAGAAAATTGTAACGTATGTATGGGTCGTGAATCGGATTAGCTAGGTATAAGATAGTTACGGAAGACCAACCCAAGTTTTTGTTCCCCCTCCCCATTGTTTGGCCTTGTGCCAGAATTTGTACTTTGTTGGCAAATAAATAAGTACCAACCATTTCCTACCCCAGGTCACTACGGATTGGAGGTCCCTTTCCAGTGCGGCAGCGAGGTTCACTTTGTCGTCCAGACCTGGTTTCTGATCGATGCGGGAGTAGATTGTTGTGTCGTCGGCATACATGCCAACTTGGGATCTAATGGTGTCGGGGAGATCATTAATGTAGATCAGAAAGAGCGTGGGACCTAGGATAGAACCTTGAGGGACGCCCGCGTTCGTCTGGTAGTTTTGGGAGGCATGCCCATTTAATACCACCTTTAATGTGCGGTTAGAGAGGAAGGACTGGATGAGGTCAAACAGATGTCCAGTTATCCCATAGCTCCGCAGTTTGCACAGGAGGCCAGCATGCCAGACCCTGTCGAATGCTTTGGAGATATCCAAGGCAACGGTTCGGGCTTCACCATTCTTGTCGAGTGCCTGGTATATGTACTCGGTAATGGTCGTTAGCATATCAGCAGTAGACCTGGTGAAGCGAAACCCATAAAACGTTATGTTGCGTTACATATAATAATGAATGTTTGAGATAATAATGACAAAATACTGTTTGATTATAAACAGAATATCTACTTAAATACAAGTATCGATCAAAAATAATGTTCAAACAATTAATTCAAATTATCGGTTTGTTTATATTGGCTTGATTTAACTTCGTTTAGACTATTGGTCAACCCGTTTCACACTCCACCCACATCTATTGAACAGGTGAAGAGGCTCATCCCTTGTTTCCTGTTTAGGGTGCGGTTTCCGGTTTTCTCTGTTCTAATCTTCTCCCTTTGTTTTTATTTCCATTGGAGTAGATAGACTAAATTATCGCCCGGTTCACACTCCACCCACATCTATTGAACAGGTGAAGAGGCTCATCCCTTGTTTCCTGTTTAGGATGCGGTTTCCGGTTTTCTCTTTTCTAAGCTTCTCACTCTTATGTAGCCCCCTGCACATCAGTGGCGTTACCGCCTTGCTTATGGTGATATGATTAAAAAAATCGTGGTCGAGAGGTCTAAGACACGCCAGATCAATTGGTTGCTTTCACTATCTGGATAGGGGTCGCAGGTTTGAATCATGCCAAATGACACACATTTTCGTAACAAAAATATTTTGTAAATAAACATGTCGGTAGAAATAAATATATATACCTTTTGATTCTAAACAGAATATCTATTTAAATACGAGTATCGATCAAAATTTATGTTCAAACAAATAATTTTTAATTGTCGCTTTGTATATAACGATTTCGTTAATCTTTGTAATATATATATATATATATATATATATATATATATATATATATATAGTCATCGGCAAACAGATTTGTTTCGCTGTATCGCAGCTCATCATTACAATTAGACATCCGATTGCTTTTAACCCAGGATTGAAACCCGACCTAACTGGCGTCAGTCGGAGGTTCTACATTTGAGGTATGGGCGCTCGGTAAAAGGAGGTAGACTTTTTAGCGTATGATATATCATACGCCAGTAGCCAGATTGCTCTAATTCATTACTGAATGAGCGATGCGTAGATGCTAGAGTAGCTACTGTTTTTTCAAAATCTACCATTCTTCCAGAGTGCTCAACCAGGATGTGAGAGCTTAAATATTCATCCGCAGATAGATCTGTTTCGCTGTATCAGAGCTCATCAGTACGGTTGGACTTATATATATATATAATCCTCTCAAATATTTGGGTAATTTTGACAGCAGTGTCACACTTGTATGTAAACAGATATAACAAATATAAACAAATACCGGTTATAATTCACAATAGAGAAAGATTGAAGGTACCAGAAACTATAACATTAAATTTTCTTGAAGTAAAAGACACTTAAAATATCCACTTAAACCTTTGCTATTATTGTTCAAAACTTTGTAAATAGCTCGATAGGCATATAACGGTTTTACCATTAGAATAATTAATGTTAGACGACTTTTGAAAAACAAGATATGAACGAATTATTGGCTCGAGATGTTGATCATTAGAACATTGATTTATGTTGTCTCCATGAAGCCAAAATTGAAGAAAGACTTTATAACAATGTCGGAGTATAAGTTAGAAGCTTCTTCTACAGACAGGAAACATAATGGAAATGGTTTTGTCGTCAATAGCAATTCTAAGAATAACATCCATAAACATTGGATGGACAAACTCACACGTTAAACAACGGCATGAAAAGAACTAAAAATAAAGTATTTCACGATAAAATGTAAAATCTTTTACGAGCATCGAAAACTGTAGCAATTTACTGTGTTAGCAAATCGTAGACAGGTTTGGGGATGACTGATACGAGTAATTCACAAAGTTGTAAAGATATCACACGTATTTGCAGTCTGTATGCTGGTAAAAAAATGTAAAAATAACTTTCATGACTAAAATATATGTCTCGATGTCGAATGAATTTTGGCATTTATTTAGTTCTTGTTCTTGACGTTGATGTCCTAACTGAGCTTTAGACGCTTACGATTCCTGAAAATGTATAGTACCCTGAGGTGTTTTCACAATACTAATCTACTGATCCCGTCTGAATCTATCCTGCACATATATAAATCTACCATCCGCCCGTGTATTGAATACTGCTGCCACATCTGGTCGGGTGCCCCTGCTACTCTCCTCGGGCTTCTTGAAAAAATACAACAGAGAATCTGTAACGTCATCGATACTGACTTGGCAGACTGGCTGCAACCACACTCTTACCAGCGTGACGTGGCTTCCCTGTGTCTCTTCTATAAATACTTTCACGGCTTCTGCTCTGATGAACGTAGATCATTGGTGCCGCCTAGGTACGAATTTACACGAGATACTAGATTAGCAACTAGGTCCCACCCTTTTACAGTAAAACAGATAAGATGTAACAGTAATTTCAACAGCTTCTTTTCTCGCGCTTCCCGCCTGTGGAATTCCCTTCCACATGTCTGCTTTCCCGACATCTACAATCTCCAGGAGTTTAAGTGTAAGGTCAATAGACACCTCCTAACACACTAACTTGCATCTATTCTCTCAAACACTCTCACCATCTAACCAACCCTCATTCTCGGTATCCTTACCCGTCTATCACCATCCTTCTGACATTTCTTATATCTAACCATCCTTTCTCACCTCTTTCCCCTCTATGTAACCCCCTGCACAATTGTGGCAATGAAATAACTTGCTTGGGGTGAAATGATTATTAAAAAGAAAAAGTGTTACAATTATGTAAAACACTGCCCGACTTAACATAAGATACAATAATCCATTGAACTGAAAATTAGAATAAACTTTGACATAATATATGCAGTAAACCGTCGGTGAAACACACAATCACAACAACAGAGAAAAGTTTTCATCAAAAAGGCAAAAATATATTTCCATGAATGGAAAGATATTACATAAGCTCACATCATATTTCCTGGAAACGATATATTATTATTATGTCATTTTTCATCATATTTCGATTTCTGCTTTGGTCTCACTACCAACCAAGTCTGCGGAGAGACCTAAGGCAGGTAGTGGCGTGTTGTTATAGCTCCATTTCATGTTTTTCTATCTTCCCTATCATCCCCAGCATTACATAGATACAGTTTTCCTTAGTGTGTGGGCTGTACTTAATAACACAATTTTTTGTATATCTCTTAAGCTGGGGTTTCCACGGATTCTTTCAATGTGTTGTTTTGTTACATTTTTTATCGTTCCAAGTGCACCTACTATCACTGGCACAACTCTTGTTTTCAATTTCCACATTTTTTCTATTTCAATTTCCAGGTCTTTATATTTTGACAGTTTTTCAAATTCCTTGATTGCTATGTTACAATCCGCTGGACAAGCCATATCAATTAATAGACAAGTTTTCTCCTTCTGGTTTTTAACAATAATGTCTGGCCTGTTTGCTTCAATTCTTCTGTCTGTGTAGATGGTGTAATCCCATAGAATGGTTACATCTTCTATTTCTGTAACCGGTGCTGGATGGTGTTCATACCAGTGTTTGTTTACAGCTTTTCCATAATGTTTGCACATTGTCCAATGTAAATATTGCCCAACTCTATCGTGGCGATTTTTATATTCGTTTGGGGCAAGCACAGAACAGCCTGAGATTAGGTGGTCTATTGTTTCTTGGTGTTTATCACAAAACCTGCATTTTGGATCCATATTATTATGCATAATATTTGCCTGAAAGTTTCTCGTGAAAAGACTTTGGTCTTGTGCTGCAAGTATAAATCCTTCAGTTTCAGACTTTAATCCAGATGCACGTAACCATCGATGAGTATTAACTTTGTCAACATTGGATTTATTGGCACGTACTGGATATTGGCCATGCAGAGGTTTGTCTTGCCAGCGCTGTTTCATCTTTTCAAGAGCTTTATCTTTGGCTTTCATTTTCATATTTTTTGCCGCAATAGTTGGTTCTTGGCTTCTGTTTTGCTTTTCTACAGAATCTACTAACTGTAAATCTTGTTTGTATTTACTGCCTTCTTTTATTATTGAATATTTTTTCTTTCTTTCTTCATGTTGCCTTACTAATTGTATCATCCAATCCTTTGTTGTTTCTATGTATGTTAGTAAGCCAATAGTTGTTGTCTTGTATGACAATTCCAGCTCAATAAGACCCCTTCCACCTTCTTTACGGGGTATGTATAGACGGTCTACATCAGCCTTTGGATGATGCATCTTATGCTTAGAAAGAAGCTTTCTTGTTTTAGCATCCATTCGCCTGATGTCGTTTAGAGTCCAGTTTAAGATGTTGAAGCTATATTGGACAACTGGGATTGCAAGGCTATTAATGGCCAGAACTCTGTTCTGTGAATTTAATTCAGTTTTTAATATCATTCGTAACCTTCTATAGTACTCTTTACGCACTATTTCTTCCATTTTTTATGGTGAATGTTTTCGCTCTCATTTACACCTAGATATTTATAAGCTTCTTCTGGTTTCAATTCTTTTATTGTTACAGCAGGGTCTAGGCTAATTGAGGATGTTTCTTGTATTGATCCACGTAAAACTGTAGCTTTAGCACATTTATTCAAATTAAATTTCATTCCAATGTCTTCGCTGAAGCATTTTACAGTTTGCAGAAGACCTTCCAGCTCATTATCATTCTTAGCATATAACTTTAAGTCATCCATGTAAAATAGATGGCTTATTTTCTTTTGGCCTATTTTATAACCACATTCTGTCTTATTAAGTTGACTGGTTAGTGCTATTAATGATATGCAGAATAGTAAGGGAGATAAAGAATCACCTTGAAATATACCTCTTTTGATGTTTATTTCATCAGACTTATAGGTTCCATTTATATGATTGAGGTAAAGGGTTGTTTTCCATATAGACATGCACATTATTATTATTATTATTATTATTATTATTATTATTATTAATAATAATAATAATAACAATAATAATAATAATAACATACATAGAAACAACAAAGGACTGGATGATACAATTAGTCAAGCAACATGAAGAAAAAACATTCGATAATGAAAGAAGGCAGTAAATACAAACAAGATTTACATTTAGTAGATTCTGTAGAAAAGCAAAACGGATGTCAAGATCCAACAATTGCGGCAAAAACTATGAAAAAGAAAGCCAAGGATAAAGCTCTTGAACCGATGAAACAACGTTGGCAAGACAAATCTCTGCATGGCCAATATCCAGAACGTGCCAATAAATCCAATGTTGATAAAGTTAAAACTCATCGATGGTTACGTGCATCTGGATTAAAGTCTGAGACTGAAGGCTTTATTCTTGCAGCGCAAGACCAAAGTCTTTTCACTAGAAACTTTCGGGCAAATATTATACATAATTATATGGATGCAAAATGCAGGTATTGTGATAAACACCAAGAAACAATAGACCATCTAATTTCAGGCTATTCTGTACTTGCCTCAAATAAACATAAAAATTGCCACGATAGAGTGGGGCAATATTTACATTGGACAATGTACAAACACTATAGAAAATATGCAAACAAACACTGATATGAACATCATCCAGCACCGGTTACAGAAATAGAATATGTCACCATTCTATAGGATTACACCATCTACACAGAGAGAAAAATTGAAGCAAATAGGCCGGACATTATTGTTAAAAACCAGAAAATAAAACCATATTTATTAATTGATATGGCTTTCTAGCGGATTGTAACATAGCAACCAAGGAATTCGAAAAACTGTCAAAATATAAAGACCTGGAAATTGAAATAGAACAAATGTGGAAATTGAAAACAAGAGTTGTGCCAGTGATAGTAGGTGCACTTGGAATGATAAAAATGTAACAAAACAACACATTGAAAGAAACCCTGGAAACCCCAGATTAAGAGATATACAAAAAATTGTCTTATTAAGTACAGCCCACATACTAAGGAAAACTTTGTCTATGAAACGCTAGGGATGATAGGGAAGATAGAAAAAACATGAAATGGAGCCATAGCAACCCACCACGACCTGCCTTAGGTCTTCCCGCAGACTTGGTTGGTAGCGCGATTAAAGCAGAAATCGAAATATGATGACAAATGGCACCAAAATAATAATAATAATAATGAAAAATTGAAGCAAACAGGCCAGACATTATTGTTAAAAACCAGAAGGAGAAAACTTGTCTATTAATTGATATGGCTTGTCTAGCGGATTGTAACATAGCAATCAAGGAATTTGAAAAACTGTCAAAATATAAAGACCTGGAAATTGAAATAGAAAAAATGTGGAAATTGAAAACAAGAGTTGTGCCAGTGATAGTAGGTGCACTTGGAATGATAAAAAATGGAACAAAACAACACATTGAAAGAATCCCTGGAAACCCCAGCTTAACAGATATACAAAAAATTGTCTTATTAAGTACAGCCAACACACTAAGGAAACCTTTATCTTTGTAATGTTAGGGATGATAGGGAAGATAGAAAAACATGAAATGGAGCCATAACAACACGCCACTACCTGCCTTAGGTCTCCCCGCAGACTTGGTTGGTAGTGAGACCAAAGCAGAAATCGAAATATGATGAAAAATGACATAATGATAATGATTATTCTTCAACGGTTAGAAAAGATCACGATTTAAGAGTAGAGAAAAAAATATTTCGACAGTCTTCAAGCTGTATTTAAAAACTGCATTTAATTTCAGAAATATAAAAAATCTAAACAAATATTAGAAATCTTTGTATGAACAGGGGCTTGTTTTAAGAACAACGATTGTTGCGGGTATCAACACATCAAAACAAATGAAATTCCGCCAGTGCGAGCGGCATGCGACTTAAACCTGAGTAACCCTGCCGAGCGGCATGCGACTTAAACCTGAGTAACCCTGCCGAGCGGCATGCGACTTAAACCTGAGTAGTATGATGGAGGTTGTGCTCATCGTGACATTTTCCATCAGCAGATTAGAACCTCCAGTCTGATATGGGGTAAGAAATTCTCTTTAATTTTAATTCCTCCAAAACAAATCTTTTCTCATTTAAGCACCACAGAAAGTCTTTCCGACCTACAAATAAGTATCGATAATTCCATTCTCCTAGAAAGCAACACACTGCGCCTCCTAGGTCTCACTCTCTTAACAGATCTCAAAATTCCTCCAAAACAAATCTTTTCTCATTTAAGCACCACAGAAAGTCTTTCCGACCTACAAATAAGTATCGATAATTCCATTCTCCTAGAAAGCAACACACTGCGCCTCCTAGGTCTCACTCTCTTAACAGATCTCAAAATTCCTCCAAAACAAATCTTTTCTCATTTAAGCACCACAGAAAGTCTTTCCGACCTACAAATAAGTATCGATAATTCCATTCTCCTAGAAAGCAACACACTGCGCCTCCTAGGTCTCACTCTCTTAACAGATCTCAAAATTCCTCCAAAACAAATCTTTTCTCATTTAAGCACCACAGAAAGTCTTTCCTACCTACAAATAAGTATCGATAATTCCATTCTCCTAGAAAGCAACACACTGCGCCTCCTAGGTCTCACTCTCTTAACAGATCTCAAAATTCCTCCAAAACAAATCTTTTCTCATTTAAGCACCACAGAAAGTCTTTCCGACCTACAAATAAGTATCGATAATTCCATTCTCCTAGAAAGCAACACACTGCGCCTCCTAGGTCTCACTCTTTTAACAGATCTCAAATGGAACGGCTACATCTAAATCTAAACTTATTTATAAATGGAACTTTGATTCTGTGAGTGTGTCTGTGTGTTTGTGTGTGTCCGTTACCTATAGACTCCGAAAAGTCTGAACGGATTTTACTGAAAATTTACACAGTTGTACTATAAGCCTCTGCGAGTGTTCTTAGGTGTCGTGGTACCCCCGATAAATATTGAAAATCGATAATCGAAAAAATCGGGTTATAGAAGGAGTGTTTCAATTTTAATCAAATTTGATACACTGATAGAGAAAGACGTAAGAAACGATTTTCAGAAGTTTCAAGGTTGCAGTTCTTACAGTTGTGCAGAAAATAGATAATATATATATATATATATATATATATATATATATATATATAGCAAAAGGTGTGTGTGTGTGTGTGATGTGTGTGTGTTTATCTGCCTGTATGTCTGTATTTTTTTCAGCCCTTTTATTTTACTTTTTGCTTCGGGTTTGGCTCTAAGTAGGTATAATTGTAGTTCTTAGTCTCAGCCATGATGCCATTTGCTCAGAGGACTTATTTAGCCTTCAAAATTCAGTTTACGACGAAAAAAACTTATTTGATATCGACACCAGGAAATCAAAATTTGACTTACATCCATTCATTTTTCTTTCAGTTTACGGTTTCGCTTTAACTGGAAACAACTATTGCTTTTTAGTCTTTCGTGCCAACGTCCAAAGAGTCTGAGCTCCAGGACCATGAATTAGTTTTAAAGCTTTCATACACACGAGCAACACCAGGCTATAATGCTAGTTACTTAATAATATAATACATCTCTTTCCCCTCTAGCTATGAGTCAAATAACAGGACAGATTGGGTCTATAGCCTTGACTGGCAACTAGTCTACCGTAAAAGCAATGGCAACCTACTGCGGGATAATCCTCTGTCCAGTCATTCATGTCTCTTTCGATACATGATCGCCCAAAGCGTGTTTCACGTATGGCATTTAACTGACTATAGAATCACGACAGAATTTTTGCATTCATTTTCTTCTTTTATTTCTGTGTGCCTATTTTTGCCTCCAATCACTTGTTTTTTTAATTTGAGTATGATATTCATTTTAGTTGTTGCTTCTGTTGGTAGTCTTCTGGCAATGTTGTTTGCGTTATTTTTGCTATATATATGGTCAGGCGCCCCTGCTGTTCATCTCAGCGTTCTCGACATTCTCACAAAGTGGTAACACTGGTATAATATTTATTGTACATCTACATCGGCAAATGCTGCGTATTTAAGTGTATATATTTTTAATACAATTAAGACGATAATGCTATTAAAACTCAAGAGGATACTGGAAGTGAAAAAGAATAAGAGTACATTAGAAGGAACCGGAAAATCGATCCTAAACTGAAAACAAATTCAGTCAGTTAAGTGCCATACGTGATACACGCTTGGGCGATCATGTCTCGAAAGACTGACTGGGCAGAAGATTATCCCGTAGTAGGTTGCCATTGCTTTCTGCGGTAGACTGGTTGCCGACCAAGGCTATAGAACCCAATCTGTCCTGTTATTTAACCCATAACTGGAAGGAAGAGAAGGATTAATACCTTTCCTAAGGGTATTTGCGCGTAAGTGAATGCAATGAATTCAGCTGGAATTCGAACTCTGCTCTCCGATTTCTCGTTCCGAGCCGATATCCACTGCCCCACAACACACAACTAATCTTTATTCTATTTGAAGCGTTAGAACTGGTCGATAAAAAAAAAGCCTCTAACGGCTATAATTATTATGCCACACCAGGATTTTTAAAAGAAATTATGTATTTAATGTTATTTTGAGTCTTTCTGTGCCTCTTCTATAAATACTGTCACGGTTTCTGCTCCGAGGAATTTAGATCACTGGTGCCCCCTAGATACAAATCTGCGCGAGATACTAGATTAGCAACTAGGTCCCACCGTTTTACAGTGAAACCTACAAAATGTAACCGCAATTTCTACTCCAACAGCTTCTTTTCTCGCACTGTGAAATTCCCTTTCACATACTTGCTTCCTCGACAGCTACAATCTCCAGGAGTTTAAATGTGAGGTCAATAGACACCTTCTAGCACACTGACACGTATCCATTCTCTCAAACACTCTTCCCATCTACATCCTTACCCGTCTATCACCCTCCTTCTGACATTTCCTCTATCTAACCACTCTTTCTCACGACCTTCCCTTATGTAACCCCCTGCGCAATAGTGGCAGTGGAATGCCTTGCTTGAGGTGAAATGATTAAAAAAATGAAAATAGAATGGTTCTTTCGTTATTATTACTTTACATTATTTTACACGGCAAGGAATGATGAAACTCGTCCGAATCACTCTAAATTTCTTCATTCTTTCATTGATGAAACTGCAATATAGGTAATTATTAAATATTTATGAATTTATTTGATGCACGTGTTGTGGTGCAATATTAACAAAAGAACTAGTCTATTTTCATTCAGAATTATTCACTTCTCAACAAATACTAAAAAACAGTATGAAATACATCATATTTTAAAGCATTAGGGTGACCTAATAATTATGGCATTTAGTGTAGCTTTATGTGTCTGTGCGTTTGTATATATGTGTGTGCGTGTTTTGTGTCTGTTTCTGTGAAATTATGTTTTGCATACGTCTTTCTAATGTTTTTGCTATGGTGCCCTATCTATAGGAATAGTCTCTTCCTCCGTTGATAAATACTAATCTGTATGACTTTTGGGGACGAGGCTATAAGGCTGTCAAGATGCAGCGTAATTATACCGTTCGGACTTAAACTACTATTTGCTGATTGTTAACACTTATTATTGTATATATTGTTCCGTTATTCTAATAAACTGTTTGAACCTAACTTCTTGTTACCGTGTCTTTACTCCGGACTTTAACAAGGTTACAATAACGCTTATTATTGTATATATTGTTCTGTTATTCTAATACACTGTTTGAACCTACCTTCTTGTTTCCGTGTCTTACTTCCGGGCCTTAACAAGGCTACAACAACATGATTCGCCTCAGCAAATGGGCGACGAGGATTTCGCCACAACAGTTTTAATTTGTATTTATAATTACCACTTATATATAATATTGTCGTCATTGAACTGGTGTATAAAACAGAACATTTTCTTTTCAGAATCAATAGAGTATTCTCAAGTTCAGAGTACGATATTTATATTATTCCAAAGATTTTCATGAGTTAACACATGAGCAATTCATTTTGCTCAAACACAACACATAATAGTGCATCCCAACTTCAAACCATCACAGAACAGCTGCGACGAATCTCACCGCATGTTCTCATCCAGAATACTGAACTGTTACTCCGGAAACGCTATTTGACCAAACAAGAAATTTGGAAATTAAGTAATATTTGAAAGTTACTAGACCTTGAACACGAATATCGACTACGCGGAAAAGTGGACAGAAAATGATTCGAGAACATATGAATAAAAATGAGCGGTCTGAATTATTTTACACTGCGGGCATTTACATCTGTCTTTGATTATTATTGGAGGCGTGTAGGAATACGATTCAATTCTGTTAGTTCATTACAGCAGACGCCCTTAAATAGGAAGTAGTATCCTTAACATACAAACAAAGCGAGCGCAAAAATATATTATTTATTTATATTGCTTTATTTGACAACGCAAGAAAAGAACCTATAAGCAGAAGACATTCGTTTAACACGCAATATAATTGTACCACCCTGTTTGCTGTAAAACACAATCCTTTTGAAAGAAGCATCTTCAGTCGATTTTACTGTCAATACCTTGGCGTGCAAATATTACAGTTAGTCTCTCTACCTACTGTTAGATGTCTCTTCCCTTGCTGCTGGGTCCATGCTTACGATTTATATGCGTGTCATAATTCTCTGCCCGCCCGCTATGTTTTGCCACCCCATAAGACCAAGTGATAATTCTCATTTTCCACAGCTTATCCCGGATTGATTATATTCTGATGAGGATTAATTGGGCCCGATTACTTTCAAGCGTAGCTGACTGAAAAGTGATGCTTGTGCAATGGATGAAGGAATGTGCAGTATGGAGAAATGTTCGTATGAATGTTGTGAAAAAATTATCAAACTGAGTATTTGCTTGTCTGTCTATGAAGAGCCAATTATTATTGAGGTACGTGATTAAACGGATCCGTGACTAAAGAGGTTCGTGACTAAAGTTTCAGTTTCAGTTTTGTTTAACGGCATATCAACACCTCTGTGGGTTACTTAATGCCAAAAAGGTGGGGTCTAAGGAATGTTTTCAATGTTCAATTATAAGGAGAACGTTGATTTAGTCAGATTTTGATGAAAATTTTCTTATTTTTATTTATTTCAGAAAACCGAAGATATATTCTAGTTTTGTATTCAAAAATATATTGCTGGTAGTAATTGTTTCATTCAAACATGTATGATAGCAATAATTTCTTTTTTCTTCAAAAATGTGTAATGGCAATAATTTCTTCTTCAAAAAATGTATTGTTGCTAATATTTTTCATTCAAAAATGTATATTTTAAAAAAGTATATATATATATTTTAAAAAAGTATATATATATATATATATATATATTATAAAGTATAAAAATATACTTTTATAGAAATATATATATATATGTATGTATATGTATATATTTTTTCTATAAATGTGTATTTTTATACTTTATAATATATATATATATATATATATATATATTATAAAGTATAAAAATATACTTTTATAGAAATATATATATATATGTATGTATATATATATTTTTTCTATTAATGTGTATTTTTATACTTTATAATATATATATATATATATATATATATATATATATATTATAAAGTATAAAAATATACTTTTATAGAAATATATATATATATATATGTATGTATATATATATATTTATATTTTTTTCTATAAATGTGCATTTTCATACTTTCATAGTATTTTGACCCCAGTTTGTGATTTAACTATTTCCCCATACCTGGGACTCTGATAGGTGCTACCATTTCGGGTCAGGGTGGACCGGGAAACAACAGCAATTAAGCGGTTGTTCCATGCTCCCAAGGCCTTTCTGCTGGATGCAGTTTACCGTCATGCCAAGAACCCAATTATGACTGAGGTTCCTGACGAAACGAGTTGACTAAAGAGAGGGGTTCAATTGCTATTCTCAACAACACAGCTGATTAAAAATGAAAATTTCATGTTTTTTTGTGGGGGGCATTTTTCTAACAAACTCATGCGGAATATGAGCAAAACAATGGAAAGCCAAAATGCAGCTGAGGAATGTCAGAAAAGGTTGTCACAAACGAAAAGAAGGGAATTTTGCGTATTCAGACGTGTTTGACAAGTGCAAAGGTTGAATTGATGAATTATGAGAAATGACTAAATTGAGATTTCCCTGAGAACGGAATTGGAGGCTTAACGGCCCTGCACAAAACGGGTAAAGAGAAAATTGTCTCATTGTTTAGATAAAGGGAAAAAACAGAAAGAAATGACGTCATAAATATAGTGCTACTCAACTGGCTGCATCAAAAGAAAGAAGATAGAGATAGCTAAAGTTGTGATTTCACTGGCCGCAAAATTTGCATAGACCCCCAGTGTCCGTCATGCCCTGCACCAGTAAAACAGGGACGAGGGGGCTAAAGACAGTTCCAGTCGTCTCTCGTCCCAGAGATATAACGACGAAGAAAAACGCCAAGCCATTGGGCGCCTACCGCAGGGTCAGCCGCCTCCCATAGATTTTCCTGGCTGAAGATATTCAGAGACAGAGATAATTGCCACGCCGTTGGGTGCCAACCGTTGAGAAGCCTGCCGCTGACCGACCCAAAATAGGTGAAGTCTTGAAACGGCCAACCGGAATTAAAGAGTGACGAGAAGTGATTTTGCAGTTGTAAGGCTTAAAACGGCGAGCCAGAGTTAAAAACAGACAAGAAGTGATTTTGCAGACGAAGTTTGAAACAGCCAGCCAAAATTAAAGACGAACAAGAAGTGATTTTGCAGAAAAATTTGAGCGCCAGCTCAGATTCAAGAGCCAATCTGAAGTACGGAACTGAAGACGCCTTACCGCTGTTGTCAGCCTTCCCCACCACACTTAAAGACGGTTCCTCGGTAGTTTATGTAAAGCTTCGCTGT
>JBBBDQ010001410.1:77500-197500 GCA_037127315.1 Ascarosepion bandense | reverse complement strand
TTGTGTAGTTTTCGATGTAAGGGGAATTCATCCAAACACTTGTTAACTTCTAAAAACAATACGACCTCTACGGAAACTTATGACACCTATGGAACACCGTACTTAATAAAAATTTCCAAAATTTAATTTTTTAAAATTATTTTAAAAATAAAATTGGTGAATGATTTGTATTAAACTTTTCAATTTTCGATAGCAATATGATAATCAATTCTTAAGTAGAAAATAAACTCAACAACGTTTTTATAACAGGTTTTTAAAATATTTTTAACACTTTTATGATTATTATAATAAAAAAATAAGAAATATAAACAATTATTTCAAAATCTTATTAGTAAACGAAAAATGTTTTGTTCTTCAGACTATAATGTCCTTAATAATTATTATTTATTCCAGCAATTAAAAGTTTATCAAATTAAATTATATCAGAGTTTTATTGCATTTTTATCTTACCCTTCGGAGCAGATTTTCGGCCAGGTTGTCCACTTTAGAATAAAAGACATAGATGATTTCTATGCCCCAATGAGTCCTGCCTTTAACTAATCAAAAATTTTTTACAGCTAATTAAAATTTATTAAAATTTCATGGATTTACTTAGAGTGGGGTAACAGAGTTAAAAAAAATATTTTCACAAAAATATTCAAAAATATTTAAAAAATAATTTTATTCATTTGTGAATGAGTGCTGAACGTTTCATTCAAATCTGACTATTATTTAATTTTTGCGAGAATTTTCAAATTAATGTTTTTGTTACCTGGAAAAAAGTGGGTTGTGTCATCATTTACGTAACCTATTGTAATAAAGGCGTAATTTTTTTTTTAGCCGCTAACTCAAATAAAACAACATTTTCTATCAAAATTTCGAAAATGTTAGCAGGGATTCAAAATTTTTTAAAAATAATTAAAAATTGGTTTGATCTTTCCTCTTAATAAAAATATAAATATTTTGATCGAAAAAGTTTGTTTTCTTAAGTTTATGAACTTTTTTATTCGTACTATGCTCTTTCATGCTGTTTTTTAAGCGATTTTTTGGAGGTACCTAGTTTAAATCCAAGCACTGAAACAAACATATCATTGTAAGGAAGAGGACATATATAGAAGAAATTATGTACATGTTGTAAAACATAATTTATAATAAATATTCACTGCTCTATACCCCATATATCGAGCACTATTTTAAATTAATGTTTTGGACGGGAAAAAAATTTTCTTTTTTCTCTCCTCATTCTATACTCACTCGGATATATATATATATATATATATATATATATATATATATATATATATATATTCTAATTTTCATCTGATTTTGTTCTACTCAAAGGTAAATGATATTCCACAAAAAGAAACCCAAAGGAAAAAAATGTAACTAACTTACACTGAACTTGAACGCGAGCGGCTAAACTACGAGAAAGGGAATGGCAGAGAGAGTGAGAGCGGAATCTTTTCTAACAGATAACTCTGACAGACAGACTAAAAAGTCACGCTAATAATTGCTTCTCTGTATATATTTCTACTAGTGTTTTTGTACTAATTTTGTTTAACCCTATTACGTCTTTTTGTCTTTATTTCTGGCCCCAACTTGACTACAACAATTTGGTGGCGAGGTCACAACAATATGAAAATGAAAACTGAAAATATAGGAAGGATTGAAAATAAAAAGACTAAAGATGAACGGGTTTTAATAAAACAGAAGATGGCGGTTGGTGTTACTTTTAAATTTTTGAAGATTTTACTGATAGAATCACAAAAATTATAGATACGTGTATCAAATAACAGAAACCAGATAACGTAAGAACTATTAACAGCAGCAACAACTAAAATGGATAACATATAATAATTGGAGTGGATAGACTAAACTATCGCCCGGTTCACACTCCAGCCACGTCTATTGAACAGGTGAAGAGACTCGTCCCTTGTTCCCTGTTTAGGATGTGGTTTCCGGCTTTCTCTTTTCCAATCTTTTTCTCTTTCCCAGTCTTTTTACTCTTTTTTTTCTCTTCTCAATTGGAGTAGGTAGTCTAAACTATCGACCGGTTCACACTCCACCCACGTCTATTGAACAGGTGTAGAGGCTCATCCCTTGTTCCCTATTTAGGATGTGGTTTCCGGCTTTCTCTTTTCCAATCTTTTTCTCTTTTCCCGCCTTTTTACTCTTTTTTTTTCTCTTCTCAATTGGAGTAGGTAGTCTAAACTATCGCCCGGTTCACACTCCACCCACGTCTATTGAACAGGTGTAGAGGCTCATCCCTTGTTCCCTATTTAGGATGTGGTTTCCGGCTTTCTCTTTTCCAATCTTTTTCTCTTTTCCAGTCTTTTTACTCTTTTTTTCTCTTCTCAATTAGAGTAGGCAGTCTAAACTATCGACCGGTTTACACTCCTCCCACGTCTATTGAATAAGTGAAGAGGCTCATCCCTTGTTTCCTTTTTAGAATGTGGTTCCCGGCTTTCTTTCTCTTTTCCAATCTTTTCATTCTTTTTTTATTTTTTTCAATTGGAGTAGATAGACTAAACTATCGCTCGGTTCACACACCACCCACGTCTATTGAACAAGTGAAGAGGTTCATCCCTTGTTCCCTGTTTAGGATGTGGTTCCCGGCTTTCTCTTTTCCAAAGGAAACCGTCATTTTTTCTGGAAAGAGCTATAACAATTACTGAGGTTGGGAAACCGGTTTTTTTTTTAAATTGAAGAATGAAAACAGCGGATGGAGAAAAAGACAAAATATGAGCGGGAAGAAGATGGTGATTGACGTTGCATTTGAATTTATTCAATTATTTAACCCTTATTCCGGTGGGAATGCCACTAATACGCAGGGGGTTACATGGAGTGAAAGTGAAAGAGAAAACGGATAATAGGGAGCATTGAGAAAAGATAGATGGCAATTAACGTTGCATTTAAAGTTATTTAATCATTTTGCCCCAATCAAGGTGGGAATGCCACTAATACGCAGGGGCTTAAATGGAGTGGAAGTGAAAGAGAAAACTGAGAACAGGGAGGATTAAGAAAAGGACAGAAAATGAACGGGATTAAAAAAAAATTGGAAAATGCCGATTGACGTTGCATTATTTTTTTGACGATTGTACTTATCAGGAGAGCAAGTAAGCAGAAAAAAGCTCTTTAGATAGGAAGGGTCAGAAAAGAAAATCTAGGAGTAGATGTGGTTGTTACATTTAGATAATTCGCAATCATACGGGTAGAATCACGATTCCAGTCTAGTAGCACACTTAAATTCAAAACATCTTCTTGTTCTTCTTCTTCTTGTTCTTCTTCTTCTTCTTCTTCTTCTTCTTCTATGTACCCTGTCCCTTCAGGACGTAGGCGATCACGTTTCCCTATCCCTGGTGGCTCTGAGCACGCCCTCACCTGTTACACCATACAACCCTTGTTCCATCATGTACCTGATTATGTCCTTCAAATATGTTATCCGTTGGTTTCCCCTGTCCATTTTTCCCTCTATCTGACCTGTTAGTATCAGATTTTCCAAGCCCTCCTTGCTCATTGCATGCCCTAAAATCTTCAGCTGTATCTTCCTGATGCTCAATATTAATTTCCTTTTTGTTTCCATTATTTCTAAGACCTCATCATTGCTCAAATACTCGATTCATGATATTCGCAGTATCCTTCTGTAGAACCACATTTCAGTTGCTTCAAGTATTTCCTTCATCTTTGATGAAATTGTCCAGCATTTACTGCCATATTGAAGAACTGGCATCATATAGAAGTCCAGTACTCTCTTTTTTGTTTCTAGCGAAATTGTCCTGTTTCTTAATAGTTAACTTTTGGAATGCATCCACGTGCTTTCTGACCTCAGGAATATAAATGTATAGAAACTGTTGTGACCACAAAGTGAGGGGTCAGTTTATATATTGATTGTAATATGGAATTGATCCCCCACTTTATATCCAGTATGCTTCTGTAAAGCGACATTTCAGTTGCTTCAAGTTTTTCCTTCATCTTTGATGAAATTGTCCAGCATTTACTGCCATATTGAAGAACTGACATCACACAGCAATCCAGTACTCTCTTCTTTGTTTCTAGTGAAATTGTCCTGTTTCTTAATAGTTTACTTAACTTCTGGAATGCATCCTCGTGCTTTCGGATCTCAGGAATATAAATGTATAGAAACTGTTGTGACCACAAAGTGAGGGGTCAGTTTATATATTGATTGTAATATGGAATTGATCCCCACTTTATATACAGTATTCTTCTGTAAAACCACATTTCAGCTGCTTCAAGTTTTTCCTTCATCTTTGTTGATATTGTCCAGCATTCACTGCCATATTGAAGAACTGACATCACATAGCAATCCAGTACTCTCCTCTTTGTTTCTAGCGAAATTGTTCTGTTTTTTAATAGTTTACTTTACTTCTGGAATGCTTCCTTCGCCATGCCAATTCGTCTTCGGATCTCTGTATCGCATTTTCCGTCTTCTGTTATAACGCTTCTCAGGTATTTAAATTTTTGTACCTGCTTGATTCTGGTATCCCCGACCTGTATTTGGCATTTTGGGGCTGACCTTTGTACCGATAACCATGAAACAAAGCGCAAAAAAAGGGAAGTCACATCGATGACAAAGTAATTGAAGTCAGAATTTTAAGATAGGATCGATCCTGTCACAGATCCTTTTGGATTTTGTCAAGAATGTCGACATGTAGAATAGGAGCACAAGACCAGATATGACAACAGTATTCAACGCACGGACAGATGGTAGATTTCATAATTGCCTAGACGGTCTCAAAATGAGGACTATTGTTCTAAACATTGAAATTATTTTCACATTTCAAGACATTCAAGTGTATGTCGATTTGAGTAACCTGCATGGAATTGTAAAGCGAAATCTTTCTTTAATCTACGCGGCGGGAATCTTCTAGTTTCATATCTGACGTCAAGAGGTACTACGCCTTTTTGTTGATTTTAGCACTAATCGTTTATTTCCGTTGTTTATTAAAAAGTACACTTGTTCGGACCAGAAATCGTATTTACAAATGTATGTCACGATATACGTGAAGGATTTAATAAACTAGGCCTATGCTTCCGAATTAGTTAAGAATTATCCGCTAGGTAATACAGATCTACATACACCTGATGAAGTCTGGAGAGTGGGGTAACCGAAACATTGTGGTAACAGCAACAAAGTTAAGGACAATATTTTGAATGTGAGTGCAATAGGTGATATACGCTTTGGGCGATCATGTCTCAAAAAAGACATGACTGACTGGGCAGAAGATTTTCTCGCGGTAGGTTGGCATTACTTCCTGGTTACCAGCCACGGCTATAGAACCCAATCGTCCTATTATTTAACCCATAACAGTAGGCAAGAGACGGATTAATAGCTTTACCAAGGTTGTTTGAGCGCAAGATATTGCAAGGAATTCAACTAGAATTCGAACTCTGCTCCCCGATTTGTCGTTTCGAGCCACTATTCACTGCAAAACATTCTGAATGGTAATAAATCAAGAATAAAATTTAGACAGAAATTTCAAATTAATTATAAAATAAAAATTCATTATTAACCATACGATTTAACAATAATTTCGTTTAATTATAAAAATAAATTAAATAAAATTCCGTATTACACATAGATAAAAAAAATTGTATTAATAATAAAATTCAATGCAATTCCAGTATTAACCACATGATTTTAAAATAACTCTATATTAATCATAAAAATTAAATAAAAATGCAGTAATCACCAGGTTTTTAAAAAAATAATTCGGTATTAATTATAAAAAAAAAAAACTTTATTAATTCCATATTAAACATTGATTTTCAAGTATTTTGATATTAACAAAGGTGAAATAAAAATCTGTTTTGGGAACAATTTTCTAAAAAAAGAAACTCGGTTTTTTTTATAAAAATTAAATTAAAATTATAATATTAACCAAAAATTTAAAAAAAACTGAATAAATAAAGAAAATTGAAACAAAAATCCATTATTAATCATTTTTAAAAATCCCTGGTATTATTTATAAAATGAAATATATATAAATTTATAATTATACGTTTTTAAATAATCCTAATAGCTGTAAGTCTTGTAAAAAAAAAGATGGTATTTACTAATTTATAAATTTTGGGTAATTTAAAGTTTATAGCAAGTTTGGATTAATTATGATATTTAAATCAATAACCAATTCATTTGACCCACCTAAAAATGGAATATTAAATGGTTTTGTGGTGGAGTGGATATCGACTCGGAACGAGAGATCAGGGTGCCAAGTTCGAATTCCAGTTGAATTCCATGCATTCATTTACGAACAAATACCCTTGGGAAAGATATTAATCCGTTTCTTCACTCCAATTATGGGTTAATAATAGGACAGATTGGGTTCTATAGCCTTGGTTGGCAACCAGTCTACTGCGGAAAGCAATGGCAACCTACTTCGGGATAATCTTCTACCCAGTCAGTCATGTCTCCTTCGAGATATGATCGCCCAAAACATGTATCACTTATGGCGCCTTAACTGACTGACTGAATATAATAGTTGGAAACATGACTATGGTTTCAACTGGGCATAAATTGGGGGATCAGTTTTATATTGTTATAAAGTAACAATAGTAATAAACTGATCCCCACTAATTACTACTTAATAATATTATACATCTCTTCCCACTTTTGGTATGAGTCAAATTACAGGACAGATTCGGTTCTATAACCTTGGCTGGTAACCAGTCTACCACAGAAAGCAATGGTAACCTACTGCGGGATAATCTTCTGCCCACTCAGTCATGTCTGTTTCGAGACATGATCACCCTTAAACGTGTATCACGTATGGCACTTAACTGACTGAAATTGTTTGAGTAAGCGTCACATTCTGTGATACCGTAATACAGTAAGACGTCATTTGTAATTTTCCCTCGATAAATATTGTCATTTATATATATATATTTTATTTTAATATTTTTTTTTTTATAGTTCGCCCAATTTCTGTAATATTAGCGTATGTCGTGTAAGTAAAAAGTGGAAATTACAGCGATGTATTGGATATATAACGATTAGTTTTAAACTAGAAAAGGTTCTTGTGTTCAAAAGAGAAAAAGGAATATTTTGGTAATTATAGGGACTAATCGTTGTCACTGTAGCAAAGAGGGTTTTTGTGCATTTTTAATCATATATATTAAAGAAATATTGCATGAAATAATACAAATATATCAATGATGCTTTTCATCTTTTCCTGTGATCCTGTGTTATAGGAGTGGACAAGAAAAGGAGAATTTGGGATAGGGTTTGTTTTATCGTTTAATTTGTCGTTTGTTTTCTTTTGTTCAAACTGAAGTGACGAGATGAAAAAGATTAAAAAAGAAGCAATGTTTTTTACATTTTATATCAACGATCAGATTTCTAAACAACATATTATCTTTTTATATATGCATAGATGGTGCTATGCTTAAACTTGAATTAAAATAATGTTTTCCTTTTAATCTTTTTAAAGGCAATAAAGCCACAAAGATTCTAGTGCAAAATAATATAGGCAAATATTACTGAAAATAGAAAAGATTAAAATAACAGTGATCACAAAGAGCGATGATAAAAATGAATATTGTGATTTAATATCTGAAGATATAAGTTTACTGGGAAGCAAGAAGACGAATGGGTTTTCCACAGGCGAGAGTGCGATGGAAGAAACTGTTGCGCATAGAATTTACGATTGTACCTAGCCATTTCAAAAGTAAAATGATGAAACCTAGCCGCCAATTTAGTATTGCATTCAAATTCATAAATTCTAGGTGCCATAAACAAAAGTTTATCAGAAAAATTACAACGAAAGTGTTTATAGAAAAGGCAGAGAGAACCTATGTTACGGCGTTGACAAAAGGACTCAAGAGGCCAATTTAGAACATAATTTATTGCAGATTTTTTTAAACAAAAATATTGTTATGGTGAAACACATTTATTCCTCAGATAATGGACTCTCTCTCCTATATTATTAAGAGTTAACAGGAAGTTAACTCGAGAGGTTCTTGGGAAGTTCTTAGAAGTTCTTAGAAGTTCTAGAGAGTTCTTTAGAGTTCTGTTAGTTAGTTTCAGTTTGGACATCGTTGGAATAAGGCAGTTGATATTAGGCGGCAGTTAGCCGAATACTAAGGAGTCAGATTACAGTGAAAGATTACCAAATTCCTAACATTTTCAGTGCGTTAAGTCGATTAGCAACCGATATAGCATGATTATTACCTTCAGTGCGAAAACTACTCAACAAATAATATTTAAATATATTTCAGAAATACCGGAGCACATGTAGAGTGAATATTCAAAGTAAAGTAAAAATGTTGACTGGAAAAGTGAGACGACATAAAAGAGTTCCATAAGCGTGATCTGCGAGAGAGAAAACTATTAACATATAAGTTACCCCTCCCGATTTTTACTGTAAAAGGAGGAGACGAGGCTGCGAATATAATACTATGCTTAATTTCGTAAAAGCAATGTACTGTAGCGTTAAGAGCTGGACAATGTTTCTTTGATTCGGCCTTGTGTCAGACATAACCGAACTTCCTACAGATTATAAGTTTTATCCAGAATTATGATCATCTGAATTATGATCAGGTTTTCATCGTTATCAGAAGTTTGGTTGTTGGCAGGTTGGAAATTGTGGAATAGTGTAAGAATAAAAATATACATTTTTCATGTTAAAATAGAAATTTATTAAAAGGAGGAATAGCAAGAATTCGTAGAACTTAATGTTCAATGAGAAACTTGAGGGTATCAAGAGTACGTTCAAAATGTTCGTAGCGGTAATTGTTGAAAGAGATAAAGAGAAAGAGAATGAGGACAATGTTTGAGTCGCTTGAAGTTGACGTTACATTTTAGATGTTTCGTCTCGCGGTTCCCATCTGACTCTCTGACTGACAGACGCTGATGAAGTCCTTTTATTGTAATCGAGATGTTTTTTGTGAAGTCCTTTTTGGTCTTGCATGTCGTTCCCACTCGTCCAAAACCATATTAACACCTACTTGCTAAATATGGTTTCGACTTTTTCGTTAAGCACATGGCCAATCCTTTTTCTGTTTGGGACAAACCAGAATTTCACACGTCACTGCGAATGCTTATAAAAGGGAAGAAGAAGGTTAATTTTAATTAATTTCTTATCCGCTACAGTACCAAACAGGAAAGCTTGTCAGAACAATTATTATGAAAATATTTATAAAAATGTAAATGGAAGTCATATTTCACTTCAATCTCGGTATATGGCATGGAAAACTGAACAATTTTCTCACAGATTATGAGCTAACACAAGCAACGGTGATATTGTTCAACTGAAGGATACTGAGAATTCCGTAGACAGAATACATGAGTGACGTGAAATTTTTAAGGAATATATAAACAACAAGCCAGGAAGAATTTTCTAGGACACGTAATAAGGAAGGAAAGCTTAGAAAATCTGATACTCACAACATAGTTTGAGGGAAGATTAGACAGAGAAAAACAGCACGTAAGATACTTGGTGGCCTTCAGTCAATGAATGGTAGAATAGTGTTTGGGAAAAATAGCAAAGAAAAAATATTTTAAGAGCTATATGGGACAGGGATAAATGGAATGCCGTGATTGCCTACGTCCTAAAGAGTCACTGCACATAAAAAAAATTAGAAGATTACTGTGAATCCAATAAATTGTAAACCCAAATTCTACTCCATCAGATTCTTTTCTCACACGTCCAGCCTGCAGAATTCCATTCCATTTACTTGCTTCCCCAACAGCTGCAATCTCCAAGAATTTAAATGTAAAGTCAGTAGTCATCTCTTATCTCACAAACCTGCATCCTCTCTCTTATGCTTCCTTCTCCGTCCACTCCACTCTCATCAGTATACTCATCTTTCTCTTACCCACTTCCTGACACCCCTTATAACCTGTCATTCTTTCTCATAACTTTCCTCCTTTGCAACCCCCTGCGAAACAGTGGCAGTGAACTGCCTTACTTGGGGCGATATTATTATATATATATATATAAAAACTCCCCACCTATGGAATTCCCTTCCATTTACTTGCTTTCCCGAGAGCTACAATCTCCAAGAATTTAAATTTAAAGTCAATAGTCATCTCCTATCTCACTAACATGCATCCTCTCTCTCATGCTCCTTTCTCTGTCCACACCACTCTCATCAGTATTCTCATACTTCTCTTACCCACTTCCTGAAACCCCCTATAACCTGTCACTCTTTCTCACAACTTTTCTTTTATGTAACCCCCTGCACTACAGTGGCAGTAAAATGCCTTGCTTAGGGCAATATGATTATAAAAAATGATACGCAGAAGAAGAAAAATTTGAAATATCTAAGACGTATAAAGAGTAAAGACTTCTTGGAGTATTTGACCTTTACAAGACATATTGAAGGCAAAATGGATTTGGGTAAACATCAAGAGAAAATGAGTTGCATAAATGGATTGCAGAATGGTTCGTGAGAGAGATATAAAAATAGCATTGCTAAGAGATATCAATAAAAGGAAATTGTAGAGGGTCATGTTAGCTTTTTATTTAATAAAGAGACAAAGAAAATAAAACAGAATTAAGAAAAATAATTCGATTATGTCTGTTGCCTCCGTCGATCTCACTAAACCCTGGATCTGTGCCTAAACAGTTACCCCTCAGCCGCTGATGGCGGTGCAGCATTTGTTACAGCTGTACAGGCCCGCTCAAAAGTGACTATTTTAGTTCCAATGAATGCATATAAAAATACTCCCCACCACCGTCAATGTTGCATTGTTGCCTTCGTTTCTCCTCTCCTCACTCTATCAAAGTAAATCGCGCCCCCAGCCGGAGCAATGGTTGATGACTTCTTCCCAACTTTTGATGTCCATGAATATCACCCTCGTGAAACTTTTCGCAGAGATTTGTGAAGTGAAGATGAGGTCGCCCTCGTGACATCGTGCTGCTAACCAGTTTTCCGTACAAAAGGACCTTCGGAATACTCCAATACGGCATACGTGTTCATATCCGCTCCTTATAAAGAGTGTATAGTGCGATTATCAATATGCGTCGTGGTGCAGTAGATATCGGCTTAGAACGAGAAACCGGAGAGTTCAAATTCTAGTTGAATTCATTGTATTTACTTAACGCACAAAAACATTTGAGAAAGATTTAATCCATCGCGTTTTCCCTCCATCTATGGAACAGCAAGAGTGACTAGCTTCTACTGCTTTGATTGGTAAGAATTCAACTCCAAAAAAATAATGACATCCTACTGCGAGAAAATAATCTACCCAGTCAGCCATGTCTTATTCGAGACATGATCACCCACAGGTATAGCGTTTAACTGACTCTTATTTCGATTATAACTGATTGAGTTAGATTTCATGTAAGTTGCTTCTTTTAACTCCAAAGTAACAATCTTTATTAATATTTTATCATTGTCGTGTTCCCATAATTTTTCTAGGAGGATTGTATAAGAATACAGTTTTTTGCATCATTTCATTCTTTACAATGTTTTTTTCAAATATTTTCTGGTTATATTTGACTAATTTTTCTATTATATTTTGCCTTGCCCCCTTTCAATTTAGAATCGTTATCCGCTTTTCTCTTTTATTTTTCATATCTGTTTTACTTCCTTCATTTTTACTCTCCTTAGCCTTTTTCTTTCTTCTTGCCTTTTACAATCTCTCTTCTTGTCTTCCACCCTTGTTTCATTATTCACCTATTTTTATTTATTTGTTAACAATATTTTTCAATTTTAGCTTCAAGCTATTCTTACCTTTAACATTTCTACTAAATTCTAACGACAATAAAAATCACCATGTTCTTTATTTAGTTCTTGTAGCGGATATTATCCAATTTCTCTTGATGATCGGATGAAAAAATCTTTACAGACTTATTTTAAGCTGAAGCTACCTATTGTGCTAAATTTATTTTTTTTTTATATTTTACTTTTTTCGGAAGTGTTTCAAAAATTTGAGGGAAACTACCTGTAAAGAAAATATTGTATAAGATCTATTTTAGTTTTAGTCTTTTGCGAAAGCAAAACTTTTGATAAATACAATATATGTTGGTGCGGAAACTTTGTTTCCAAACAAATTTTTTAATTCTAAAAACAATAAAACCAAAATCAACAACAACGAAGAACCTAAACATCTTAATGTCTCTCATTGACACACGTTATAAAATCTCTTGATTTTGTGTTTATCTATCAAGCTGACCAATCCTACATGCCGAAGTATTTTCTCATCGATCTATCGCCCTAATGTTAGTTTGATCATTGTAATCGCGTTCATTTCATATATACAATCTTTGGCTCTGAGTACGGCTTGCTACGATTGCAGTATACAGTATCTCAAAAGTAAGTATAATGTTTGCGCAGATATCTTATAGCGTACCTTTGATGCAAATGACACCAGTATAGATTCTCTAGTAGATATAGGCAATAGGTATTACATAATTGGTGCGATTAATTCAAATTTCGTTGCATCCTATGAAAATGTCCAAGGTTCATCAGTAACGCCAAAACATGAGACATAGCATGGGATAGACATAATTATGGATCAAGATTCGGACAAGAAAAAAGTAGATTAACCTGAAAAGTAGATTGAAAAATGCTAGTGCTACTGTTATGGTGCCCTTTAAAGAGGAATGGACTCTTCCTCTTGTTATATCTAATTCCCTGCGTGACTTCCAGAGATCGGTTAAATAACAGAAGTTAACAAGAGCAGTCAACAGCAGTTGACGACAGCTACCAGTCAAGCAATAAGCAGCGTAATAATAGCTTCGAACTTACTTATTTCTATATTACTTATTATTTGACACTTCCTTGAATATCTCTGTTTTATGTTATACTAATACACTGTTTTGAACCTAACTTTTTGGCCCGTGTCTTACTTTCGTCACAAAATGGTCACTACAACTTTGCGGCGAAGTTTCGCCACAAATCTACAACAAATTTGCGAAGAAGATCTCCAACATCTACCAAAGCAGAACAGAAAGTGTACATAGTAATAAATGAGATAATTTAATATTTGTCTTCACCTGATCATCAGGCCGTATGTTACCTCTCATTTTAGAAAAAGTCATCAGGTTCAACAGCGGATTCGCTGTTAGTACCGCTATATTCCATTAGATCAGCCAATATTACTATACGTAATGGTATCTCTTCAGTGGGAATTTTCCATTCCCCAAGGGCGCCACCCGAAGATGCTCGGCATGCGTCATAGTGATAGAGCAGGTTAATTGATATCTAATTGCATAGGAGACTAGGCCAGTCTTTTCAACCACAGCGTAATACGGCTGCCAACGCAAGTTCAACTGCTTTTCATCATAGTGGTTCTTATAGTAAACCAAATCACCGACATCAAACTCTACATACTTAGTCTTAGTATGGAACCTATCTATCGCTGCTTTCCTCGCTTTTTTATTCCTAACTAAAGTGAAACTACAACGCATTTCTTGTAAAGCGATTTCATGATGTTCATCATCATAATATATGCGACAAGGCCTCAGTATATTATCAAAGAGTAGAATAACATCCCTGTCATAGAGCAAGCAACACAGTGAATATTTTGTTGTCTAGCTCACATAAAACTGGTCAGCTGGTTATATCTGGTTGATGTAAATATTCCATGAATGTTTGTTGTAGCTAATTTCCTTGGCTAGAATATCATGCGTTGTTCTATAAAATCAACCAAACTTACCGTTACACTGAGGGTGATAAAATGAGGTTGTCACATAGTGTACATTTAGGTCTTCTAATGCCTTTTTCATGACTTTGTTGATATTCTCTCGTCCATTATCGGTTAAAAGATGAAATGGAGCTCCACATTTGGGGAAAAATTTAAAGATGCGCCACTATTTATGCTGTCTTCTTAGGAACAGAAAAAAGCTTCAGGCCAATCAAGGTACATATCTATGAAGTTATCTCTGCATTGATTACTCGAATGCGTATTTGATTAAGGTCCAGAGATAACCAAAGAAAGCTTTGCGAAGGAAAACAGGGCAATTCGGGCTCCTGCACATGGGATTGCTGCTCCTTCGAATCCCCTGACTGGCCCGAAATGCATTTACCTACAAAATCGTTAATCTCTCTTAAGAAACAGCCAGAAGTACTTCCTCTTTATTGAATAGAATATTTTATCTATAACCATATAACTTTGTCATCATTGTATTGAACCAGCATTTACCTACAAAGTCGTTAATAATGGGTGTGAAAAAACGCAAAATGAAAAAAAATCTAACTTTTCAACATTACAGTATTTCTTTGATGCGGATGTTCTTTGAAAATAAAAGAAAAAAAAACGAAGTTTTGAACATTATAGAAAAAAGAAAGAAAAGAGAAGGTAGGATTCAAGATTTTCTTTAGGGTATCAAAAAAGGTCGATGTCACGAAGTCATTAACAAAGACAAAAAACAGCGGATACCTGAACAAATCAGTCCTTTAATTGGCCAGTAAGAGAATTGAGTTAGTGCGCGAATAAACGAATAAATAAATAGCGAAAATAAATAAAGAGTTAATGTATAATTGAAAAGGCGGAGAATATCGCAATGGTAAAATATGAGTCAGTTGTGAATGGGATAGAGTCTGCGACGCACAGAAAACTCCTGAAGTGGACAAAAGTACCCGCAGGATAAATGCTCTTATGGTTATAGGTTATGTAATCCTGCGTCTTGGTATGGTGATTCTCTAGGTCTTGGTTGTAATTGTATGATGATTCTCTAAGTATATCTTAAAATAGGGGTAAAAAAGAAATTATAGAGAAAGTGGTGAGGATCGAACTCCCTGCTTTGTCGCAATTGTTCTACTGCTAACCAGTGGAAGTTTAAAAAGAAAAAGGAAGGAAAAAGAAGAAGAGGAAAATTTTATTTATGTTTGTTTTTTCAATTTGCGTTCTAGCCTGATACATTATTATGCCTAACTTAAGAAGCTGACTTAGAGGTTACATTGGAAAAAAGTGTCTCTTGCATAGAATTAACAAGGAAAACACATGCGCACATTTGCACAATTGCACAATTACAGAGTGAAAGAGAGAAAGAGAGAGAGAGAGAGAGAGAGAGAGAGAGAGAGAGATAAGAGAGTGTCAACATTGATTTTGAAAATTTGTTATTAATTTTTTATGTTCCCCCTACATACGAATTTACTTGAGCAACAAGATTAGCAACTAGGTCCCACAATTTTATTACGAAACCAATAAATTATAAACGCAAATTCTACTCCAGCTACTTCTTTTCTCGCACTTCCCGCCTATGGAATTCCCTTCCGTTTACTTGCTTCCCCGAAAGCTACAATCTCCAAGAATTTAAATGTAAAGTCAATAGTCATCTCCTATTTCACTAACTTGCATCCTCACTCTCATGCTCTCATCTCATTTCTTCAGTATACTGATCCCTCTCTTACCCGCTTCCTGACATCCCCTTTATTCTGTCACTCTTTTTCATAACTTTCCTCCTATATAACCCCCTGCACAACAGTGGCAGTATAATTCATTGCGTGGGTGATACGATTATAAAAATATTGTTCTGTTACATTCATTGGTTTTGGACTTTTTCATGTTATTATATCTAATTTCTACAATGCAGTGGTTGTGTAGTGAAGCTGTGGTCGAGGATAGATGCACATAAAGCATTTATAGATGAACATTTTGAAAAATAATATAGTAGTAATGTTATATAATTTGTGACTTACACGATATAATTTCCTTCAGAAGTGTGTTTAAATTAAACAAATATTATTTAATAGAGTAATGCAAGCTGGGAAATAAAAAATTGTGCTTACATTAAAAAATATATATTTGGAATATCAGGAATGCAAAGACCGGTGACAAACAAAATTGTATTTGCGTCAAAACTGTTGTTCTCTAGGTCAGGAATATAAAACAAAAGTGTATTTACAGTAAAGTTATATAGAAAATGATAAATGCAGAGACAATGTTTTCATTGAAGAAACGTAAATGTATTTTTGTGGGCAGCCGTTTTCAATGTCGGAGAATATAAACCAAGGAAAAACGAGAATTAACATGACGCATCCGTGACCTACATAATTAATTCGGTCAAACAGGAAATATTAAATAATGACAGAGGAATATAATGACGTCGATGCAACTGATGCCAAAATCATCATAAGGCAAAAACGATAAAGAAATGCGCCTAGAAAAAATGATGACGTAATTAAGCGGAAGTCTATGCAATTCAACTTAAATAAGACCGCTTCTTTTTTTCAGGAGTGATCAGAAAGACGGTGAGAAAGATTGTGCAGAACGCAAAGGAAGACAACGCCCGAGAGTCAACTTCCCTCGTGTGTATTATCTTTCCAGTTGTCTTCTACTGAAACCGAAGTGTATTAAAACATATGATTATGTTTTTTATACACCCACATTTATTGTTCATCGTTCTTCTTCTATGTGCCTTGTCCCTTCAGGACGTAGGTGATCAAGGCCTTTCACTTTTCCCTATCCTTGGTGGCACTGAGCACGCCTTCTCCTGTTACACCATGCAACCCCCTGTTCTGTCATCCACTAACTCAAGCCCATAAATCTAGAATATAAATGTATAGAAAATAGCGTGGCTACAAAATAAGGGATCAGTTTATATACTGATTATAATATAGAATTGATCCCCCATTTTATACCCACATTATAATTTTTTATAAACAGTTGGCATATATATTCTTCTTCTTCTTCTATGTGCCCTGTCCTTTCAGGGCGTAGGCGATCATGGCCTTCCACTTTTCCCTATTCCTGGTGGCTCTGAGTACGCCTTCTCCTGTTACAGCATGCAATCCTTGTTCCGTCATTCACCTCATTAGGTCCTTCAGATATGTTATCCGCTGCTTTCCCCTGTCTCTTTTTGTCTCTGTCTGGCCTGTTAGTATCAGATTCTCCAAGCCCTCCTTCCTCATTGCGTGTGCCAGGAACTTCAGCTGTCTCTTCCTGATGCTCAGTATCAATTTCCTTTTTGTTGCCATTATTTCCAAGATCTCGTCATTGCTCACATGCTCTAAAATCTTAGGTGAATGCACTTTGTTTTTTCTTCTTCTATGTACCTTGTCCCTTCAGGACGTAGGCTATCATGGCCTTCCACTTTTCCCTATCCCTGGTGGCTCTGAGCACGCCTTCTCCTGCTACACCATGCAATTCTCGTTCCGTCATCCACCTGATTAGGTCCTTCCGCTGCTTTCCCCTCTCTTTCCTTCTATCTGGCCTGTTAGCATCAGATTCTCCAAGCCCTTCTTCCTCATTGCGTGTCCCAGGAACTTCAGCTGTTTCTTCCTGATGCTCAATATTAATTTTCTTTTTGTTTCCATCATTTCCAAGACCTCATCATTGCTCGCATGCTCGATCCATGATATTCGCAGCATCCTTCTGTAGAACCACATTTCAGTTGCTTCAAGTTTTTCTTTCATCTTTGATGGTATTGTCCAGCATTCACTGCCATATTGAAGGACGGACAGCACGTAGCAATCCAGTACTCTCTTCCTAGTTTCTAGCGAAATTGTCCTGTTTCTTAATACTTTACTCAACTTCTGGAATGCTTCTTTCGCCATGCCAATTCGCCTCTGTGTCGCACTTTCCGTCTTCTGTTATAACGCTTCCCATGTATTTAAATTTTTGTACCTGCTTGATTCTTGTATCCCTGACCTGTATTTGGCATTTTGGGCTGCCCTTTTTCCTGAGAATCATGCATTCGGTTTTCGTGCAGTTTATTTCTAGTCCTTTCTTTTTGCTTTCTACTGCTACCTTCTGTAGGAGACTTGTAGTTTCCTTTCTTTGTATCAGCACTCTATCATCTGCGTGCCGTCATATTTGGTTTCCAGGCGCAGTAAACAACATTTCATCACATGATCGCCCAAGCGTATGGCACTTAACTTATTGATATGTCGATTATAACTAATTCAGTTAGATTACATGTAAGTTGCTTTTAGCTCTCTAGTTCGTCAGTCAGTTAAGTGCCATACGAGAAACACGCTTTGGCCGATCATGTCTAGAAATAGACATGACTAACTGAGCAGAAGATTATACCGCAGTAGGTTGCCATTGCTTTCTACGGCAGTCTGTAGGCCAACCATGACTATAGAACCCAGTCTCTTCTGTTATTCGACTCATAGCTGCAGGGGGAAGAGATGTATTATATTATTAAGTAGTCATTAGTGGGGGGGGTCAGTTTATTACTTCAGAACAATATGAAACTGATCTCCAAATTTATGCCCAGTAGAAGCCTTAATCATGTTTTCATCTATTATATTCAGTCAGTTAAGCGCCGTACGTATTACACTCTTTGGTCGATCATGTCTCGAATGTGAGATAACTGACTGGGAAGAAGATTATCCCATAGTAGGTTGCCATTGTTTTCTGCGGTAGACTGGTTTTCAGCCAAGACTATAGAGCACAATCTGTTCAGTTATCTGTTAAGTTATTTGACTTATAGCTAGATGGGGAAAACATGAATTATATTATTAGGTAGTAATTAGTGGGGGATCAGTTTATTACTTTATGACAATATAAAACTGATCCCACACTTTATAACCAGTAGACGCCTTAATCATGTTTTCAAGTATTATATTCAGTCAGTCAGTTAAGTGCCATATGTAATACATGTTTGTGCGATCATGTCTCGAAAGAGACCTGACTGACTGTGCAGAAGATTATTCCGCAGTAGGTTGCCATTACTTTCTGCGGTAGACTGGTTGCCAGTCAAGGCTATAGAACCCAATCTGTCCTATTATTTAACACATAACTGGAGGGAAGAGACGGATTAATATCTTTCCCAAGGGTATTTGTGCGTAAGTGAATGCAAGAAATTCGACTGGAATTCGAACAAGGCTCTCCCGTTTGTCGTTCCGAGTCGATGTCCATTGCCTCACAACGCATATCTAAAGTAACAAGCTTTATTAACAATTTATCATTGTGGTACTGACATGATCTTTTCTGTCAGGATTTTATAAGAATGCATTCATTTGCATCATTACTTTCTTTAATTATATTTTTTCGTAATGTATTACTTTATTCACGCTTTGCCCACTATTTAACCCATATTTTTCCTCATCCCTTTTCAATTTATATTTATTACACTATTCTCTCTTTTATATTACATTTCTATTTTACTTTCTTCAGTTTGACTCTCCTTAGCTTTTTTCTTTCGAACTTTTGTTCCCCTATCGTTTAAATATTCTCCCCTTTTAATTATTCTTGCTTTTTTTAAAATTTCAGATTCAAGCCATTCTTACTTTTTCACGTGACTACGAAATTCTAATGACAATAAAAACTATTTGACTATATTTCTGAGATGAGGTAGTGTTTACAGTATTCACATTATTTGGACTATTGTCCTCATCTTTGTTGCCATTTGCACGACGTTTAATAATAGATCATTCTATTTGTCTATATTTCTGAGATGAGGTAGTATTTACAGTATTTACATTATTCGGACTATTGTCTTCATCTTTGTTGTCATCTGTACGATGTTTAATAATAGATCATTCTATTTGTCTATATTTCTGAGATGAGGTAGTATTTACAGTATTTACATTATTCGGACTATTGTCTTCATCTTTGTTGTCATCTGTACGATGTTTAATAATAGATCATTCTATTTGTCTATATTTCTGAGATGAGGTAGTATTTACAGTATTTACATTATTCGGACTATTGTCCTCATCTTTGTTGCCATTTGTACGACGTTTAATAATAGATCATTCTATTTGTCTATATTTCTGAGATGAGGTAGTATTTACAGTATTTACATTATTCGGACTATTGTCTTCATCTTTGTTGCCGTTTGTATGATGTTTAATATTAGATCATTCTATTTGTCTGTATTTATGTGAGGAAGTAATATTTACACTATTTACATTATTCGGACTATTGTCCTCATCTTTTTTGCCGTTTATACGACGTTCCGGCCGTTGTACACTCCAGACTTCTTCACGTGCTAGGAAATTCGAACCGAACCAATTATTACAATCACTGGTTTATATCATCCTCATTCCTTGCGTAAAGCCACGATTGGAAGTCATGAGTTATCTCCCTCTTACCCTACAAGTTACTTGGTCACTAATGCTGTAGCTGGTATTGAATTCACAACTCTACATGAATGAAGATAATAGTCCGAAAAATGTAAATACTGTAAATAAAAACTACCATGTGCTTTATTTAGTTATTGTGGACCACATTATCCAATTTTTTCTGACGAGCAGATGCAATGATGCAACTAGAAAAAATCTCTACAAATTTATTTTAACCTGGAGTTGCCTATTGTGGCAAATGTACTGATTTGCTTGTCCTGAAGTGTTTTGACAAGAGAAAAGAGGGAGCAGGCTAACCTCCCTGAGAGCAAAACACTGCACCTCCTCGGCTTAACCCTCTCAGCAGACCTCAAATATACCGAATCCTTAGCTAACTCCACTGCTAAAAAGGTCGGTTCACTGTGCAAGGCCAGGAGTTTTTTTCCTGTCTGAATCCATCTTGCACATATATAAATCAACCATCCGCGCGTGTATTGAATACTGTTGCCACATCTGGTTGGGTGCCTCTGCTATCCACCTGAGGGCTCTTGACAAACTACAACGGAGAATCTGTAATGTGACAGATACTGACTTGGCGGCTTGGCTGCAGTCGCTCTCTCACCGGTGTGATGCGGCTTCCCTGTGACTCTTCCACAAATACTTTCACGGCTTCTGCTCCGATGAACTTAGATCACTAGTGCCTCTCATAAAGTTACTCGGGCTACTAAACTAGCAACTAGGTCTCACTCTTTTACAGTGAAAATGATAAAATGTGATTTGAACAATTTGAACAATTTGAACTTTAACAGCTTCTTTTCTCGCGCTTCCCGCTAGTGGAATTCTTATCTGTATATTTGCTTCTCCGAAAGCTACATTCTCCAAGAATTTAAGTGTAAGAACAATAGTCATCTCCTATCTCACTAACTCGCATCCTTTCTCTCAAACTATTTTCTTCATCCACCCCATCCCTGTCCCACCTGTATTCTCATACTTCTATTATCCTCCCCCTGACACCCCCTATAACGTACTATTGGGTTTACATAGGGGAAAGTGATAAGAAACGGGATTCTTATCACTTTCCCCCTATGTAACCCACTGTTCAATAGGGGCATTAAAACTGCCTTGGTTGGGGTTAAATGATTAAAGAAAAAATTGGATAGGATGTATTTCAGTTTTCGGCTCCTGAGAATTTTACAAGCATCATAAATTTTTTTTTATGGCATTTGCTTAGAAACTGAGTTTGCAAGACAGTTATGGCAAAATGGGTAATGAAAGGAATTTTGTGTCGCGTAGGAAATTTGTTTCCAAGCACACATTTAGGCCCATGTTTCCAAATCTAAAAACAAAAATCTACACCCAAGCAGTTAAACAAAATAATATCTCTCATTCACATACGTCATGGAATCACTTGTGTTTATCTCTCAACGTGATCGATCGTACATACCGAAATATGAACTTATCGATCTATTATCTTAATGTCAGTTTCATCATCGTAATCGTGTTCATTTCATATCAACCGAAATCACTTTCCCGTTCTTATATATATATATATATATATATATATATATATATATATAATAATAATAATAAAATTGACTCTGTACGTATTCAAATCTTAAAATGTTACACAAGTAATTTTTAAGAACCACGAATAACCGGCAGAATCTAACTCCGTTATCGCCCTCGGCTATAAAGCTTTGGACAACGAGGGGAAGAAAAAAGAAAACTGCGGAGCACCGACAATACATACAGCACTTCACAGCAAAGAAAAAAAAACCCTCAAACGGAACAAACCACAAAGAAAGAAAAGTGCTCGATACTAAACTAACCAAAAAGGATTAACTAAGAGGCAGTTACGCAGAGCAAAAACACACGAGAAAAAATCGCAAGATCGCCAAGACCTACCGCGGTTTCGCACAACGGCTCGTCAGGGCAAAGTCAGACCAAGGACTAATCAAATAAATAGACATCTATTAAAGACTAACCCATTTGGGGAAGGGGGTGTTCTCTGTATATATATATATATATATATATATATATATATACAGAGAGAGAGAGAGAGAGAGAGAAAGTGAGAGATAGAGACGCAGAGAGAGACAGAGACATAGAGAAACAGAGAGAGAGAGAGAGAGAGCAAAGAGTCGTACATGCATATTTTTTATTAATTTATTTTCTTTTTCTTTTTTTTTTTTATCGTATCACCCCGAACAAGGCGGTAACGCCACTGATGTGCAGGGGGCTACGTAATAGTGAAAAGATTGGAAAAGAGAAAACCAGGAAACACATCCTAAACAGGGAACAAGGGATGAGCCTCTTCACCTGTTCAATAGACGTGGGTGGAGTGTGAACCGGGCGATAGATAGATCTATCTACTCCAATTGAAAAAAAAAAAAGAAACCAAAGTGAGAAGATTGAAAAAGAGAAAAGCCGGAAACCACATCCTAAACAGGGAACAATGGATGAGCCTCTTAGCCTGCTCAATAGACGTGGGTGGAGTGTGAACCGGGCGATAGATAGATCTATCTACTCCAATTCATTCTTTTTTATTACACACACAACAGGGTTTCACATATATATATATATATATATATATATATATATATATATATCTGCAGAGAAGTTCTTTTCACTTAACTGAGCAGTTTCATGCCAACTTCGAATGTTCGTAAGAACACTGTTAACATATCATCACTCGTCAGGGCTAAATTTTCGAACTCCTGAAGTGTCATTTTTTTTTCTTATTGATATGTATCTTGGTGTAATTTGATATTTTGTGGGAGTGTTCGACGGTGGTTAATTGTCTTTCATACCTTTTGTTGTGTTTATGTCTTTTTAATATCATTGAGATTGGTTGATGTAATTTTTTATGTAGATGTTTGATTGCTTTTTAATGTTTGAGTGAATGGATTTTCGTTTAATTGCTTTTATACTTTTATCAGCTTAATTGCTTTTTAGAGTGATTGTTGGTGTCATTTTATTGTTTATCCCATATTATGTAAGTTTTACTGATTTCTTACTATATTAGTATATATTGTCGCTGATGAGATGTTTCTTTCAGTTCATGTTTCGGTGTGTATATCTGTTTGGTGGCTTTATATGTCATTTTTCCGTGATATGTGAAGCAAGACATTATATTACAGTCAAAACAGGAAGAAAAATAACACCACCAAAGACAAAAACTCGATCGAAAATTGCTATAGAATGGACGGAAGTGTTTGGAACGGTAAAGATTATGGACAATTTTTGTATTCTATAACTCCGACAAAACGGAAAAGTTTTAGGTTGCTAGAAAAAATTCAGTCAATGAAAGTTGTTTGAAAGAAAGTTTGCTTCCCAGATAAGCATGAATCGGAGTTTCATGCACTACGCAATCATCAGAAGCACATTATGAACTGAACATTTTTCGATTTATAGAAAATGAATAGAAAAACATTCAGTTAATAATATGCACTTGATGACTGCAAAAAGCATAAGACCGAGTCGTCCTTAAAACGTATGATAATATGAATATTTTTTAATATATAATTTTAATGCTTTTTTATTAACACCTGATTAATATTTTTATATTGATGTGTATCTGCGCGTATACACACACAAACACACACACACACACACACACACACACATATATATATATATATATATATATATATATATATACTTATTTACATCCATATACAGCACAGTGTAAAATTATTAGGACTAGAACTATTTTATCTTTTATGAGGCATCAAAATAAAATTTAAAATCACTCCTGTCTTAATACTTTTGCACACTACCGGTAGTGTGCAAAAGTATTTTTTTTTCCTAAAAGACTCACTGAAATCCAAATACAGGGTGAAAAAGCCAAACCTTTGTAAGAATTATTTAACTAAAAAGGTAGAGGAAGGAAGGCTTCGGAATTTCAATTAGCCTCCCAAAAGCCCTGAACTTAATCCTATTGAACATCTATGGGATACTTTGGATAAAAAAATTGATTGATGAATCTAATTTTACTTCGCAAGACACACTTTGGGAACAAATAAAAGCTGCTTGGCAGGAGGAACCATCAGATCCATTGAGGAAGCTTGTGGTGTCAATACCGGACAGAATGATGGCTGTGATCAAAGCAAAAGGCTATTATACTAATTATTAAATTTTTTTGTAACATGTATTTTGTTCTTGTTAAAGCGTTTGTTGAGTAAATCAAATAAAATTACTTTAATTAAATTGTTTATTTTCTGTCAGTATCCCTCATAAAAGATAAAATAGTTCTTCTCCTAATACTTTTGCACAGTACTGTATATATACGAGGTGCGATTGGTAGATCGTCGCAATTATTTTGATGCCTCATTAAAGATAAAACCGTTCTTGTCCTATTACTTTTGCACAGTACTCTCACTTTCTCTCTCTCTCTCTCTCTCTCTCTCTCTATATATATATATATATATATATATATATATATATGCCAAATATCACTTTAGAAATTAAATAACCAAGATCATTCTTTATTTCTCCATATAATAAAGGAAGATGTCATTTAAGTTCATGATATACTGTACCCGTCTATTATAGAAAATTATATTCCTAACGAATGACTTTGAAATAGAATTATTAATTAATGAATTTCAATTTTACTGTTGTCGTCATCCTAGGCGTTACATCACCCTTGGGAGATGCTTCGCTGAGTCCTTAGCTGTCCGAAAGCTGTACCTTGATTATGACTGTTCACTGATCCTAAATACGCGTAGGACCATAGCATTAAACACGACTTTGTTTCATGCACCATTGCCGTGGGTGTTATATATATTAGACACTGCTAGAGTAGAGGTTTCCTCAGACGATTCACTGGGGACATCTAGTATTAATCACTTGATCCCGATGCATCTACTGAGAAGGCGAATGCTGAGCGGGTCTCTAACATTGTTGGCTTCGGCTCTTACGCACTCCTAAGTCACTCAATTTAAAAACAGTCTCGTGTCAGATTTCATTCGATTGGGCACGCAAATACATTACCTTTTCCCAACATGAAAGGACAATGTTCAATTTAAACAGTTTAGAGATGTAATCAATATATATATATATGTGTGTGTGTATGTGCGTGTGTGTATGTGTGTGCATGTGTCTAAATTACCAACAGTTAATTATATATATATATATATATATATATATATATATATATATATATGTTTGTGTGTTTGTGTGATATATATATATATATATATATATATCACACAAACACACACACAGGTATATATATACATACATACATTTATATGTGTAAACGTACACACACACACACACACACACACACACACACACACACACACACACACACACACACACATATATATATATATATATATATATATATATATATATATGTATATATATTGCATATTCCGTCAACAGTCTCTCTTTTATGCAGGTTTCCTTAAAATGACATACAAGGTATTATTAAGTCTATTATATAATTTTTCATGTGTTCGTATAATTTTTTCCTAATTTATAATATATATATATATATATATATATATATATATATATATATATATATAAGCATGCGGTGTAGATATAGAAGAATCGATAGGAGTATCCTGTACATATAGAGCAGATATAAGAACAATTAAGGCAGACACGTTATTTCATGGAAAATCGGAATTATCGGCCTATTTCAGGCGAATCATCATCAGCTTCCGTCTTTATTGTACAGAAGATTTTACACGAATTATTATTATTAGTGTTTTAAATTTGTTTTGATACATACATATATAGTCTTATTTTTATTATTTTTATTATTATTATCTATTATTATTATTATTATTTAATGTTTTTAAGATTGTATTTTAATATTTTGTTTTTCTTCTTCTTACTAAGAGTTATTATTTTAACTATATTTATAATATATTACTAATAGTGGTTACATTGTAATTTATATTAGGAAGTATTCATGATTTACTTTTAAACAATAAATATATCCCATTGTAGGTATAAAATAATTTAACATTAAATCCCATGTCCTGTTTCTAAGAATGCATATAATCGTAATAGACGTTGGTGTCGATCTAAGGCGTTTATTTTGAATTATTTTAAATTCTTTTTTATCTATACTATCTCATTGTATTTATTGAAATTTTACTCTTTTCTTTTTACTTTTTTACTTTTATCTTTCTAAATTTTTTTCCTATATTTAATTATCATTTTTTATTTTTTATAAGTTTTAATTATTTTAAATGAATATTTAAAATAAAATTAATAGAAGTTATTTTTCAATTCGTATTAAAATTATGATTTACAATTTTTTACCGTAAATATATCCCATTATATTTTAAATTAAATTTCCAATGTTAAATTTTCCATGTTATATTTTTCTAAGAAAACAGACGAGCAGATGAAAAATTTAACATTGAAATTTAATAGCAGACGATACTTGATGTTAGCATTTGTATCTCTCTCTACTGTTCGTTTTCTTTCTATTTCTATTTCTCTTCTTTTTTCTCTTCTTTGTCGACTTGTTTATTTTTTCTTTCTTTTTTCTATCTTTAGTTGTTTTTTTTTTAATGAGCGTGGAATTTTTTGTAAATTACCGTTACAAATGTCTATTCTAAATATGGACATGTGAGCGCCTATGTATAAAGTTTTTTTGTGGGGATATTTTGAAGATCAGCTGTTGTATTATTTGGGTCTGACGAGCTGCAAGGTCATCATTGTGCGGTGAAATATGTATTACCCATGAAATTGTAGTATATTTAATTTTTTTTTAATTATATTATTCTGTTAAATTAAATAAATAGATTTAATATTGAGTTCTTTTGAGTTCGTGTCTACCGGTATTTACCTGAATAATACACCAAGTGTTCTACGTTATATATATATATCAGACAGATTATAGTCAACATTACAATAATCCTCACTAATACACATAGTAAAAAAAAACTTCAGATATTGGAGGCCATCTACATTAAATCCAAACAATCCACACTTGATAAAATCACGTTTAAATCTGGTCATAATACATTACATTGCATTGAAATATATGGTTCTGTTATCATTTCGAGCTCTCACGCGGTGTGACGTCATAGAACCGCATTACAAATTTGCGAACTGCGTTTGCTATTTCTGGTAACTGTTGCCGTTGCTTAGCAGAGTTTTATGTCAACACCAGATAAAATCGTCGCTGATGGTGGATGTTTTTGTGTTAACGTCCTTGTAACCTCTCTGAAGATGGCTCATGTGATCTGAAAGCTTAGAACCAACTTAATAAAATATTATCCAAATGTTGGAGAATTTTTGTCTTTATTTTCAAATGAAATTAAAGCCAAAATACGATGTTTGGAACAGCTCATGATTAAATATACTAGACATTCATTGTCTCTTATATTTAACAATATATGTTTAGAATATATATATATATATATATATATATATATATATATATATATATATATATATATAAAGCCTTTGAAATTTGAAAAAGAAATAACTCGACTGGCAGTCGAGAGCGAGGGAAAATTTACTCTCACCAAAATCATTTTACTCGACCGACTCCATTTTCTCAATAGTCGCCTTACGTAAACAAAGCTTCAATCGTAGAAAGAAAACAAAAAATGAAATATTAATTAAAACGTGTTAGAAAGGATTAATTAAAGAATTTTAAAAAAGCGTTAATTAAATTAATGTTTACACTAACCGGGAAGATAAAAGCGAGACCAAAGAGTTCAATAATGTCATTGTAGGTCATTCTAAGTAACTTGTGAATATTCAATGACATACTTTTGGGTTGTAAACTTTGGGTTTGGTCTTTCTATATTTGAAGGGACACGTTTCATTGCGAGATTATTAATCGACCGCGGGCGAGTAAAGCAATAAAATTTATTCGCCTAATTAAGTTTTACTCGTCTGAGTCGATCGGGTGAGTGAAATCTCAAAGGCTATATATATATATATATATATATATATATATATATATATATATTCTTTATTTGTAAAGGAGTTATTATGCTACCCAGGTTTTAACCATGTGGTGTCTTCAGGCAATTTGCAATAACTGATTTTACCGTTTACTGATTTTTTTAAGAACACGTAACGGTGATTTTTGAACGCTCATATGACGGGGAATTTTTGAACGCGCGATTTTTAAAATTACAAGAAATTATAATCTTTTCGTCCTAATAGGTATATTTTAGTAGGATAATTTCTGTTCTTTCATTCTTGTTTGGGAATAGCATAATCGCTAACTTTTCTTCCTAGCACAGTCTACATATTTTGCCACCGTTGTAGGGCTTGGCTGTTTTCACTATACTCCACGTTCTGTCTGGGTCTTTTCCATATTTTAATTTCTATTCCCACATGGAGCTAGCCAATTTTGTACAGTTTTAAGTTTTCTATTTTGAATGTAGACTTGGTCTTAATGGTGGTTTCGGTTGATCTACATTCAAAAATGAAGTCAGATAACCTCCTCTTAACGAATTATCAAATCAAGAATAACTGAATTAAGTAATATGATCCAAAATACCTTTAAATATATGTAATTTACTAAGGATTGTTACATAAACAAATCAAAGGAAGAAAACCAGTGAGTGCATTTCTAGGTACCAAAATATTTCATAAAATAGTCATAAAAACCTCTGCCCATCAATATTCGAAAAAAGGGTTGATTGAAGCAGTTCATAAATATACCATCGGTAAAAGACATACTATTCCACGATGGTGAAGCCTCCATTAAAAACGCTCATTTGATATATCACAATTTTAGTTTAACGGAGTCGAAACCTCTGAACTAATGTAATATAACAATCTAGGCCCACACGAGGAAGTGAGGAAGCGGGGGCGTTTTCCGGCCGTTGAAAGGAACGGATGTTTGTTTGACCTTATTTCCGGCAGTAGCGGAAATGGCTACAAGAGGCAGACAGAACAGGTCTCTCTGAGAATTTACGTAGGCGTCGTGTAGGCGTCGTGTAGGCGTCGCGGATCGAGGCAAAACCCGGAAGAAACAAGTTCCGGTTTTGGAAGATATAAAAAGACCTCGAAAACAAGGATTCGCCAGAAGTCGAAGAAGAAGCTAGAAGAGCTAAGCAGAGAGGCTACACTCCCGTCGAACCCAATTAGAGGCGCGCGGTCCATCGTCATTAATAAAAATATCACTTGATATATTTTTATATACACCCGTGTTTGTTATTTGTCGCTATATAACACTAATATGCTTGCTTATTCTAAATATAATCAATATTTTACACGAAAATATGATTTTCGTGTAAAATCCTTTGTAGAATAAAGACGGAAGCTGATGATGGTTCGCCTGAAATAGGCCCAAACTTCCGATTTACCATGAAATAACGTGTCTGCCTTAATTTTTCTTATATTTGCTCTATATGTATTTATATACATATTTAGAGCTCACTTGGAGAGTTATCCTACGACTGTATGTACGGATACTCCTTTGGATTCTTCTATACCCACACTGCATGCTGATATATATATATATATATATATATATATATATATATATATATATATTAATCATTTCCCCACAAGAAAGGCAGTAACGCCACTGATGCTCATTGTGTTACATAAAAGTAAATGACTAGATAGGAGGAGAGTAAAGTGAAAGACGATCCAGTTACAGGGGAGTGTCAGATAAAAATCAAGAGAAGAATGGGTATACAGGTGTGATGCTAGTTGCGAAGGTAGAGAGAAAGGAAAAGATATACCGGCTGATGTAGAAAGAACTGGAGTCAAGTAGATAAGAGATGGGAATTGACATTGTATTTAAATTCCTGGAGGTAGTAGCAGGCAGGAAAGCAAGAATATATAATATATATATATATATATATATATATATATATATATATATATATATATATAACGCTCTCACACCCTGATTGAGCACTCTGGAAGAATGGTAGACTTTGAAAAACTAGCTACTCTGGCGTGTACGCATCGCTCATTCAGTCAAATGAATTGGAGCACGCTAGCTATTGGGCGCGTATAGTGATAATATATGCGCTAAAATATGCATGCCTTCTTCCACCGAACGCCCATAGCCCAGAGGTAAAATCGCCGACTGACGCCAATTCAGTCGGGTTCCAATCCTGAGTTAAAAAAGCAATCGGAGTCTAACCGTACTGATGAGCTATGATACAGCGAAACAGATCCGTCTGCGGATGACAATACACACACATATATATATATATATATATATGTATTGTCATCCGCAGACATATATATATATATATATATATATATATATATATATATATGCATATAAAGCGGACCCAAGGTTTTACGATTTTGTGTTCCCTGGCATTTACTTTTTTATAAAAGTGCTCAATACAATAAACATTGTAAAGCGTAGTACAACCATACATAAATATATATATATATATATATATATATATATATATATATATATATATATATTTTAATTCAGATACTTCAATCCAAGGACAAAAGCAGGAAGGTAAATTCCAAAAAACCCGATCCTAATTAATATTAAAAATTTATTTTAATATTAAAAAATGATACAGGAAGAGAGCTCCATGTAATAAAATATTACAGAGCAAATATATATTAAAAAAGGATTAATTCAAAGATGTTGAATGGCCATTTCGATATGAAGATGTCCACGGGGAACGACACATCACCTCAGCAACAGAAAAAAACCTATAATAATTTTATTTTAAATCTTATATCTTTTTATTCCCTTTTATTAATAATTATGCCTTTTTAAGTAAAGGCCTTTTTCTAATACTTCAACGTTTTGGGGAAATTAGGTTTTTGAATTTATCCAGCGTCTGTAATATTTTAAAAAATTTTTTTCTTTAGTTTCTTTCTTTTTCCCTCCCTTCCTTCTTTTATCTATCTTACCACCTTTTTTCCGTGTTGCTTTAACTGACGTCGATTTAACACGGCTGTCTGTTAATTTTTATTTACATTCTCCCCTTTTTTTTGCGAACCCAGACGATGTCAATTTTTTCTTTTCTTATTTATTTGATTTTATTCTATCTTTTTCTTTTTCTTTTTCCTTTCCTTTTTCTTTCCCTTTATTTTTATTTTATTTTATTATTTATTTTTTAATTTCTTTGCAATCTATTTAAAAAGGAAAAGTAGACTAATTTTTCTCCAGTTTCTGAAAGGTTTTTTTTCTGTTGCTGAGGTGATGTCGTTCCCCGTGGAGATCTTCATATCGAAATGGCCATTCAACATCTTTGAATTAATCCTTTTTTAATATATATATATATATATATATATATATATATATATATATATATATATATATATATATATTACATTTAATAATCAAGTAGAATGAGTATATTTTCGAGACTATCATATAAAGAAGACCAATGATTAAATGAAATTTACAGAACAAGATGCTATTAGACAGCAGTTTAGAAAGTGATCCCATTTATTATAGAGAAAAACTGAAAATGATGCATGCAAGGTTTCATAGTCTATGAAAATTCAGTCAACCTTGGTAATAAACTGAAGATATTATACTGATAATACGGGTTTTTACCAAGGAATAGATAAAAATGTATTTATTTATTTGTATTTATTTTATAATCATGCCGCTCCCAGCAAGGCGTTTTACTGCCACTGTTTTGCAGGGGGTTACATAGGAGGAAAGAATTATCCACTTGCAATAGATAATAAATAGTATGAGATACATCATTTCTTTTAAAACTTGGGGTGGCCTAATAAAAATTAATGGCCGGTGGTGTACATAGAATTGGCTGTTCATTACGACAGATTACTACCAGTCATGTTTTCTTTATGTTGATGGTACAAGAATTCGATTGCTTTACTAGGACAATTCCTTATATTGCGTGAAAAAGACTATAATGATTTTCCGAAAGTTAAAATTATGAAAATTACTGGCCCTTTTCACAATATTTGTCAGAATTAATCAAACTTTTTTTTCTCATAATCGTGTCGCTCCACGCAAGGCATTTTACTGCCACTGTTGTGCAGGGGGTTACATGGAACGAAAGTTATGAGAAAGAGTGGCAGGTTATAGGGGGTGTCAGTAAGTGGGTAAGAGAAGGAAGAGAATAGTGATGAGAGTGGAGTGGACAGAGAAAAGAGCATAAGAGAGAGGATGCAGGTTAGTGATATCGGAAACTTTACATTTACATTTACTATTGACTTTACATTTAAATTCTTGGAGATTGTAGCTGTCGGAGAAACAAGTAAACGAAAGGGAATTCCAGGGGCGGGAAGTGCGAGAAAAGAAGCTGCTCTAGTAGAATTTGCGTTTACATTTTATTGGTTTCACAGGGTGGGGTGTAGTTGCTAATCGTATGCCTCGAGTAAATGCAAATATAGGCGGTACCAGTGAGCTCAGTTCATCGGAGCAGGAGCAGTCGACTATTTCAAATTATTAATTTTTCTATTTAATATAATAACATTTACAGCCCAGCGTAAAAATAAAAGATTCCAGTTTAGTGGATAATGTTTTATGCGTATTACCCCTTAAATCTAGGTTTCCATACCTCATCTCATATCCATTTCAGATAATATCAGTAAAAGAGTTTTCAACTGTTACCTGTTCTGATTTAAATTTTCATAATGTCAATGTTTTAACTGCAAAGAGGGTTTTTCGTGGACACAGCTTGGCAGAAGAGTATGACAACTGAACGAACTGAATATTGAAAATATTAACAAATAAGAAATTTGAAAAATGAAAGTTGAATTTCAGCAGGGTAGATAATCCGTAAAAATGATAAATGAAAAAAAAATGAGTAAAGGAAGAAATAAAGTGGCTGAAATTAAGAAACAGCCTAATTCTTCTTCGGTTATAAATTTATTCATTTAATTTCGTCCATCTTTTCTCGTACGTGTTTTAAAATTCGTCTTCATACTTAAGATCTTTTTGTATCTTAGCCTTCACCTCCTTCACAATAGTGTATAATTCTTCTATTTTTTAATCAATTTCTTCTTCGCAACTGTCGTTTAATTCATTTCGCTTAACGCTGGTATTAAACCCTGCTTTCTTCTTCTTCTTCTTCCTCTTCTTCTTCTTCTTCTTCTTCTTCTTCGTCGTCGTCGTTGACGTCGTCATTGCATTTTTCTTTATATTCTTCTTCTTCTTCTTCTTCTTCCTCTTCTTCTTTTTCTTCTTCTTCTTCGTCGTCGTTGACGTCGTCGTCATTGCATTTTTCTTTATATCATTGCATTGTTCTTTATATTCTTCTTCTTCTTCTTCTTCCTCTTCTTCTTCTTCTTCTTCTTCGTCGTCGTAGTCGTTGACGTCGTCATTGCATTTTTCTTTATATTCTTCTTCTTCTTCCTCTTCTTCTTTTTCTTCTTCTTCTTCGTCGTCGTTGACGTCGTCATTGCATTTTTCTTTATATTCTTCTTCTTCCTCTTCTTCTTCTTCTTCTTCGTCGTCGTGGTTGTCATGGTCGCTGTTTTCACCCTTGTCGTCATTGTCGTTGCAATTATCTTACAGTCACATTCATTTTTTATTTATTTATTTTTTCTGTCTCCATCGTTGATGTTCTCTTTCATTCTTCATTATTCTTTGTTTATGCATTTTATTTTTCTTCTTAACCTTCGTCTTTGCAAATGTCGTTCATTCTTCTTCATTTTTAATTTCTCTCCGTTTACTTCTTTTTCTTCTTCCTCTTTCACTACTACTGCTACTACTACTATTCTTTTTTGTTCGTCTTCCTCTTCGTCGTCGTAGCAGTCGTATTTGATGTCGAAATTGTATATACATTCTTTTTCAATCTTTATTTCTACATCTCCTTTTTTTCTTCTGTTTCTTCTTCTTAGTTGTCGTCGTCCTTGACGTGCTAATTATGTTTCATTCTCCTTCATTATTTTTTTCCTTCATTTTCCTCTTATTCTTCTACTCTTTCTCCTCATTCTTCTTCATTTTCTTCGTACTCACAATTATTTTTATATTCTTCATCATTTTGTTTTCTCATTAATTTTCTTCTTTTTCTTCTTCTTCTCCGGTATTTTCTTCTTTTTTATCTTTTTTTCTCCTTCTTATGCTTCTTTGTCTTTGTCGTCATCCTTTACAATAGTCTTTCAACTGCCTTCATTTTTTCTACTTCTTCATTTTCTCCTTATTCGTTGTCGCCGTCGTCCTCTTTTTTCCTTCCTGTTTTCCTTGTCTTTGCGATTCTTCTTCAGTCTTTAGTTCTTCTTCGTCGTCGTCATTGCATTTTTCTTTATATTCTTCTTCTTCTTCTTCGTCGTCATTGCATTGTTCTTCTTCTTCTTCTTCCTCTTCTTTTTCTTCCTCTTCTTCGTCGTCGTCGTTGACGACGTCGTCATTGCATTTTTCTTCTTCTTCTTCTTCTTCTTCTTCTTCCTCTTCTTCTTTTTCTTCTTCTTCGTCGTCGTTGACGTCGTCGTCATTGCATTTTTCTTTATATTCTTCTTCTTCTTCATCTTCTTCTTCTTCTTCTTCGATGCTATCGTATATATCGTTATATCCTTTTTCATTTTTTATTTCTATTTCATTTTCTTCTTCCTTTCTTCTTCTTTTTTGTTGTTTTCATCGTTGCCGCCGTCGTCGGCGCCATTGTGTTTATATTGTTCTTCATTCTTAATTTCTTCTTCATTTTCCTGTCGTTCGTCTTCGCTATCATCCTTAAATTTGTCTTCTCTCTAAAATATTTCTTCTTCTTCTTCTTCTTCTTCTCCTCTTTTTCTTCTTCTTCTTCTCTTCTTCTTCTTCTTCATCTTATTCTCCTCCACTTCTTCTTCCTCTTCTCCTCTTCTTCTTCTTCTTCTCCTTCTCCTCCTCCTCTTCTTCTTCTTCTTCTTCATGAGAATCATCTTTAAGTTGTCCCTTTCATAAACTCCATCACATCATCCCTCTCTTTTTAATGTCGTCAATATTTTCACAGACGAAGTCTTTCCTTCGTACAAATGAATGATAAAATTATTCATCGCAAAAACTTTAAAAAGAAAAAATGAATGAAATCAGATTAATGGATGATGGTTTTTCTCGTTCCAAATTAAAAGAAAAAAAGCTAGACAATAAGGTTCATTAACACGACTTAGAGTTTTAAAAATCAGTATGTTTCCTTTACTTAAAAATTTACTTTTGTGCTCACAACACATTACATCGTAACGCACGCTTTGAAAACGAGAACTTTTTAAGCGAGTACAACCGATGATGTCAATCCTTTTGCGGAGTTTTCTGTAAAGAAGCCCTAAATCAGGTTCTGTCATCCCCCTGCAAATAAACCATACAAAGGAATTCATGCAGTGGGCACGCATGCAATTACAAGTGATTGAATTTCTTTCAAGATGATTCGATTATTTTTTTTTTTTTGCTTTAGGGAGATTTAAGAGTTAAATAAGCCAGTTATCTTTTGAGTTCGTTAGATAATCGCTAAATTGATTAATTCGGCCATTTTTCTTTCAGCTTGCGTTTTCTTGTTAACAGAGTGAAATGCCTCTTCATTAGAGACGTAGTAGCTGATTTAAATTTTATTCAATTTCTTTCACCTTGTTTTTAGCATTTTTGGTTCCTGATTGCGTTAGCACCGTTTAAATTTACTAATCTTATTATGCCCGGAAAGCGTTTTGATTTCTTCTGATCGGATTGGCAGGCGACAAAGAAACCTTTTTCGATTTGATTTTTTTAACTTTAATTTTTAAATTATTTTTTGTGGTTTTACTTTTTGTATTATTTTTAACTTTCAGTTTTAAGATATTTCATTTTTTTATTTTTCATTTTTCTTTTGCGATTCTCGAATTTTTAATAACGTTTCTTTCTATTATTTTCTTGTATTTGTATTTTTTTCTCCTTTTTTAATTTCCTTTCGTTCCTTGAAATATACTTTTCTTATTTTTAGATATTTCCTCTTATCTATTCCGTTCTTTTTTCAATTTCCTTTTCTTTCAACTTGTTTTACAAGGTTTTTCTTTATTATCGTCATTATACCCATTATTATCATAATTTCTTTTTTGTCTTCGTTACACTTCATTTTTTGTTTGTATTTTTTACGCTTGAGATAACTGTCCTTACGTCTTCTTTTCGTTTTTCTTTTTCTTTTTTTGCAGTCTTATTCTTCATTTCTTTTTTCTTTCTTTTCAATTTCATTCATTCCATCATTTTAGATTATTTTATCTTTTTTTATGGTTGCTCTTAATTTTCTATTTCCTTTTTTTCATCCTTTTTATTTTCTTTCTATGCATTTTCAACATTTCCTTCATTTTCGATTTCATTTATTCTCATTCTCTTTTTCTTCTTTTTCATCTTTTCCCTTCATTTATGATTTTTTTATTTTTATTCTTTTCATTTTCTTTCTTTTATTTAAAAATTTGTTCCTTCTTTTCAAATTCAATGTTTTTATTCTTTTTCTTTTTTATTTTCATTTTTTAAATTCTATTTCTTCTCAATATTTTCATTTTCCTTTCTTTTATTATCAATCTTTTTAATTTTTTAATTTTGACTTCTTTCTTATTTTCCATTCCTTTTAATTTATTTTGTTTCCATTCTTTTCATTTTTAATAATTTCTTTTTTTTTTCATCGTTTTACTTTTTTTTCGATTTTATTTTTATTTTCTTTTTATCTTTTATTTATCATTGTTTTAATTTTCCCTGTTTTCTTTTACTCTTTTCCTTTAATTTCTGATTTAATATTTTAATTATTTCATTTTCATTATCTTATTTCTTTTCATCGTTTCATTTTCTGTCTTTTCTTTTTTATCTTATCTTTCATTTTTTATTTCCTATGTTTTAATTTTAGTTTTTTGTTTTGGTTTTAGATTTCACATATTTTTATTCGTTTCATTTTATTTTTGTTATTCTTCATCTTTCTCTACATTTTCCATTCTCTTTGCTTGAATTTTTTAAATTTTCTTTTTCGTTTTTTCTTCTTTTTCTTTCATTCCAATTTCCTTTTTTTAAAACATTTCTTTTTTTAAATTTTATCCTTTCTTTCGTTTCAATTTTTTATCATTTTTGATTTCCTTTGTTTCCATTCTTTCATTTCTTGTATTTTTTCCATCATTTTTCTTCATTTATATTTTCCCTTATTTTCCTTGTTTTAATTTGCTTTCTTTTCTTTATCACTTTTCCTTCATTTTCAATTTCATTCTTTTCATTTTATTTTTTTTCTATTGCGTCATTTCTTTCTTGATTTTCGTGAAAAATGTAAAATTAAAAAATCTATATTAATTTTGTTTCTTTCTTTTACATCATATTTTGATTTTATTCTTTTCATTTATTTTATTATTTGTTTTTGCAACTCTCTTTCCTGTTCGATTTCTTAGAAAAAGAAAAAATGAAAAAAAAAAGAATGAAAATTAGATCAATTAATTATTTCAGTTTTGTTTCCTTTTGTTTTCTTTAAATTTAAATTCCAGTTTTTTCTTCATTTTCATGTATTTCATTTTCTTTTGCACCTTTTTCATTCTTTTTGATTTCCTTTCTTTTCATAATTTTCCTTTATTCCTTTTCTTTTTCACAGTTTCCCATTGTTTTCTGTTTCTTTGTTTTAGTTCTTTCCATTTGCCTTTTTTTGCTTTCTCGTCGTATACTTCATTTTCAGCTTCTTTTGTTTTCATTCTTTTTATTCCTTCATTTCTTTTCTTCTATTTTCTTCCTTGATTATTTCCTTTTTTTTCTATTCTGCTCACTTTCTTTTGTTATCATTGTCATTTACTTACCCGCTTTATTTACCCATTCAACTTGCATCCTCACTCTCATGCTCCTTTCTCCATCCACTTCAATCTCATCAATATTCTCATCTTCTCTTACACACTTCCTGACACCCCCCATAACATGTCATTCTTTCTCATAACATTCCTTCTATGGTACCCCCTGATCAACAGTGGCAGTAAAATACCTTGCTTAGGGCGACACGATTATATAAAAAATAGTCATCTCCTATCTCTCTAACGTACATCATCTCTCTCATGCTCCTTTCTCCTTCCACTCCACTGTGATCTGGATTCTCATCCTTCTCTTACTAACTTCCTGACACCCCCTATAACCTGTCACTCTTTCACATAATTTTCCTCCTATGTAACCCCCTGCAAAACAGTGACAGTAAAATGCCTTGCTTGGGGCGATATGATTATAAAAACATTACAATTACCTCTGTCTTTATACTTCGCAAGTCTTCTAGAAAAACAGTACAGATTCTTTTCAGTTCTGTTTAATGGATAAACATCGACATTCGTATGCCAGATTGACTTAATAACATGAGATCTTCCTGCAGTTATTTTTTCTCCGGTCATTATTTTTTCAATTGAGATGACTCACGTTGAGATACGGCGAAAAATATGTACTGACCTCAGTCTCTACTGCGTGGCCCAAACATTTTTGAGTGACGACTATTAAATTTGGAATCAGTGCACTGTTTAGGGATACAGTTTAGTGCTTTTCTCTCAAAACATTTCTAATGAGTTTAAATGTTAATAATATTCAATATTGCAGCTACGAGTTATTATGTTTTATTTTACACTAAAGATATCTTCTTCTTCTGCTATGTGCCTTGTACTTTTAGAAGGTAAGTGTTCATGGCCTTCCACTACTCCCTATCCCTGGTTGCTCTGAGCATACTTTCTCCTGTAACATTACGCAACCTCCGTTTTGTCATCCACCTGCTCAGGCCCTTCAAATATGTTATCCGGTGCTTTCCTCTGTCTCTTTTTCCCTCTATCTGGCCTGTTAGTATCAGGTTCTCCAACGCTTTCTCGTGTAACATCTCGCAATCCTCGTTCTGTCATCCACCTGCTCAGGCCCTTCAAATAGGTTATCCGCTGCTTTTCTCTGTCTCTTTTTCCTTCTATCTGGTTTGCGTTTTCAGGTTCTCCAAGCCCTCCTTCCTCATCGCGTGTCCCAGGAACTTCAGTTGTCTCTTTCTGATGCTCAACATTAATTTCCTTTTTCGTTCCATGCTTTCCAAAAAACTCATCATTGCTTGCATGCTCAGTCTACGATATTCGCAGCATCCTTCTGTAGAAACATATTTCAGCTGCTTCAAGGTTTTCATATGTCTTTGATGATGTTGTTCAGCATTCCCTGTCATAATGAAGAACAGGCATTACATAGCAAACTTTCTATCTTCAGGTAGAACACTTCCCAGATATTTAAATTTTTGTACCTGCTTGATTTTAGTATCTCCAAACGATATGTCATTTTATGTTGCTCTTTTTGCTGATGACCATGCATTCGGTTTTCTTGCAGTTTATTTGTAGTCATTTTTGTCACTCTCTTCAACTACCTTCTGCAGGAGGCTTTGCCATTTCCTTTCCGTGTCAGCGGTCAGCACTGTATCGTCTGCGTACCTTATGTTATTCAACTTATGGCCTCCGATTACAAATCTTGTCATAACATGTAAGGTCCTCATAAAAGACTCGCTGTACAAGTTGAACAGATCTGCTGACTTCGTTACCTGTCCGTTGAGAAAGAGTAAATAAGAATTTCTATTGGCAACAAGTGGATGTACGTGGTGGTCCGGTGGATATCGGCTCGGAACAAGAAATCGGAGAGCCGAGTTCGAATTCCAGCTGAATTCATTGCATTCACTTACGCGCAAATACCCTTGGGAAAGGTATTAACCCGTCTCTTCCTTCCAGTTATGGGTTAAATAATAGGACAGATTGGGTTCTATAGCCTTGGCTGGCAACCAGTCTACCGCAGAAAGCAATGGCAACCTACAGCGGGATAATCTTCTGCCAAGTCAGCCATGTCTCTCTCGAGACATGATCGCCCAAGCGTGTATCACGTAAGACACTTAGCTAACTGACTGAATATAATACTTGGAATAATGCTTAAGTATTGTATTGGTCATAAAGTGGGGGATCAGTTTATTACTTCATAACAATAGGAAACCGATCCCCCACTAATTACTACATAATAATATAATAGATTTCTTTTCCCTTTAGCTATGAGTCAAATAACAGGACAGATTGGGTTCTATAGCCTTGGTCGGCAACCAGTCTACCGCAGAAAGCAATGGAAACCTACTGCGGGATAATCTTCTGCCCAGTCAGTCATGTCTCTTTCGAGACATGATCGCCTAAGCGTGTATCACGTATGGCACTTAACTGACTGACTGCAGGCCATTCTGTACTGAGATGATTTATCAATGTTTTATGAAATAAAAGACACACAGTTCGAAGGATATTAAATGAGGTTGTTGCACAAAGTATAACAGGGGGAGAATAAGAAATGTATATTATGAGGATATGTAGGATATATATGGGTTAACCTGAGATGGACACCTTTTTTCTTGGCTTTTATTTTTTTACTTCTTTCTTTTAATTCTTTTTAATTTTTACTTATTCCCTTGCTTCTTCTTTTTTCTTCTTTGCCTTTCTTCTTTTTTGTTCTTCATTTTCTTTTAATTCTTCTTCATTTACTTCTTTTTCTCTAACTTATTTTTCTTCTTAATATTTTCTTCATTTGCTTCTTCTAAATTCACTTATTTCTTTATTTTTTTATTTTTATTTTTATTTTTCTTCTTTTTCCTCAACTTGCTCTTTTTAATCCATACTTATTATTATTATGTCATTTTTCATCATATTTCGATTTCTGCTTTGGTCTCACTACCAACCAAGTCTGCGGGGAGACGTAAGGCAGGTTGTGGCGAGTTGTTATGGCTCTATTTCATGTTTTTTCTATCATCTCCATCATCCCTAGCGTTACATAGACAAAGTTCTTCTTAGTGTGTGGGCTGTACTTAACAAAATAACTTTTGTATATCTGTTAAGCTGGGGTTTCCAGGGATTCTTTCAATGTGTTGTTTTGTTCCATTTTTTATCATTTCAAGTGCACCCACTATCACTGGCCCAACTCTTGTTTTCAATTTCCACATTTTTTCTATTTCAATTTCCAGGTCTTTATATTTTGACAGTTTTTCAAATTCCTTGATTGCTATGTTACAATCCGCTGGACAAGCCATATCAATTAACAGGCAAGTTTTCTCTTTCTGGTTTTTAACAATAATGTCTGGCCTGTTTGCTTCAATTTTTCTGTCTGTGTAGATGGTGTATTCCCATACAATAGTGACATCATCTACTTCTGTAACCAGTGCTGGGTGATGTTCATACATGTGTTTGTTTACAGATTTTCCATAGTGTTTGCACATTGTCCAATGTAAATATTGCCCAACTCTATCGTGGCGATTTTTATATTCACTTGGGGCAAGCACAGAACAGCCTGAGATTAGGTGGTCTATTGTTTCTTAGTGTTTATCACAAAACCTGCATTTTGGATCCATATAATTATGCATAATATTTGTTTGAAAATTTCTAGTGAAAAAACTTTGGTCTTGTGCTGCAAGAATAAAGCCTTCAGTTTCAGACTTTAATCCAGATGCAGGTAACCATCGATGAGTTTTAACTTTATCAACATTGGATTTATTGGCACGTTCTGGATATTGGCCATGCAGACGTTTATCTTGCCAGCGTTGTTTCATCTGTTCAAGAGCTTTATCTTTGGCTTTCATTTTCATATTTTTTACCGCAGTAGTTAGTTCTTGGCTTCTGTTTTGCTTTTCTACAGAATCTACTAACTGTAAATCTTGTTTGTATTTACTGCCTTCTTTTATTATTGAATATTTTTTCTTTCTTTCTTCATGTTGCCTTACTAATTGTATCATCCAGTCCTTTGTTGTTTCTATGTATGTGAGTAAGCCAATAGTTGTTGTCTTGTATGACAATTCCAGCTGAGTTATTATTATTATTATTATTATTATTATTATATGTGCCCTGTCCCTTCAAGATGTACGCGTTCATGGTTCTCCACGTCTCCCCATCCCTTGTAGCTCTTAGTATGTTTGCACCTGTTACCCCTCGGAACACCCGTTCCGTCATCCACCTGATCAGGCCCGGCAAATATCTTATCCACTGCCTTCCTCTGTCTCTCCTTCCTTCTATCTGTCCAGTCAGTATCAGGTTCTCCAGGCTCTCCTTCCTAATTGCATGTCCCAGGAACTTAAGTTGTTTCTTCCTGATGCTCAGTATTCATTTCCTTTTTGTTGCCATTCTTTCCAGCACCTAGTCATTGCCCACATGCTCAGTCCACGATATCCGCATCATCCTTCTGTAGAACCACATTTCCGCTGCTTCCAGTTTTGTCCTCATTTTCGATGATATTGTGCAGCATTCACTGCCGTACTGAAGAACTGACATCACATAGCAATCCAGCACTCTTTTCTTTGTTTCTAGTGAAATTTTCCTGTGTGTTAGTACTTTACTCAGCTTCTGGAACACGTCTTTTGCCATGCCAATTTACGTTCGGATCTCTGTGTCGCAATTTCCATCTCCTGTTAGAACACTTCCTAGGTATTTAAATTTTTGTACTTGCTTGATTCTGGTATCCCTCACCTGTATTTGGCATTTGGGGTTGCACCTTTTGCTGATGACCATGCATTCAGTTTTTTTAAAAGTTTATTTGTAGTTTTTTTTTGTCACTCTCCACCGCTACATTATAAAGAAGCCTCACGGATTACGGCCACATCACATTGAACCCCATTTCCCGTACGATCTAAGAATTTAAGAAACTTAACTTAGTTGTTAAACGCATTGGAATACCGGGTACACTGTAACCTTGGAAGCGTGGATTATGTAATGGATAATGATTCAGAGATTTTAAGCCGAGATCCAGGTGCTTTCCAGATTGTAACCTTCACTTATGTTCAAATACACTTGAGTAAAGTAAAACTTCACCTTGTGTGTCTCCAGCTATTGGTTAATTAGTGAAACTTGTTACTAAAACAATATTGTGTCCAAAAATAAACTAAATTTGTGTCCAAAATATATTTAGATTTTGGTTTTGAATGATCCAAGGAGATAGTTAAATGCTTTAGAAAGATTTGTACATAGTAGGGCCCCATCATTTTTTCTTTCTAGCAAAACATAACGATAAGCAAAACATTCAAAAAATGTTACTCAATGCTTTTTAAAACTGACTAACAATTTTAGTTTATTGGTTCCCTCCAAGAAATCCAGGAAGAACTAAACAATGCACGATCTCATATATATATATATATATATGTATTTCGTGTATCGAGGCAGCAAGTAATTTTCTAAACATATGCTGTTAAATATAAGAGACAATGAATGTCTATTATGTTTAATCATGTGCCGTTCTAAACGTCGTATTTTTGTTTTTAATTTCAGTTGAAAATCAAGACAAAAATTCTACAACATTTGGATAATTATTTATTGATTTTCTTCTAAGCTTTCGGCTCACATGAGCCATCTTCAGAGAGGTTGTGTAGACTGAAAAATTATAACATCCACCATCACCGACGATTTTATTTTGTGTTGACATAAAACTCCGCTTGGCAACGGCAATAGTTACCAAAAATAATAAACGCAGTTCTTAAGTTTGCGATGCGGTTTTATAACGTCACACCGCGGGATAGCGCGAAATGACAACAAAACCATGTAGTCAAATGCAATGTAATATGTTATTTCCGGATTTAAAGTTTATTTTATTGAGTGTTGGTTGTTTAGTTTTGATGTACATGGCTTCCAATATCTGCAGGTTCCTCTTACTGTCTGTATGAGTAAGGATCACCGTATTGTTGACCAAAATCTGTCTGATATTACCTACATGTTTATGTTTTTCAGAGAAATGTTGTTTAATAGTACTCTGATCCGAAAGATGACATGTAAGTCTACGGGAGAGCGTGGTTGTAGTAAAACCAATATATGTACTAGGTTTTTTATTAGTATCTGACACAAAATAAAATCGTCGGTGATGGTGGATGTTATAATATTTCAGTTTAAACAACCTCTCTGAAGAAGGCTCATGTGAGCCGAAAGCTTAGAAGAAAATCAATAAATAATTATCCAAATGTTGGAGAATTTTTCTCTTTATTTTCAACTGAAATTAAAGCAAAAATACGACGTTTAGAACGGCTCATGATTAAACAACATAATAGACATTCATTGTCTCTTATATTTAACAGCATATGTTTAGAAAAAAAATATATATATATATAAAATAGTGATGATCCACGTATACTGTCTTAATATGTATAGGAAAAACTACTAAAAAGTTGTAAGTTTAAAAATGTATTTTTTGACAGTATTTATTTATTTCTATTATTATATTTGATATTTCAGACCGTCCTCGGTCCTTCATCAGAAACAAATGATTTTAAAATTTAAATTAGAAACGTTTTGCCGAGGAGCGTTCGTCCGAGAGATTGTTTACATTACGTGACACAGAAAGTGACAGATCTTTTTAATATTTGTAAACGTAAACCTATCTTTAATAATACTTATAAATGTTGTTTTAAAGAAACATTTTTAAGTGTATCTAAAAAATGTGTAACTATTGAAATATTTATAAAGATTCAAATCACCTAAGTCCCTATTTAACCCTAGCCTGTATGTATTTAATTTTAAAATCCAATATTTTTCTTTCTTTCTGCGTGAGTATGTAGAACTAAAATCAGAATCTATTAATAAACATTTGCAGTTTTCTAATGTGCGTCCTGGTTGATATATCTGTGTGTGTGTGTGTATGTGTAAGTGTGTGTGTGTATTTATTATAAATTATATTTTAGAACATGTACAATATTTTATATATATATCCACTACAAATCGTACATTTGAAAATAAAAGAAAAGGACAACTACTCTTTTATACAATTTGATATCGAAGAATACTATCCATCGATATCAAAGAAACTATTTCTTACATCCCTGGAATTTGCCATTCTTTACTCGGATATAATGGAGGAGGAGAAAGCAATAATAATGAATGCAAAAACATCTTTGCTCATTCACAAAGAAGAACAGTGGAAAAAAATTAATTCCAACGAGAACAATTTGATATCACGATGGGATCGATGGATTCTGCAGAATCTTCAAATCTGGTGGGATTATTAATATTATATAATCTCACAGACTATAAGGAACTAAACATTAAAGACACTGGACTTCATAGAGATGACGGACTTATAGTAATAAGAAATACCATAAACTTCAAAATAGACAGGGTTAGAAAAATGATACACAAAGAGTTTAAAAATCTCAATTTAAAAGTAACAGTTAAAGCTAAGATAAAAAAAGTAGATTTCCTCGATGTAACTTTGGATCTAGAGAAAAATATACACCAACCATACAAAAAACCAAATACCAATCCTTTATACATCCACCCAAAATCTAACCACCCTCTTTCTATCATCAAGCATATACCCTCATCAATAGAATACAGAATTAGTAGAATCTTGGCTAATGAGGAAGTGTTTAATAAGCAACGCAATTTTTATAATACTGCATTGAAAAATAGTGGATACATAAACCCAAATATTAAATATATAAACAAGAAAAGTAACCCTCGAAGAAAAAATAGAAATAGGAAAATCATCTGGTACACCCCCCCCCCTTACAACCAGATGACAAATGGCAAATTGGGGAAAAAATTCCTCGAGTTAATTAGGAAACACTTTCCGGAAAAAAATCCACTAAGTAAGATCTTTAATAAAAACACTATAAAATTAAGTTACAGCTGTATGAACAATCTAGAAAATATTATAAAAAAAAAACACAATAATAATAGTTTTAAAAAATTCAACAAAATCACTAAAAACAACCAGACAACAGAAAATAATTTAGACAAGAAAAAATCTAATTGTAAAAACCCCATAGACTGTCCGCTAGAAAACGGGTGTTTCACGGAATCGATAATCTATCAATGCGAAATATTGACAAAGGAAAACCCAAATAATATAAAAGTCTATATAGGGATTACTAAAAACACTCTAAAGCAGCGAATTTACCAGCACACCTCTTCATTTAATGATAACAAATACAGAAATAGAACATCCCTCTCGAGATATCATTGGTACCTAAAGGAAACAAAAAAAAAACACCCACAATAAAGTGGAAAATCCTAAAAGAAGCTAAAACATGTAAGTCCTTAAATGAACCCTGTTCATTCTGCTTATACGAAAAACTATTTATTATTAGATCCCTTAAAAATAAAAATTTATTAAATAAACGCAACGAAATTAATGTCATATGTAAACATTGTAAATTATTCACATTAGAAAATGGATAAAACCTAAATGAAATAACATGCATATAACCAACAAGTACATAGGAAAAATAATCACTGACGAACTAGGTAAAAATAAAGTCGAACATAGAATATATATATATATATATATATATATATATATATATATATATTAAAAAAGGATTAATTCAAAGATGTTGAATGCCCATTTCGATATGAAGATCCCCACGGGGGACAACACATCACCTCAGCGACAGAAAAATCCTTTCAGAAACCCTCGGGGTGATATGATTAATATATATATATATATATATATATATATATTTTAATCATATCACCCCGAGCAAGGCGTTAACATCACTGATGTGCAGGGGGCGACGTAAGATTTGGAAAAGAGAAAGCCGGAAACCACATCCTAAACAGGGAACAAGAGCTGAGCCTCTACACCTGTACAATAGACGTGGGTGGAGTGTGAACCGGGCGATAGTTTAGTCTATCTACTCCAATTGAAAAGAATAAGAAAAAGAAAAGTGAAAAGACTGGAAAAGAGAAAGCCGGAAACCACATCCTAAACAGGGAACAAAGAATGAGCCTCTACACCTGTACAATAGATGTGGGTGGAGTGTGAACCGGGCGATAGTTTAATCTATCTACTCCAATTAAAAAAATAAGAAAAATAAAAATGGAAAGATTGGAAAAGAGAAAGCCGGAAACCACATCCTAAACAGGGAACAAGAGCTGAGCCTCTACACCTGTACAATAGATGTGGGTGGAGTGTGAACCGGGCGATAGTTTAATCTATCTACTCCAATTAAAAAAATAAGAAAAATAAAAATGGAAAGATTGGAAAAGAGAAAGCCGGAAACCACATCCTAAACAGGGAACAAGAGCTGAGCCTCTACACCTGTACAATAGATGTGGGTGGAGTGTGAACCGGGCGATAGTTTAATCTATCTACTCCAATTAAAAAAAGTTAAGAAAAATTAAAGTGGAAAGATTGGAAAAGAAATAGCCGGAAACCACATCCTAAACAGGGAACAAGAGCTGAGTCTCTACACCTGTTCAATATATCTATTTTTTTCAAATAAATCCCCACTTTGTATAATAAAAATAAACTTTTACAACAAATAGATGGAACAAAAAAAAATTACAGTTTAGGGTTTTTTTTCTTTTTTAATCTTTTCTTTCCAAAAAACGGTACAGTAAAAAACAAAGAGACTAAAAAGGATAAGTCAGCAAAGAACAGGGGATTGGTCCTCAAAAGGAATATCACATCAAATGTAATAAAACTGAAGGGAATGAAAGGAAAAATAAGATCAGATTAATGGAAGGTGAAAAAAATTAAAGAAGGAAAACAAACAAGGGAAGTGTAGAATAGAGGAAAAAGGAAAAAAGAGTTAAAAAGTTGGTTAGCATGTATTTTTCGGGGTCAAAGCCCAAAGCGAATCTCGATTCTGATTAGTCACAAAAAAAACACCCACATACATTTACAGCAAACCAAAAGATTTTAAATGTAAATCATCTGCACAATTACATCAACATTGCCTGATGATGAGAACCTATCTGGAAACATAAAAATTTCCATGTCGCAATGTAAAATTGATACACAACAATATATTTATATATATATATATATATATATAAATTACGTTTTCGAACATATACATAATGTTTTTTTGTAATTCGAATTCGGCTCCACGATTTGTTCCGAATCGATATCGACTGCACCACAACGAACATATATAAGGATAAAGAAAAGAATGTGGTGCAGTCGATATCGATTCGGAACGACAAATCGGGGAGCTGAGTTCGAATTCCAGTTGAATTCCTCGCATTCACTAACGCACAAGTACCTTTGGGAAAGGTATTAATCTGACTCTTTCCTCCAGTTATGGGTTAAATAGTAGGACAGATTAAGTTCTATAGCCATTATAATGAAACTATTTTACATCACTACATAAAACCTTTCATGTTTCAGTCTATGAATTTTACTTAGTCAGGACATGGTTGATAACTGGTGATAGAAATGATTCTACGCGGTAGACTTGACTTTCTACTGTTTATTCAGGATTTACCCACATAAAGATACTTATTTTTCCCTCATACCCCAAACTTTAACTGTCTGAAAAAGTGTAATTATTAGTTTTTAAATTTCCATAATAATCATTCCTATCACCAGATACCAACCACCGCCGGAGGAAGTACGATTCATAGAGCTGAAACATGAAATTTTTGTGTAGTGATGTAAAATGTTTTTATTATAAACACATATAGTAATAAATATTACAATAATAAATATTGCTCTACTTTGTATTGAGCACTTGAGAAAAAATAAATGCTACGAACTGTGGATTTCTACTCAATTTATTCTTACTCTTACCAATATATATGTATATATATATATATATATACGTACATATATATATATATATATATCTTATAAAGTATATTTTAGAACATGTACATATCTTTATATATCCAGTACAAATAGTACATTTCTTTCGTCTTTGAAACTTCAATGTCTCATCAGGCGGTGTGGATATGAATGGAAAGCCTCTTTTCTTATATTTGGTCAGTTGTGTGTGGGATGTTGGTGGAGGTTAGTGATAAGGGAATAAGTCTTGTGGATTGACCGTTAGAATTTTGAAGAAAGTGGTATGGGTAGTTAAAATGGTTGATTAATAAGAGTCTTTGATTTCTAGACGGATTTAACATTAGCAGTTAGAATGTAAGTTTTTATTATCTTGCGACTAGACTATATCCTTTGGATTTCTTAGAAGAGCCGGTAATGGGTGGGATGCTTATGTTGTACAGAATATTTTTGTATTGAAGCAGAGTCTTTATAATTAATGTAAATTTGTATATTTAATCTTAATTTTGGATTTAGGAAATAGATTTTTCCTATTAAATTTTAAATTTTAATTAGATCTCAGTTTGGAAACCGATTTTTTAAAATTTTTAATTTTTAATTTCTTGTCTTATACTTGGTCATTTGTGTGTGGGATGTTGGCGTGGGGTTAGTGATAAGGGAACAAGTCGTGTCGGTTGACCTTTAGAATTTTGAATATGTATATATATATATATGTTTGTGTGTGTGTGTTTATATGACACACCCATAAATGTATACGTGAGTTTTGTAGTCATGAATGTAGATATAAATGTATATATATGCATATGAAAAGCCTAAATATATTGGTTGTAAATATGAATTAATATTCGAGTTAAACTTCAATTCTATGTTCCACGTTTGAAATTTTATTAAACAGTTTATTGCCATACGTATTACACACTTTCGTCGATCATGTCCCAAAAGAGACATGACTGACTGGACAGAAGATTATCACGCAGTAGGTTGACATTGTTTTCTGCGGTAGACTGCTCGCCGACCAAGGCTATAGAACCCACTCTGTCCTATTATTTAACCCATAACTGAATAGGAGAGACGGATTAATACCTTTCCCAAAGTATTTGCGCGTAGGTGAATGCCAGAAATTTAACGAATTCGAACTCGGCACCCCGATTTATCGTTACGATTCGATATCCATTGCACCACAACGCACATCCGATTATTAAACAAGAGAGACCAATTCCAAACTGACCATTCCTTTTCTATGTGCCCTGCCTCTCCATGAAGTTAGTGAACATGACTCGGCACCAATTCATACGAACCATTACCAATCTTACAGACATACTTATATATCGATAATCAATATTTCGCCAAATAATTATTGTTCGGACATTTCTTCCTAAATAAGCTGTTGATCTTTAAAGAACCATAAAATTATAAAAGAAGACCAACCAAAAACAGAAATGTTTCTCAGAACATCTGCGAAGTCTTGTCTAGACTTGCCTTCAGCATTTTGCAACATGAATTTAGTCCAAACTGTTTGAGTGGTTTCTTCTTTCTTCAACAGCTTAAGATTTGAAAAGCCTCCTTTTCTAGCGATAGCAATCAGAAAATTATATTGTTAGAAAATTGAAGAAATAAATGCATACAACTTGCGACGAGGATGACAATCTTATAGTTCGTTGCCTGTTCGATTAATTCAGTCAACAAAACAGTAGCCTATCATACGTTTGTGGTGTTGAGAAAGAAGTATTTGAAAACTTGTAAAATATTTTTTTAATAATCTAACATATATTTACGACAGATTTCACGTTATCTATATCTATAAAAGTGACGACGATGGACGTTGTGTAAGTATTTGTTTGTTTGATAGATTCGACTTAGCGTCTGTATTTTGCGGTCTAGCTCGACGGGAGTTGCGCTCAGATGGAGATTAAAATTTTAGAACGCTAACGATACTTTGAAAATTTTCAGAAAGCCAAACTTACGGGTTGAAAAATACATTATCACCCCACAAAGTTAGGGATCAGTTTATGTATTGATTATAATATAGAATCGATCACCCCACTTTATAATATCTATATCTATATATCTTGCCCTTCCACTTCCCACTCTAATCCAATAGAGACATCTACATTGTTCTCAATATTTACAAAAGTGACGAGGGTGGACGTTGGGTAAGTATTTGCTTTGTAAATTCATATGTTTTTTTAAATTCTTATTATTCTTTAAACTAACCGAGTGAAACCAGGCTAAACTGCTAGTGTATATCTATAAAAGTGACGAGGGTGGACGTTGTGTAAGTATTTGCAAAGTAAATTCATCATATGTTTTTTTATTCTTGTTATTCTTTAAACAAATTGAGTGGAACAAGGCTAAACTGATAGTCTCTCTCTCTCTCTCTCTCTCTCTTTATATATATATATATATATATATATATATATATATATATATATATATATATATTATAAATTATGTTTTAGAACATGTACATAATTTCTTCTATATACGTCCTCTTCCCTACAATCATATGTTTGTTTCAGTGTTTGGATTTAAATATTCCTCAGGGGAAATAAAGATTTGGAATCATTCTCTGTTTATATTTGGTTCGTTGTTGTCGTGTGGGGTTGGTTGGGGTTATTGGTAATTAAGTGAATGTCTCGTTTTGATCGTTAGACTTTTGAGGAATTTGGTGTGTAAGTGTGAAATTGTTGATTAATGGTATTATCTGTTGGAATGTATGTTTTATCTTTTTATCGGATGGGTATTTCTTTTGGTTAGGATTTCTAAGAGAGCGCTGTTGAGTGGTTATTTTTATGGTCGGCTATCATTTAATTGGTTGATGTCTGCTGTTAGTGGACCTAATTCATGTATTTACTTTGATCCTGTGTCTAGGTTTTGATAGACGTGATAGGAGTGGGGTGCTTTTTCTTTCCAATTTAGATTTTTTCGGTAAAAAATATATATATATAACTGTAAATTTGTTATTGAACTCGTCTCGAAAAGCTTACCGAGTCCAAACGCGGAGGGGAAAAATGGTAACAAAAAAAGAAACGAACTAAGCACTTGAACATAGTCAAAATACTAGCTGAAAGAAAAAAACCGACACAATAAATATACATTATATATATATATATATATATATATATATATATATATATATATATATATATATATATATTACTAATAATGACTTCTTCCTTATGGGCCATGAGTAATGCATCTTTCTGACTAAGTCTCTTTTCGGTCAATAATTGACATGTAGTAGAAATTGTCACAGTAGTTTAAAGTTGCTGGTAACCAACACAGACGGTATGACTCAGTTTGAGCTGTTATTTAACGTCTATCTGAGGTTAGAATCGATGGATCCATGACTTCCGTGACAGCATATGCGTGTAAATGAATGTAATGAAATTGATTGGAATTAACACCTGGATTTATTGTTTCTCATTCGAATCAGTTATCAATTGCACAATGCATACATTCATAATTACAGCTCCTGAGATTGTGAAACAGTCACCCAGGAAGGTAGTGATTACGCTCAAAGTGACTTAACTACGAGGATCGAAGAATCTCTATTTAAACATATTTGACCTTGTGAAGAAGTCCACAAAAGTAAGGTTTCATCGTCAAAACGTTGATGTTATTGTTAAGGTAAAAGATTATGCAGAACTCATGCAGGCAGTTCAGTGATTGTTTGTGGCTTGGTAATTGAAGACATATCTGGTCGGGTGCTCCTGCTATCCACTTAGGGGTCATTGACAAATTCCAGCGAAGGATCTGTAATATGATCGATCCTGACATGGCGGCGCAGATACAGTCACATCTCAACGGCGCAATGTGGCTTCCTTGTGTCACTTCTACAAATATTTCACGGCTTCTGCTCCGATTAACTTAGCTCACTGGTTCCACCTTTATAGGAATTTGCTCGAGCCACAAGATAAGCAACTAGGCCACACCTTTTTAGTGTGAAACCAATAAAATGTAAACGCAAATTCTACACACACAGCTTCTTTCCTTGCATTTTCCTTCCGTTTACTTGCATCCCCGAAAGCTACAATCTCCAGGAGTTTAAATGTAAATAGTCGTCTTCTATCTCACTGACTGGCATGCTTCTTTCTCCGTCCACTCCACTCTTATTAGTATTCTCATCCTTCTCTTACCCACTTCCTGACGCCCCCATAACCTGTAATTCTTTCTCATAACTTTCTTCGTATGTAATCCCCTGCACAACAGGGGCAGTAAACTGCCTTCCTTGGGGCAAAAAGTTTATAAAAAAAATCGAAGTTAGAACCCGATCATTGATAACCTCTTTCCTGTCTTTTGTCGATTCAAGTCACTATATTCTATTTTTATTTATAAATATCCACTTGGCAATAAATACTATAATTATGGCCGGTAGTGTACACACACACACACACACACACACACACACACACACACACACACACACATATATATATATTCGAGCAGTATAGCCCGGCGTTGCTCGGGTGTAATGAAAGCTCAGACTCTTTGGACGTTGGCACGAAATACTAAAAAGCAATAGTTGTTTCCAGTTAAAGTGAAACCGTAGACTAAAAGAAAAATGAATGGATGTAAGTCAAATTTTGATTTCCTGGATTCGATATCAAATAAGATTATTTCGTCGTAAACTGAACTTTTAAGGCTAAATAAGTCCTCTGAGTAAATGGTATCATGGCTGAGACTAAGAACTACAATTATACCTACTTAGAGCCAAACCCGAAGCAAAAACTAAAATAAAAGGGCTGAAAAAATACAAACATACAGGCAGATAAACAGACACATACACAAACATCTTGCCATATATATATATATAATCGATTTTCTACCCTATTGTAAGAACTGCAACCCTGAAACTTATGACTATCGTTTCTTATGTCTTTGTCTATGAGTGTATCAAATTTGATTAAAATCGAACCACTCCTTCTATATCCTGATTTTGGCGATTATCGATTTTCGATATTTATTGAATCTAATAAAGTTTGGTTACTGCTACTTAAATACCAACAGTAAAAATTTAAATATACTAAATATACTAAGACTGTATGTATGAGTATGTTATTGTGTCCGAAAACTCATATATTTTAATTTTTTCTCATTATACGTGTAAAAGAAATACTAATATACACTAAATATTATTAGTTTTGATATTTAAAATATTTTTTGTCTTTCGATATTTTTTGGCCAGCATCAAATTCCAGTTGAATTCCATGCATTCTCTGACACAAAATTACTCTTAAGAAATGTAGTAACCCGTCTCTTCCCCCCCCCAAGTTATTGGTTAAATAATAGGACAGATTATTTTCTATAGCCTTGGCTGGCAACTAGTCTACCGCAGAAATCAATGGCGAACTACTGCCAAATAATCTTCTGCCCAGTCAGTCACGTCTCTTTAGAGACATGATCGCCCAAAGCGTGTATCACGTATGACAATTAACTGGCTGAATATATCAATAAGTTATGCAAAGCGTACTTCGACAGACTTTCATTATTCATTTATATATATATATATATATATATATATATATATATATATATATAGAATATATATATATATATACTATATATATAGTATAGAATTTAAAATGTCGGAAACCACGCTGTTTAATTTGTAAACATTTGGTAACCGACACAACATTCTCTGTACCCAACACCAAAATCAAACTGCACCCACAAAGCCTCACTTGTGACAGCGAAAATATCATATATTTTCCCTTCTACTCAATTTGTCCCAATAGTGGATATATTGGCGAATCTGGTAATAGCTTTAGATTTCGCTTCAATAATCACAAACTCAGAATACGTCAGAACTCCTCAATAGCAGCCCATTGCAATCAACCTGGTCATACTTTAGAAAATTGCAAATGTTTACTAATAGACTCCAATTTTAGTTCTACACACACACACACACACACACACACGCAGAAATAAAGAAAAATACTGGATTTTAAAATTAAATACACACAAGCTAGAGTTAAAAAGGGACTTAGGTGTTTTGAATCTTTACAAATATTTCAATAGCTAAAAAGATTTTTTTCAGACATTCCAAAAAATTTTTTATCTAAAACAAATTTCCAAGTATTATTAAAGATAGATTTACGTTTACTAATATATATTTTTTAATAATATCTCTCACTTTCAACGTACCTTGGTGTAAAATAAATTCTGTCAACATTCTTAATATTCTTTCTTATACATATTAAGACAGTATAGGTGGATCATCACTATGTTATATATATATATATATATATATATATATATATATATATATATATATATAATTCACGGAGTCCACTGCATATTCTTGACGCGTACTGTATTTTTTTAAAATGTTTCCCGTTTTTTCACATTTTTTCACTATTTTGAGTGATAAATAACTTAAAGAAAATCTTGTAACCGTTTCACCAGTACACACGATACCGTTACAGACTTTTCTTGTGCGTTAATGATATATTTGTATACATTCAATTTTGTCATCACTGACACTGAAAACATCAGGGTTTTCAAGTCATTTAACTTCTCTATCCGTAACACTTACAATCAAATCCCTCATATCCATGATGATCTGGCTTTTTATTGCTTCATTTATACAAACCATCCGAAAAAGCCCGACTGACTGAATATGGTAACTGATATGTCCTGGAAAGGGATATTATTATTCGAAGTAGCTAAGTAGCTTTTGCAATGTAACCGGGTAGTGCAATCTAGCATGTAGCTGTAATGGTCTGGTAATCGTCGTAGTCTTATGCAGTATGCTTAGGCGTATTCTTATGCAATGGACATAGTCCTAGACGTCCCTGCGTTGGTTTATATTTCTGGCTGACACCAGTCAATCATATTACTGTGAGGGGGAAGCAAGCTGCATATTCATTACATCAGTAACAATTGTGGTATTTTTAAGTTTCTGTATCTAAACATATTTATAAATGGAACTTCGTTTGTGTGTGTGTGTGTGTGTGTGTGTGTGTGTGTGTGTGTGTGTCTGTCTGTCTGTGTGTACGTCCGTTACCTACAGACTCCAAAACAGCTGAACCGATTTTTTAGAAAATTTACAAAGTTGTACTATAAGCGTATACGAGTGTTCTTAGCTAGGTTCTGTGTCGAGGTACCCCCGATAAATATCGAAAATCAATAATCGAAAAAATCGAGTTATAGAAGTAGTGGTCCGATTTTAATCAAATTTGATACACTCATAGAAAAAGACGTAAGAAACGATATTCAGAAGTTTCAAGGTTGCAGTTCTTACAATAGTACAGAAAATTGATTATATATATATATATATATATATATATATATATATATATAAGTATTGTTGGAATAATATTACTTGTCCAAAAAAACACTATTTTTAAAAATGTGCTCAATACCAAAGTAGAGCTAATAATATTATTTATTCATAAATTATAACATGGATATGTTACAATATCACTGCAAAAGTAGCCATTTTGTTTCGACACTTTTGTGTCTTGTCAAGTGATGTGATAGTTCTTAAATGAATAGTTTAAAGGTCTGAAAACGAGCATGACCCCTTTAATCAGGGAGGTATTATTGTATATACAATGTGGACCAATCAGAGTAAAGCAACTTCTCATTTGGAAAGTATGCGGGCAGGCTTAAGATTAATTTTGGTGGGTATTGTTATTAAGATTTGATGGAAGTCAGGTTATTATTATTAATTAATATTATATCTACTTTGTTCTTTTTACTAAAATTATAATATAATAATAGTATACACACTTGTATGTATTTAACACTGACTACGCGCACACAGGCACATATACGCACGCCACGGCCGTGACATATAAATCTTCAGATGAACTAGATAGATAAGGCTATGTTCATGAAATTGATACTCTTTAGCCAGGTCAACGAGTCAAAAGGAAACATCGCACCGCATTGAGATGAGATGCATATATAGGCAGATTTATGTTGTTGGACAACCGGGGCTCTAACTGGAGTACGCACGCCTATACACGCGAATACACGTTCAGCGGTTGGGATACATACACACATACATGCACACACACTTACCCACACATACATATATATATATATATACATATATATACATATACAAATACATATACACACACACACATAAATATATATATGCATACATATACATACATATATACATATACATACGCACACATATATATATACACACACATACATACCCATATATATATATATATATATATATATACACATACATATATAGGCACACACACACATACATATATAGGCATAAACCCACATAAACATACAGGTATGCACATATACATGTAGTCGCACGCGTGAGCGCGCACATACATGCACACATACACACACATGTACATATACTCATATACAGCATCAGCAATCAGCATCAGCCCTGAACAGCTGTTCATAGGGAGTTCTATAATATTTTGAATTCATATTTTAGTTACTAGAGTTTGTTAGAAGATCGAAAGGTGTGAGACCTGATACAACATCTGTCGTATAATCAAATGTTCATACATGCATACATACAACACACATACATACATATATATATGAATAAACATATGTACACATATTCAGGCACGTATAGGCATCCATATCCATCTATACTCGCCTAAATACACCTCTTCAAACAGCCCAAAATCTTATCTTTAAAAAGTAATTTAACTCATTTATTTGTCTATCTTTATAAAATATGAACTCCTATTCCTCCCCTTCCTAAATATATCATTTCAACACCCGGTAACCCCGCGACTACCAGTTCTGTCCTTTTCCACTTTGTGACCGTTGTTAACCAAAAAACCCTCCACACTCTAACTCAGGGCCTTCGCCATTTGGAAAAACAATGTCGCTGACGTGATGTAGAGTCTCTATTAGAGATCCTATGTCGAAATGTACATCCGACACCTTTGAATTTTGAAAATTTTCTCTAATTTATATTGGTTCTGTGTTCTTAATATATTGAGCTCTCTGCCTGCATCACTTTTTAATGTTAAAAAATTTTAATATTGATTAGGATCAGGTTCTTGGAATTTACCTTCCTACTTTTCCACTTCGTATTAAAGAAAAACAATATATATATATATATATATATATATATATATATATATATATATATGAAACGCAAGATGTTTGTGCGTGTGTCTGTTAATCTGCTTGTTTGTCTGTATTTTTTCAGCTCTTTCATTTTAGTTTCTGCTTTGGGTTTGGATCTAAGTAGGTATAATTATGGTTCTTAGTCTCAGCCATGATACCATTTACTCAGAGGACTTATTTAGCCTTCAAAATTCAGTTTACGGCGAAAAAAACTTATTTGATATCGATACGAGGAAATCAAAATTTGACTTACATCCGTTCATTTTTCTTTCAGTCTACGGTTTCACTTTAACTGGAAACAACTATTGCTTTTTAGTCTTTCGTGCCAACGTCCAAAGAGTCTGAGCTCCAGTTTTAAAGCTTTTATTACACCCGAACAACGCCGAGCTATACTGCTAGTATACTGATATCCGAAAAATATTTCACTGCCTGCTGAAGTGAAACAGGACAGCACGAAATCTCAACGGCTCTTGTGTTGCAGTAAACTATATATATATATATATATATTAGTCATCCACATACAAGCCTGTTTCCCTGTATCACAGCTCATCAGTGTGGCAAGACACATCCACTTGCTTCTGGGCGGGATCGCAACTCGACCGATTTGATGTAAGTCGGAGTCGTTACTCCCTAAGCGCATGGACTAGGATAAAGAAAATTTTAACGTGTTGTATATAAGCAGTGTATACACACGCCAGTCAGGGAAAGAACTCAATTCATTTCTGAAGAGTCACGCTTATATAGCAGAAGTGGAAACTGTTTTAAAAATTTTCTTATATATATATATATATATATATATATATATATATATATATGCAGTGTGGGTATAGAAGAATCTAAAGTGGGAAGATATATATATATATATATATATATATTAGTCATCCACATACAAGTCTTTTTCGCTGTATCACAGCTCATCAGTGTGGCTAGACATATCCACTTGCTTCTGGCCGAGATCGAAACTCGACCGATTTGGTGTCAGTCCGAGTCTCTACTCCCTAAGCCATCGGCGCATGGGGTCTATATATACACACACTACCGGACATATCTATTACGTCAGCCCAGTTTTTTTAAAAGAAATTATATATATTTCATATTATTTTTAAGTGGATAGTTCTAAATGAAAATAGAATAGTTATTTTTTTTTTAATCATATCACCCCGAGCAAGGCGGTAACGCCACTGATGCGCAGGGGGCTACGTAAGAGTGAAAAGATTGGAAAAGAGAAAGCCGGAAACCACATCCTAAACAGGAAGCAAGCGATGAGCTTCTTCACCCGTTCAATAGACGTGGGTGGAGTGTAAACCGGGCGATAGTTTAGTCTATCTACTCCAATTTGTTATTAATATTTTGCAATCATTTTACAGGGCAAGGAAGCAAAGATGAACTCGTCCGAATCACCCAAAATCTTATTCATTCTTTTATTGATGAAACTGCAATATAGGTAATTATTAAATATTTATAACTTCATTTGATACACATGTTATTGTGCAGTATTAACAAAAGAACCATTCTATTTTCATTTACAATTATTCACTTGGCAATAAATACTAAAAATAGTATGAAATACATAATTTTTTTAAAACTGAAATAGCCTTATAATTATGACCGGTAGTATATATATATATCAAATCTACATAGTGCGATGGATAAATTAACGCTATTTGCTTTGTAAAGTTTTGCAAAGTAATAATAACAAAAGAACCATTCTATTTTCATTTAGAATTATCCACTTGGAAATAAATACTAAAAAATATTTGAAATATATCATTTTTTTAAAACTGGGGTGGCCTAATAAGTAGCGCAGGTAGTGTATATTTAGTTGAAGTCATAAAATTGGATTAAAATATGTAGATTTCGGCAATAAATAACCCATAGAGTTATTGATATGCCGCTAAACAAAATCAACCGAGCAACGAACTTAAGCATCATGGCCAAATATTTTATTTTATAATACTTTATCTCCAGACTACAGACAACTGGGATTATTCGACGCGTAGGATAAACCGGAGCAGGTGCTATTAAGAGCGTAAACTTTGACTTTTTTCAGTTCAATCTTAGCCGTTATTGGTACGGTTACTTCCTTTACACCAAAAATAAACAGCATTACGAATGTTTTGGTACGGAATAGCGTTTCGCTTTTCCGAATGGATCAGGAAGGAAACATGCTCTGTAAATAGTTTTCGACTATTTTCCCACAATCATTTTTTAAAAAACTGGGGTGGCCTAATAATTATGACCGGTAGGATCCATACATATATACATATATACAGATCTTTAGTGTCTGTGGTTGAGACACCTCAATGTTACCCTTTTCATCCTCTGTTAGAACATTTGCTAGGTATTTAATTTTCTATACCCGATTTATTTGAGTATTCCCGATCTGTAATTGGAATTTTGGGCTCCCCTTTTTTTTATGACCATGCATTCAGTTTTCTTCTATATTAAGTATCTTCTTCCTTCTTCTTGTTTTCTTTTGCTACCTTCTGTAGGGTGTCTTGTTATTTCCGTTCCGTGTCTTCGATCAGCCCTGCGTCGCCTGCATACCTTATATTGGTAAGATTATGACCGCCAATGATAAATCCTAGCAGGAATTCTAGTTGAGATCGGAAGACGTATTGGCATTGTCAAGGACACTATCCAAAAGCGTAGCCGACACAAGAAAATTTCGTTGGAAACTAAGAAAAGGTTACTGGATTGTTATGTGATAGCCGTTCTTCAATATGACAGCGGATTCTAGACAATTTAATCAAGATCTTCACATAAGAAAACGTGACTTCCTATCCTTCACCGATTATTAAGTAAAAGAATCTATGGCGAAACATGAACAAGGTTTAGTTGGGAAGTGTATGTATTGTTTTGATATAGAAGACATTTTTTTATTGATAGCGAGTCCAAAATGTCTTCCAGGAAAATGGCGAAATATAAAATAAATTAAGAAAAAAATCAGCCGTTAATAATTGTGTATTTGCGATAGGCGTTCAGCGGAATTAATGGAATAAAAATATTGCCGTCTAGATATAAGTTTATTTTGTTTTAACCTCCACAGCCGACCCCATCCACAAAGAAATAGAAAACAAAAACTATGGTGAATGGCAACAGAGTGAATTGAAACTTTAATCAAATGAATCTAAGCGAAAACCGCCAGAATATAATTTACACGGGGAATGTTGTCCCATTCTTTGTGTTGTTATGACAACGAAGCGCTCGCCTGGTTCTCTGAACTCCTTGAAGAGCTTGTAGATTCAGAATGAAGTCCCAAGGGCATAACTTCCAACACTCACTGATCGCGCCAATAACGACGGGAAGAACTGTCTGCTCAATAAATAATGGGGAAAATTATAATACCTGGTCCTAGAAATTCAGACAGAAAATTAATTTATTATTTTTGAATAAATGCTATTAATTTAATGATTTAGTCTCGCGTAAAGAACTTATCTCCGATAGAAACACGAACAACCAAAGGTACATGGTAAAGAAACTTACAAAAACCTTAATATACTGATTAGCTTTAGAAGGCATCATTCGCTAAGGTTTTTGTATACTTCTTTAGAATCAAAGAAAGATTCCACACAGATGAAGACAACAGAAATCTAGTTTAAACGAAGGATATTTCGAATATCTGATACCGGAACTGTCAACAACCAGGAATTTTTGGAGAAATTAGAACGATACAGGCGCTAAAAGGCTGTTAATTGAAATGTCTATGAAACACAGACACCAAAAAACAGTATAACCTCCTCCCACCAACAAGCAAAAAAAAAAAAAAAAAAAACAAATACAAAAAAACAAGCAAAGTCACTCTGTTGACGAAAAATTAAAAAAAGAAAAAGTTCAGTGCCTATAAAATTAAGGGGAGTATGCCTGCTGTGTTTCCCAAACTAAGAGAGCCACGAATTATGAAAAAACAAATACAAAAAAAAAACAAGCAAAGTCACTCTGTTGACGAAAAATTAAAAAAGAAAAAGTTCAGTGCCTATAAAATTAAGGGGAGTATGCCTGCTGTGTTTCCCAAACTAAGAGAGCCACGAATTATGAAAAAACAAATACAAAAAAAAACAAGCAAAGTCACTCTGTTGACGAAAAATTAAAAAAGAAAAAGTTCAGTGCCTATAAAATTAAGGGGAGTATGCCTGCTGTGTTTCCCAAACTAAGAGAGCCACGAATTATGAAAAAACAAATACAAAAAAAAACAAGCAAAGTCACTCTGTTGACGAAAAATTAAAAAAGAAAAAGTTCAGTGCCTATAAAATTAAGGGGAGTATGCCTGCTGTGTTTCCCAAACTAAGAGAGCCACGAATTATGAAAAAACAAATACAAAAAAAAACAAGCAAAGTCACTCTGTTGACGAAAAATTAAAAAGAAAAAGTTCAGTGCCTATAAAATTAAGGGGAGTATGCCTGCTGTGTTTCCCAAACTAAGAGAGCCACGAATTATGAAAAAACGATCAAAGAACTAACTAAAAAATGTAAAAACAATGGAGAGCATGATGCGGAAGACCCCCCCTCAACTTCCAGTAGCAAAAAGGGGCCATCAACCGTTTCAAAATCACCCACTATTTGCAATTAAATAAGACCAAGAAATCAACAAATTTAGACAATTTTAAGCAGGAAGAACCCCTGATTTAGTTCACCCTACCCTTGGTAGAACGTTAAATTGCGGCAGTTTCTCCCTAGATGAGTCTAATAATAAGATGTGTCATGGGCTAATGGAAAAGCTCGTAAGTTTTCTTTTCCCGACCGTGTTCAAAGCAGATTCCCAAACGTAGTCGAACTAATGATGACTCTTTGGTTAATTAGTGTGAATACCCGGGATTTGAGTTTGGGATTTTGCAAAGCAATCTTCAGCATCTCGGAATGAATACATATTCTTTGCTTTTGAACAATTTTTTTAACTCATAACCGGGAAGAAATTCTGTCTAAAATGTTCTTTATTCAATATTTGCGGGCAGGGGAAGGCGCTCGTGAGGTGTTTCTTTGATGGCGAGCAATTCTGTGAAAGTGGCGTGTGTCTTTATCTTCACATATCCAGCGGTCAGGCTTTGCGTGCTGGATGGTACCATAAAGGGTAAGTCTTTTTTATCTTATTTTTGTTTCGCCGTTTTATACATCTCTTTGGATAGTTTTCCGTAAGACTGGGCTCTTTGTTTATCAAAGATCAAGATCAAATAAATAACGCTAAATTGCAAAGAATGTCTTCCGAGGCACCAAATGTATATATATATATCGCTCATTCAGTAAGGGATTAGAGCAATCTGGCTATTGGGTGGGTATAATGACAATATACACGCTAAAAAGTCTGCGTTCTTCTACCGAACGCCCATAGCCCAGAGGTTAGAATCGCAGACTGACTCTAATTCACTGCTGCCCCCTAGATACGAATTTGCACGAGAAACTAGATTAGCAACTAGATCCCACCCTTTTACAGTGAAACCGATAAAATGCAACCGCAACTTCTACTCCAACAGTTTCTTTTCTCTCACTTCCCGACTGTGGAATTCCCTTCCACATGATTGCTTCCCCGACGGCTACAATCACCAGGAGTTTAAATGTAAGGTCAATAGACACCTACTAACACACTAACTCGCTCCCATTCTTTCAAACACTTTTCCCATCTGCCCAACCCTCATCCTCGGTATCCTTACTTATCTGTCACCTTCCTCCTGACATTCCCTATGTCTAACCACTCCTTCTCTTTACCTTCCCCTATGTAGCCCCATGCGCAATAGTGGCAATGGAATGCCTTGCTTGGGGTTAAATGATTAAAAAAAAAAAATTCGGTCGGGTTTCAATCCTACGTTAAAAGCAATCGGAGTCTAACCGTATTAATGAGCAGTGATTCAGCGAAACAGATCTCTCTGCGGATGACTATATATATATATATATATATGGGATTAATACGAATAAAGTGATTCATCTTATATTCAGTACTGCGACTTCAGAGTTTCGTAGACGAACATTTTTCCAGTCGGCAGGAAAGTTAAGCAACTGACTGTCGTTTTTCTCATTTTCCATTATCTTTATATTCATTTTGTTATAATGATAGATAGATAGATAGATAGATAGATAGATAGATAGATGCAGACAGGTTGACAGACATGCATAAATATGGTAAATGTTTCAGTTAATATTTGAAAAATATATTGGAAAATTATATTGGAAAACATTTCTGAACTTAAGTCTCTGGTTGAGGGCAGAAGAAAATGAGTATACACCAGAAATCAAAAGAAAATAATAATGATAATAGTATTAATAATAATAATAATAATAATATGGGCAATGTGCAAACATTATGGAAAAGCTGTAAACAAACACTGGTATGAACATCATCCAGCACCGGTTACAGAAATAGAAGATGTAACCATTCTATGGGATTACACCATCTACACAGACAGAAAAATTGAAGCAAACAGGCCAGACATTATTGTTAAAAACCAGAAGGAGAAAACTTGTCTATTAATTGATATGGCTTGTCCAGCGGATTGTAACATAGCAATCAAGGAATTTGAAAAACTGTCAAAATATAAAGACCTGGAAATTGAAATAGAAAAAATGTGGAAATTGAAAACAAGAGTTGTGCCAGTGATAGTAGGTGCACTTGGAATGATAAAAAATGGAACAAAACAACACATTGAAAGAATCCCTGGAAACCCCAGCTTAAGAGATATACAAAAAATTGTATTATTAAGTACAGCCCACACACTAAGGAAAACGTTATCTATGTAATGCTGGGGATGATAGGGAGGATAGAAAAACATGAAATGGAGTCATAACAACACGCCACTACCTGCCTTAGGTCTCCCCGCAGACTTGGTTGGTAGTGAGACCAATGCAGACATCGAAATATGATGAAAAATGACATAATAATAATAATAATAATAATAATAATAATAAAAACCAGAAGGAGAAAACTTGTCTATTAATTGATATGGCTTGTCCAGCGGATTGTAACATAGCAATCAAGGAATTTGAAAAACTGTCAAAATATAAAGACCTGGAAATTGAAATAGAAAAAATGTGGAAATTGAAAACAAGAGTTGTGCCAGTGATAGTAGGTGCACTTGGAATGATAAAAAATGGAACAAAACAACACATTGAAAGAATCCCTGGAAACCCCAGCTTAAGAGATATACAAAAAATTGTCTTATTAAGTACAGCCCACACACTAAGGAAAACTTTATCTATGTAATGCTGGGGATGATAGGGAAGATAGAAAAACATGAAATGAAGCCATAACAACACTACCTGCCTTAGGTCTCCCCGGAGACTCGGTTGGTAGTGAGACCAAAGCAGAAATCGAAATATGATGAAAAATGACACAATAATAATAATATTCATAATGATAATAATAATAATAATAATAATAATAATAATAATGCATGTAGCCATCAACGCTAAAAATAATATTTTGATCATATCAAAATGTTTTGCGACTATGTCAGCCTGAAAATTCCATCTTTGAATGCTGATGCGGTGGTGTTTTTTTTTTTAACGTTGTTCTTGATTAATTATTTTCATTCTCCAGTTTTAGAGGTAAAAAAAGAAAACTCTATCAGAATAATATTTCGAATAAATCAAAATGTCTTGGCAATTCTTCATCGGAAAAATCAAACATTGAATGTTAAATGTGATACATCATGTTTGCTTTTTAAGATTTTTCCAGATTAATTATTTTATTCTCCAGTTTTTATTCACGAAAAGGAAAAACTGGAGAGCTGTCGAATAAATCAATCCATAAATAAACATTTTTTTTTTAATTTTCCGATTTAAGTTTTTAAATCATTTTACCCCGTGGCGGTTTTAGTTTTCGGATATCGCAGCGGATATCGTAGCGGATATCGGTCCTGAAGTTAATGCTTCTTTTCAAATGAAGGAAAAAGATTTTGAAATGTTTTGATAAATTATTATTTTGTACTAAATCTCTGATGAGTTGAACCTACACAAAAGGAGAAAAAATGAAACAGAGAAGGCGGATGATAGAAAAAATTATAAAAAATGGTGGCAAAAAAACAACTTCGGAAACACAGGCAAATCAAAAATCAAATGATGATTCTAGCCGAGATATTGTGCGATGTCTTAAGATAAAGATTAACCTCATGAAATATTTCATGATTATTAAACTGATTTGTACGTTGTAAGCCATATTTTACAGTCTCAATGAAACGGTGTATTTAATCTAACTGGATGATGTAAAAACATGTATTAACAGTACGAGAATAAGAACAAACCAATATCTTTAAGAGGTTAATATTTTGTTTTAATCATATCACTCCGTGCAAGGCGGTAACCCCACTGATGTGCAGTGGGCTACATAGGAGTGAAAAGATTGGAAAATAGAAAACCGGAAACCGCATCCTAAACAGGAAACAAGGAATGAGCCTCTTCACCTGTTCAATAGACGTGGGTGGAGTGTGAACCGGGCGATAGTTTAGTCTATCTACTCCAATTGAAAAAAAAAATGAGAAGATTAGAAAAGAGAAAACCGGAAACCGCATCCTAAACAGGAAACAAGGGATAAGCCTCTTCCCCTGTTCAATAGACGTGGGAAGAGTGTGAACCGTGTGATAGTTTAGTCTATCTACTCCAATTGAAAACAAGTGAGAAGATTGGAAAAGAGAAAACCGGAAACCACATTCTAAACAGGAAACAAGGGATGAGCCTCTTCACCTGTTCAATAGACGTGGGTGGAGTGTGAACCGGGCGATAGATTAGTCTATCTACTCCAATTTTTAAAAAAAGTGAGAAGATTTGAAAAGAGAAAACCGGAAACCGCATCCTAAACAGGAAACAAGAGATGAGCCTCTTTACCTGTTCAATAGACGAGGGTGGAGTGTGAACCGGGCGATTTTTTGTTTGATAGGCACATTAATACGTCAGGTTGTGTTCTAACACCAACAATGTGACACTGCTAACAAATCCAAATCCTATATCAACCATCAACTAAATAAAACACAAATAAAACAAATAAACACAAGTAAAATTGCACATCCACAAGATCAGACCCAAACGACTAAAAGCATTTTGGAAAAACCTAAAGTAACATTGCACACCCGCAAAATCTGATCCAAACGACTAAAAGCATTTTGGAAAAACCCAACTCAGGCAAATTTCCCAAGTCAGGGGGAAAAGCAACATTCTGAACCCTGATTGGATAAGAGACAGAAAATTCAGATATGACGTCAGTCAATCTTTTTTTTTTTTTTACATCTAAAGAAGAAAATACCTCTGAGAGCCGGTCACATGACCTAATACCACTACTTAACCACCTCTGTGACCCAGTTAAGACAATGCGACATGGGAGTGGTTAACTGACGAACCTCGTGGCAATGTAACAAAAGAAATTTCACTCCACGCCACCCGAACTTAGGGGCACGTCACAGATTCATTCGACCTCTTCTTCCAATTTTCCTTGCGTTCATTTTCATATCACGCCGCCAAAGGGAGCAACAACTACAGCAACGACAACAGGGCGCGTTAAGTACAATTTCTTTATTTGTTTTCCCTTTTCTCTTACTCTGTCGCCGACCTACCAAAAAGAGGAAGAAACATCACAATTTCAAATCGCTTACTTCACACAAAGGAACATAAGACTTTACATTTTACTACTATCAGTATACGGCCTCGGGACACTTAGCTATTTACTACTATCAAACCATGAACTCTAAACTTCTGTGGATATTTCAACTCGCAAATAGATTACAGTGTTCAGTTAACAAATTTCACTAATATTTTTCTTCTTAAAATTTTTGTCATTCTATAAATACATATTTACTTTAATATACACACGAAATATTTTTTCGTTTCACCTTTCAACAGTCAACCTTTCAACCTTTCAATCTTCTGATATTTAAATTGTGGGGACTTCGGACGTGTTTGGCACAAGGCCAATTTACCAAGCATCACCGAGGCACCTACATAGGTAATGCTGACCTGGGTCAAGAGGGGGTCTGACAACAGGAATCTGCACTAAGCCACAGAAGCCGGAGAAACCAGTCATAGCTGTCAGAGAATTTCTGAGACTACATCACCCTCAAATTCTGACCACTTAACGCCCCCAAACTGCAACCCTATTGATTATTGTTTGTGGGGCGTTCCGAGCCGATATCCACGGCACCAAAACGTACATATCTATTCAAGTAGCGAATATCTGTGCAAAAAGAGCTGTTGTATAGCTATTCTGCCGCAGATATCGCCTGGTATTTTAAGCAGTTTTTTTTCTACAGAATCATTCAAAATGGATCAAATTAATGTCTTCCGTTTAGAAACACAAATGTTCAATTCTAAGAGTAAGTGGGAATGCGTAAACTTAATTAGCAAAATTCTCAATAGACAATTGTAACTACAAAACTGCATGCATTCTCTCAATAAACATTTTTCTTCTCCCAAATGGGTTATAGTGTTCACTTAAAAAATTTCACTAATATTTTCTTCTTACAATTTTGCCATTTCGTTAATAAATCTTTACTTTGATGAATACACGAAATATTTTATCCTGCCATATTTCAACATGCGACCTTCAATTTATCAAGCATCACCAAGGCCCCTACAGGATCGATAGAAAATTAACAGAGTAGAATAATAAAATACATGAAAATTTCGCTGGAAAAAAAGAGGTAGAACTGAATTTTCATGAAATTTCTATCCATCAGTATGGCAGTGTATGTTAGATAATATCTTCAAAAATGAGATACATGAAGCAACCGAAATGTCGTTCTACAGAAAGTTAGTAAGAATTTGGTGGACCAAACATGTGAGCAACGACGAGGTTTTGAAAGAAATTTAAATAAAAAGGAAACTAATACATAACACCAAGAAAAGACAGCTGAAGTTCCTGGAACATGTAATAAGGATAGTGAGTTGGGAGAATCCGATACTCACATGTCAGATGGCGGGAAACAGAAGCTAGAGAGAGACAAAAGGAAAAGCAATACGTAAAAAAACTTGATGGGCTGACAGATCAGGGTTTGTGTGTAGTAATAATAGAAAGCGTGTTAAAATCTACTGAGGATAAAGAAACGTGCAAGGCCAGGATCACCAGCGTCCTGAAAGATCGCGAAACAGAGAAAAAGAAACGCTTTAACAAAACTAGTATCAGCAGCTTCTTGGGTATAAAAAGGCGTATTCTTAAAGTAATTCTCTTGCGGATGTTTCCTCGTTTCAAACTAGCAAATATGAACATTTCACACTGAAAGAAAAGAGCTGTCTACGCTTCATACTAAAATACCCCAACACAGTATGTCACACTCAAATATTAATTCGTTACAAAATAATAACGGCCCACAGTACGAAGGTAGTTTCAGAAATTCTGTAATGGTAATGAAAGCCTTGAAGATGAAGAAGGAAGAAGACGGTCTTGTAATCTTGAATATGTACATCTGCAATCCGCTGTTGCGCAAAACCTACGTCTAAGTTTCAGATAAATGTTACAGGCGTTTGATGTCAGCACTACAACATTTTCCCGCCATTTCCAGAGTATTGGCAAGGCGAAACAGCTCGATAAATGGGTTCCACATGATCTTAATGAAAATTATATACGTAGGCGGTTTGAAATGTGCTCAATGATTTTTATTCTAACACTAATGATCCCTTTCATGACTGAATAGTCATTGTGATGAAAAGTACATCCTTTATGATTACTGTAAACGTAATGAGTGCCCCAAACATTTGACAGAGCCAAAGTTTCATCAGCAAAAGATTATGGTGTCTGTCTGGTGGTCTGCAATTGGTGTTATCCACTACAGCTTTCTGGAAGAGAATCAGGAAATGAATGCAGTGTGTTACTGTAATGAAGTTGCTAAAATACAAAAAAACATGAGACCGGCATTGGTGAATCGACGTTGTCTGATTCGGCTGCACGATAATGCGCGGCCACAATATGCAAAGATGTCGTTGCAAAAACTCACGGCCTTGATATACGAGAGTTAACCACATCCCGCAAATAATCTCACCGAGTGATTATCATTTTTTAAGCACTTAATCACGTTTTTAAATATTAAAATGTTTAGGTTGAAACCAAAGGTGAACTTAAAGCGTACGGGGCTGGTTAATGTTTCTTTGCTTCAGACTTGTGTCAGACTTAACTGAACTCACTACAGGTTAAAGGTTTTATGTAGAATTATCATCGGAAGATTTTCATCAGAAGGCTGGTTGTCGGTTGGAATATGTTAAATTGTGTGGAATAGCGTAAGAAGAATAAAACATACATTTTACATTTTAAAATTGAAAATATGTTCTCCAAGTTAATGTTCAATTAGAAATATTATTAAGAAATTATGAGTAGAGTTCGTACAAATGTTCGTACGTAGTAGTCATTGTTGAAAGAGATAAGGAGAAAGAGAAAGGGGACAATGCCCGAGTCTCTTGAAATTGAAGTTACATTTTAGTTGCTCCCATATGAGTCTCTGACGCTGCTAAGTCATTTATATGGCCGTTTGAATTTCGCACTGGATCGATAAGTCCTTTCACCTCTCACAAGTCGCTCCCGTTGGTTAAAATTAATTTAACATCTATTTGTGAAATCTGTGTTCGGCTTTTTCGTTAAGCACATGGTCAATGCCTTTTCTTTTTTTTTTTTTAATCATTTCACCCCGAGCAAGGCGGAAACGCCACTGATATGCAGGGGGCTGTATAAATGTAAAAAAATTTAATTAGAAAAGAGTGAGGAGTACAAACTAGTTACAAAGGAACAATAGAAAGATGAGAAAGCAGGTGCGATGACAGATACATAGGTGGAGAGAAAGGGAAGGTTATACAGGGGTGGGGAGAGAGCTAGAGTCCAGTGGTTCGTAGATGAGTATTGACTTTGCATTTAAATTTCTGGAGGTTGTAGCCGGCAGGAAAGCAAGAATACGGGAGCGAGTTCCACAGGCGGGAAGTGCGAGAGAGGAAGCTGCAGAAGTAGAATTGTCGTCTGCATTTGGCTAACCTGACTGTGAATGGGTGGGACCCAGTTGCCAGTCTGGTTGCGCGAGTAAACACCTGTTGAGGAGGCATCAGTGACTTAACTCATCCGAGCAGAAGCCATGAAAGTTTTTATAGAAGAGACAAAGGGAGGCCACATTTCGACGATGGGGAAATGGTTGCAGTCGAGTTGCCAGATCAGTACCTATCACATTACAGACTCTCCATTGGAGCCTGTCAAGAACACTGAGGAGAACGGCAACACAAAATAAAATCGTCGGTGATGGTGGATTTTATAATATTTCAGTTTAAACTACCTCTCTGAAGATGGCTCATGTGAGCCGAAAGCTTAGAAGAAAACCAATAAATAATTATCCAAATGTTGGAGAATTTTTGTCTTTATTTTCAACTGAAATTAAAGCAAAAATACGACGTTTAGAACGGCTCATGATTAAACATAATAGACATTCATTGTCTCTTAAATTTATAGCATATATATATATATATATATAGAGAGAGAGAGAGAGAGAGAGAGAATACCTAGAGAGCCAGACAACCTACCTAGATTTCACCTAAACTGATCGTCAGAGAAAGCTCGGAGCCAGCTTTCCCTGACTATCCGTTTAGGTGAGACCTCGGTAGGTTGCCTGGCTCTCTACGTATTCTTTATTTATTCCGCTCTACCTAAGTATTGAGCGCTATTTTGTGAGTTGATTGCTCGTGTTGTGGTTTTCTTTTTTGTTTGGGCTACGCGCTGACTCGGTCTGAGCTCTTTTAACTGATTTTCATGTAGTTAGCTCTTTCTTTTTTAAAACCATTTTTCCCTTTTTTGTAGATACGTAGAAGGTTTTTCGACTCTCTCTCTCTCTCTCTCTCTCTCTCTATATATATATATATATATATATATATATATATAGTATTTTGTAGATACGTAGAAGGTTTTTCGACTCTATATATAGAGCTCTTTTAACTGATTTTCATGTAGTTAGCTCTTTCTTTTTTAAAACCATTTTTCCCTTTTTTGTAGATACGTAGAAGGTTTTTCGACCCGAGTATAGTTACTATACAAACAATAACTTCAAATATACAAAATACAATTTTAATTATTTTAAAAATATGATGGCCCGGGGATTTTTTAAAAAACTTTTCAATTTTCGATTAGTTAATATAGTCTTCCTTTAATAACTTATTAATGTAATGTCTACAAGTTTCAAATATTTTAAAATATTTTTGAAGCTTTATAAATTGTTATAATTAAAACAAATGAAAAGAATTCATTAAAACTTTCATTAATAATCGAAAAATTAATTTAGATTATAATGTCCTTAATTTGTATTGTTTAATAAAGAAATTAAAATTATCCAATGAAATATCTAATTATCTATTATAATTAATTATCTAATTAAATAATGTCATAGTTTTATTGCTTTTTATATTTTACTATTCGAAACAGATTTTCAGTAAAGGGTCAAATGGTTGGAAAAAATTATAGATGATTTACATTTCAAAATTAATCCAGCGATTAAGTAATGAAATAAATTTTTCCTACAAAATTTAGTTTCTTTAAATTTCATGAATTTGCCTGGAGCGGAGTAACAGATGTAAAAAAATATAATTAGTTAGAACTTTAGAAATAATGATTTCAAAAATAATTTTATTTGTTTGTGAATAAATCCTGAAAGTTTCATTAAAACCTGACAATTGTTTGATTTATGTAACGGTTGAAATTGCTTAGCCCTCATTAGAATGTAAACATTATAAAAAAAATAATTGTTATATTTGAAGAAAGAAAAAAATTAGAGTAATTTTTTGCAACACAGATTTGCTGTTATTTTTGTTACGACAACTCACGCTACTGAAAATGATCTCGGTAGTAGATTGAAATGATTGAGAACATTGAGAAATTAATTATAATAACATCTGTCAGCGTTACAGCTGATTTCTGACATCTTTCAATTATAATACGCGAAAGATTATCCGTGAGTATGAACGGATTTTATAAAACATAAGCAGACACGATATTTTGTAATTTATTTAATTGGACATGTCAAAAAGAAAATGTTCTGGCTAAATACAAATATATATATATATATATATATGTATATATATATATATATGTATGTATGTATGTATATATATTAAAAAAATAACTATACTCGTGTCGAAAAACCTTCCACGTATCTACGTATCTACGAAGAAGGGAAAAATGGTTTTAAAATAAGAAAGAGCTAAGTACATGAACATCAGTCAAAAGAGTTCAGACCGAGTCAGTACGTAGCCCAAAGAATACTTAGGTAGAGCGGAATAAATAAAGAATACCTAGTGAGTAAAACAACCTACCTAGGTTTCACCTAAACGGATCGTTAGGGAAAGCTATATATATATATATAACATAGTGATGAACCACGTATACTGTCTTAATATGTATACGAAAAATTATTAAAAAGTTGTAATTTTAGAAATGTATTTTTTTGTCAGCATTTGTTTACTTCTATTATTATATTTTATATTTCAGACCGTCCTCCGTCCTTCATCACAAACAAATGATTTTAAAATTTAAATTAGAAACGTATTTCGCGAGAGCGTTCCTGGAGAGAGATTGTTTACATCACGTGACGCAGAAAGCGACAGACCTTTTTTTAAAAATATTTTTTGTAAAATATTTGTAAGCGTAAACCTATCTTTAATAATACTTTTAAATTTTGTTTTAGAGAAAAACTTTTTAATTGTATCTAAAAAAGTTAGCTATTGAAATATTTGTAAAGATTCAAAACACCTAAGTCCCTATTTAACCCTAGCTTGTGTGTATTTAATTTTAAAATCCAGTATTTTTCTTTTTTTCTGTGTGAGTGTGTAGAACTAAAATCGGAGTCTGTTAGTAAACATTTTCAATTTTCTAAGTGTGACCATAAACATGATGAACACAAATTAATGTACTGAGACAAGACAAACATAGTGTAAAAGCTTTTTTACGATTTTATTGTCTTGTTCGTCTCTAAATGTCTAAAAAGTGAACAAGAAAGCGAAAATACAACATTCGATAAAGTAACAAAATATAACCGACAAATATAGATTAATTTTGTTATTTATGAATACACATACATCAAAGCAAAAGAAATCGATGGAAAATTTTATATTGAGCAAGTGTAATTTACTAAATTCAAAAATCATAAATGAATGTCAGATTTAGTGTTAGGGCGCCGCTCCTATTTGACTACAAATGGACTGTTCCCTTTGCTATATATAGCAATGGTGGATTCTCTACAAGAGGAGTCGCCCTAGCCTTCGGGCTGGGCACACCTAAGACAAGTAAAGACCAGTTATGACCGGTTTTGAACCTATCCACCGCGGTGGATAGGTAATGTTTGACCAGTACCTGGGTGTACGCGCTCAGGTTCCCCACGTTAAAAAAGACCTTGTGTCACATCTCTCTCAAGTGGGGGAGAAGGGTAAATAATGGTGTCGTACCGAATCACTAGACTGACGATTCTACGACACTGTCAGCCTTCTGCCTTCCGAGCAGAGAGCAATAACCCAGTCGTGGTTCCGCCGAAGGGTAGAACCACGACTGGGCAAAAATAGACAGACATTTCTTGGCCCGGCTATATGGCCGGGAATACCCACAATAAAATGACCATGTGTCACATCCAGCCTTGCGTGGGAAGGCTAGTAAATACAGTCGTAGAGAGTCACTAGACTGACGACTCTACGACACTGTCAGCACTCTGCCTTCGGGTAGAGGGCGCTCTCTGCTTCCGAGCAGAGAGCATTAACCCAGTCGTGGTTCCACCGAAGGGTGGAGGCACGACTGGGCAAAAATAGACAGACATTTTTTGGCCGGGCCATATAGCCCGGAACGCCCAGATATAAACTGACCATGTGTCACGTGTTGCCCTTACTGGGTGGGTCGACTAAATAATGAGTCGTAGAGAGACACTTGAGAGTCTCTAATGAGTTACTGAAGAGTCAGTGCGAGTCAGTGAAGAGTTAGTCACACTTCCGGTGGCGTACCGGAAGTAATCACCCTTGATCATCATTGCACCTCTGTCATCGATCGACGAGATTATTTATTTCTCATTTATAAAAAAAATAAAGTTTCTGTCTGTGAAGCAACGAAATCTTTGAAAGCGGATTTCACCTCTGGTTTGGACCTAATGGTTTTATCAATTTTAGATGTGCTTCAGTGCCAGATAAATGATAATCAGTGGTTGAAAGATCTCAGGGGAATATGGAGAATGTAGTAAACTCTCGTGTCCCGAGTCTGAGACTTTTTGCAACGTGATTCTTGCCAAATGTGGCCGAGCATAATTGAACCACGTCGATTCACCAATTCAGGTTTCACCTATTTCTATGCAGGTGGGAATACATTTCAGCAAATTGATTGCAGTAAAGCTCTGCATTAATGCTCTGATATTTTCTAGAATATATTTTTATTAATATTACTTGCTTTTTGTATGATATATTAAGTGTCTATCTCTTGCATAATGCAGTCTGTGTCGCTACACATGTTTCGAATCTAAAGTTGACTCTCTTCAGGCAAATATACTTGTGACTTCACATATCGAGATCTATTTGTTTTTTTCTGATGGACGAATTATAAATAGATAAATGGAGAGCAGGTCAGAAAGTTTATATGCGTGCGTATTTGTCGTTATTTTTTTTCACACTCGCACGTTAAATCTCTTCCGTTACCTTTCGTTGGCTTGTGGTGATACCGAGCAAAAGCGAGGGACCGGATCTTTGCTCTATAACGACCAGAAAGCAAATGAACAAAGGTCGTCTCTACGCAGGTGTGTTCGCGCAGATGTTTCAGTTGTAAAATAAAAATTAATCAAATATCAAATTTCCATTTCGCGAGCCTACGCGAATTTTATTTACCAGCCAACGGGAAGCCCAAAATCAAATACAAGTATGAAATTCCAAAACGAGCTGCTTTTGATCCAAAAAGCAGATATAAAAAGCGGATACAGACAAGACCCCGGCAGACAGAGGGAAAACGAGAGGAGACGAGTGTAAATAGTATCCCCTTGACCTAAGTCTAGCGGTTACTACGGTTACTACGCTGGCCTCTTACCTTCTCCCTGTCTCAAAAGTACTTCCTGACCTAAGGAGCGACTGCTTCAAAGACATTCCTCACATACCTCCGCTCCCCACATTCCTAAGCCTTAAATCTCTTTCAGCTTATTATTTTTCATAAAAATTTAACCTCCGTTGGACCTATATTCAAGTATTACTTTAATTGTAAAAACATAAATATGATATGTGTATATATAAAATGATATTTTCAAATCAATTTGCTTTTCTTGATTTTATAATCATTTTATGACTTATAGTGGGCTATCTACCACAAGGCCAAATTCCGTTAACCTGCAACAAGTATTCAGCTACCCTTCACTAGAACGGACTCCCGCTACTAACGAGAAAAGAATAGATAAGATACCCACTATAGGCTATCATCTTTTTTTCACTGACTCGCGAAATTTAATTTTATCTTCATACTTCAGCGATTTAATTCTACTCTCCGGATCATATATATATATATATATTTTGTTGTTGTTTTTAATACTATTTGAATTTAGTATTTTTGTGGGGTTTTTGTGTGTGTGGGGATTTCCGCCGTGAACTTTTAACCAATTCGAAACAATTCTTGAGTAAATCAAAGGGCCACTTTATGATCTACAAGTGACCGAATTTTGGCTGAAATCGGACCAAGGGTTTCGATGGAATAAGGTTTGTTAGAATGGAGACACACAAATACACACACACAAATACACACACAGACATATCCATTTATATATATAGAGAGATTACTTTGGTTTCACATTACTGTATACTCTACTGATACGGATGGGGATTATTTAGTAATATATTAATTGCTGTCACTACAGATTAAATCGTTAGTTTGGAAATTTAGTAACACGTTAATTGATAGTCCAATGCCTGGTTTGCACTCAGTAGAAACGGGGTAAAAATAACTAAGCATTATTAAATAAAACAATAAAACCTAGGTAATTGTTGTCTCCCCTTTTTGCATACGACAATAAACTTGACTGAGTGTACATATAATCCTGTCATAGAGAGAATAGTGGCAGAACAGTGGAAGATAATCGTAGAGATCCGTTACAGTTATCAAAGAGTTCCGACAAATACAGAAATTACCCAGAGACCAGACAAGCTTTGAGCTCCTCTCAGCTAAAATAAGTTTCCCGGACATACTATTTCCAACGACTTCACTTCAAGACTTGTATATATTTATTTCTACTAATAGAATTCATGAATTGACTAACCCGCGTTCCAGTTTGTATATTACGTTCAATATAACCTATCTGTTTTTGTTGTTTATTATTTTGGCGATTCCTCAACCGGAATCCACAACAGTAATATATCCTTAGCCTTTATCAGTGGTACTAGAACAGTCTACACTTATAGATTAAACAAAAGTTTCAGTTCGGTGCAGTTTACCTAGATCAATATACACCTGAAGAACGTGGGAGAGAGGAAACGTTTCGATACTAACAAAACAAGAGGAAACAATAGTCCTAATATAAAAAATGTAAATAAAATTATTAGTTAATAAATAAATCTTTTTGATGAATCAAAATATACTAGCACTAGCAGTATAGCCCGGCGTTGCTGGAGTATAATGAAAGCTTTAAAACTCATCCATGGTTCTGGAACTCAGACTCTTTGGACGTTAGCACGAAAGACTAAAAAGCAATAGTTGTTTCCAGTTAAAGCGAAACCGTAGACTGAAAGACAAATGAATGAATGTAAGTCAAATTTTGATTTCCTGGTATCAATATCAAATAGGTATTTTCGTCGTAAACTGAATTTTGAAGACTAAATAAGTCCTCTGAGTAAATGGCATCATGGCTGAGACTAAGAACTACAATTATACCTACTTAGAGCCAAACCTGAAGCAAAAACTAAAATAAAAGGGCTGAAAAATACAGACATACAGGCAGATAAACAGACACACACACAAACATCTTGCCTTTTATATATATATATGTATTATCGATTTTCGGCACTATTGTAAGAACTGCAACCTTGAAACTTCTGAATATCGTTTCTTACGTCTTTGTTTATGAGTGTATCAAATGTGATTAAAATCGGACTACTCCTTCTATAACCCGATTTTTTCGATTATCGATTTTCGATTTTTATCGGGGGTACCAAAACCTAGCTAAGAACACTCGCAGATTCTTATAGTACAACTGTGTAAATTTTCAAAAAAATCGGTTCAGCCTTTTCGGAGTCTATAGGTAACGGACACACGCAGACAAAGTTTCATTTATAAATAAGTTTAGATTAGATACACACCAACGTAGGCAGATATGAAAGTTGTATGATACTGAAATGGACATCTGCGTTGCATGAGCTAATTCTCTTCCTGTCTGGCAATAATACCTGTGTAACAGGAAAAGATTATTACTTTTACTTTTTAAAATTTCCCGAAAAAAATCAGAACATAAAATCTCACAAAAATAAATTACAGCCAGCTTGCAATTCATAATGTTATCGTCAAGTGGGTAAGACGATCACCAATGTTAAGCAATGTCGAGCATGGCTCGGATCTCAGTTGGAGACTTCTCAGTTTTTCTTGGTTTATTTCGCTTTTAAACAACATAGAGAACTATTCCTGCCTCCCATCAGAATGGATGACAGTACTCTCCGAGAGAGAAACGTACTTCGCCTCCTTGACCTCACTCTCGCAAATGATCTAAAATGAAATGACTACATTGAATCCATAGCTGCATCTACTGCTAGGATTGTTGCTTCACTGTGTCAGGTCAAAAAGCTTTTCTCACCAGAATCTATTTTGCACATGTATAAATCTACTTCGTCCGTGTATTGAAAAATCATGTTGAGATTCTCGACAAAATTCAAAAGAGGATCTGCAATACAATTGATCCTGATCTGGCAGCTCGCCTTAAGTCACTTTCTGATATGGCTTCTCTCTGTCTTTTCTAAAGGTATTTTCATGGCAACTGATCTGACAAGCTTTTTCCCATGTTTTCCCGATCACATGTATTTACTCGTCCAACTAGACTGGCAACAAGGTCTCACAATTTTACAGTAGAAATAGTTAAATGTACCGATCTCTTCTACTTCATCCGTTTCTTTTCTTGCGCTTCATGTTTGTGGAACTCCATTTACTTTCTCCCTTGATAGCTACAATCTCCAAAAATTTAAATGCAACGTCAACTGCCATCTTTTATCTACTTGATTCCCATCAATCTCTTATCTTTTCTTCAACATATCAGTAGCTACAATCTCCAAAAGTTTAAATGCAACGTCAACTGCCATCTTTTATCTACTTAATTCCTATACATATCTTATCTTCAACATCCCAATAGCTACATTCTCCAAAAGTTTAAATGCAGCGTTAATTGCCATCTTCTATCTACTTGATTCCCATCCACCTGTTATCTTTTCTTCAGCATCCTAATAGCTACAATCTCCAAAATTTCAAATGCAACGTCAACTCCCATCTTTTATCTGCTTGATTCCCATTCATCTCTTATCTTTTCTTCAACATATCAGTAGCTACAATCTCCAAAAGTTTAAATGCAACGTCAACTGCCATCTTTTATCTACTTGATTCCCATCAATCTCTTATCTTTTCTTCAACATATCAGTAGCTACAATCTCCAAAAATTAAATGCAACGTCAAATGTCATCTTCTGTCTTCATGAATCCCAATCATCTCTTATCTTTTCTTCGACATCCATTCTACCTCTTTTTCTCACTGCGCACCAGTGACATTTCCGCTTTGCATTTGATGAAATAATTACAAAAGAAAAAATGGTATCACCTCATATCTAAGACACAATCGGTTACAAGGTGTGAAAGAATTAGGAAAAGAAACATTAATAATAAGCGGGAAGAGAAAAGGATGAATAGCTTAAGAATGCCAGGTGTTGTAAGTTGGTGTGAGTGGTGTAAATGAAAATTACGGGAAATGTTAATGAGTTCTAATTACAGTTAGTTTCGTTATATGTACTTACACGAATTAACCATGGGAAAGATATAGACTTCTTTTTCCTCCAGCTATGGGTTAATTTGTAAAAGTTGCATCGCTATAATCATTATTATCTCAAAAACAAAAAAGAGAAAGAATTCTTACAATATAGAATATATATTTTATGGCTTTAAATAACCTGAAAAGTTTTGATAAGCCATAGACGTTGGCCATGTTCACCATAGTTTATGACTATAGAATACAGCGCAGTACGTAATCTGTTCAATGAAACAACGTCAAAGATTAAAACTCACGAGTCAGAAACTCGCCAATATTCGCCAATACTCTGGAAAATATGGTCGCCTTTATACACGCCGCATTGAATATTTTGAGCCTTTTGATTGGTTAACCCTTCTATTGGTCAGCTCACGGCTGGCTCACTAGTATACAAGGGTATCCAAAAACTCAAACAATAGAAACCGGAGCAATTAATCTAACGGAAAGTACAGTGGGCGACCAAGTGAAACAACCCTTACAGCAAATTTACCATTTTATGATCAGTCAAATATTCATGCAAAATATCGAGGTCCATTAAAGCTTTTATCTTGACACACCATTCCGAACGCCATTTTCTTTGGTGTCGATTTTCCAGCAAACGAGTGCACTAAACATTTACAAACACCTTATATATTTCCGTGGTGGAGGAATAATAGACCTTGTCAAGGATAAACAGTGCAGATGATTTAAGAAGAGAAAAGGGGCATTATGACGACAAAGGATTCAAGAGAAAAGGCCACAATGAAAAACAGGATTAAAACCCGGAGTCTTGCAATTCAGTGAAAGATTTCATGGCCTTGTGTCGCACTAAGCTAAGCTTAGGAAAAATAAATAAGTAGTGGATTAATCGGTAGATTAAATAAAACTATCACAAAGGAGAGGAATAAAGTAGCTATCTAAAAATTAAGGCCGACGAAAGAAAAGAGACGTGGAAAATAAAAATAGATGCAGGAAATATTTTGCAGAGGCGTGAAAGTTTATCATGTTAAGTGAAATATATTTACTTGTGAAACCTGAAGAAGGACAGAGTACATATCGATCAAAATAGTGTCATAACTAAAAACAAATAAGCACCACCATATCTAAAACTACATAGATAGATAGATAGATAGATAGATAGATAGATAGATAGATAGATAAGAACAGAATTAGATAGATAAATAGATAGATAGATAGATAGACAGATAAGAACAGAATTAGATAGATAGATAGATAGATAGATAAGAACAGAATTAGATAGATAGATAGATAAGAACAGAATTAGATAGATAGATAGATAAGAACAGAATTAGATAGATAAGAACAGAATTAGATAGATAGATAGATAAGAACAGAATTAGATAGATAGATAGATAGATAGATAGATAGATAGATAGATAGATAGATAGATAAGAACATAATTAGATAGATAGATAGATAGATAGATAGATAGATAGATAGATAGATGAACATAATTAGATAGACAGATAGATAGATAGATAGATAAGAACAGAATTAGATAGATAGATAGATGGATAAGAACAGAATTAGATAGATAGATAGATAGATAGATAGATAGATAAGAACAGAATTAGCTAGATAGATAGATAAGAACAGAATTAGCTAGATAGATAGATGGATAAGAACAGAATTAGATAGATAGATAGATAGATAGATAGATAGATAGATAAGAACAGAAATAGATAGATAGATAGACAGATAGATAGATAGCTAGATAGATAGATAAGAACAGAAATAGATAGATAGATAGACAGATAGATAAGAACAGAATTAGATAGATAGATAGGAACAGAATTAGATAGATAAGAAAAAAGCGCGATAGCTAGATTTCAATAGGCTCACATAGATAGATAGATAGATATGAAGAGACTGAGATAGATAGATAGATAGATAGATAGATAGATAGATATGAAAACATAGATAGATAGATAGATAGATAGATTCGAACAGACTGAGATAGAGTTACTTCATGATGCGAGCGAGTCAAGAAGTGCAATTTATGTGGTCATGTCGGAAAGATAATGGTTAAGTTAAACCTGATTTTAGAGGTCAATTTTGCAGAGGTCGCGAGTCCACAAAGCAATTGTTTTCTGTAAGTATTCTCCAAGTGAAACTTGCTTCTTTCTAATGAACTACGAAGCGAATGAAGCGGATTCGTATCGATGGAGGTGGGAATGCGGCTTGTCAGAACACTTGTCATGATGAGTTAGAGATGGGGCTTCTTGTACCAAGTCGTCATTAAACAGTCAAATCAGCGCCAGCCGTGATACATGACAGGGCGATAATGTCTCTTTCAATCCAAGATTTACTAGGCAAAAGATTTTCCCTTAGTAGGTTGCCAGTTCTGTTTACACCGGTTGCCAATCAAGACTTTCTAAAATCGTTGACAACTGGTAGACTGGTAATCAACCAAAGCTATAGAACCCAATATGTCCTGCTATTTAACATATAGCCGTATGTAAGATTCATACCGCTTTGTGATTTTTATTTACAGAAAATCATTATCCGAGAGTGTAAATATATTCATACGCAACATTGGTTTTATATCGGATGTGGACATCTAGAAATATTCTTTTTCCTAACTAAATTGCGAATTTTGATTTTTGTAAATAATAATGACTGATATATTTGTCTATATTTCTTAGATGAGGTAGTATTTACAGTATTTACATTATTCGGACTTTTGTCCTCGTCTTTGTTGCCAATTGTACGACGTTTCAGTCATTGTACGCTCCGGATTTCTTCAGGTGCTAAGAATTTCGAACCGAACGCTTTATTACAACCAATAGGATATTTTGTCAAAGAAATTGCAATATGACCTATGGTAAAAAAAAAAAAGCACTAGAGAAAACCATAAACATCAAAAATACTAGAGAAAACCATTAAATCAAAAAATGCAATATGAACTCTGATAAAAAATGTTACTGGACATTAGGTTTATAAATCGCAAATTTTCAGTTGTTCCTGTCCTTAAATCCAGTGGATACAGACAATATATATGCATTACACTTTTAGGAATGAATTGAGTTCTGTCGGTGATTGGCGGGTGTATACATTGCATATATACAACACGTTAAAATTTCCCTTCTCTGATTCCATGTTCCTATGGCTTAGGAAGTAGCGACTCCGACTGATACCTTATCGGTTGAGTTACGATCCCAGCCAGAAGCAAGTGGACGTGTCTAGCCACACTGATGAACTCTGATACACCGAAACAGGCTTGTATGTGGATGACTAATATATATATATATATATATATATATATATAGGAAAGAATATTAATTAAAAGTTTTGAATTTAAAAACGTACTTTTTTAAACAGTATTTGTTTATTTTTATAGTATTTTATATTTCAGACCGCCCTCGGTCCTTCATCAGAAACAAGTGATTTTTAAATTAGAATTGGAAACGTATTTTTACGATAGCGTCCTAATACTTTTTTGTTTACATCACGTGGTGTCGATAAACCAATCAGCATGCGGCACGTCCGTTTGTTTATTTTCGGTAAACCAATCAACACGCGGCACGTCCGTGGAGAGAGTCTGTTTGTTTTAGACAAAAAATCTCTTGGAATATCTATTTTTTTGTTTATATCGCGTGGTGTCGATAAACCAATCAGCATGCGGCACGTCCGTTTGTTTATTTTCGGTCAACCAATCAACACGCGACACCTCCGTGGAGAAAGTCTGTTTGTTTTAGATAAAAAATTCCTTGGAATATCTGAAAGAACATTCTTTTTACCTATTGAAATATTTGTAGAGATTCAACACACCTAAGTCCCTGTTTAACCCTAGCTTGTGTGTGTTTAATTTTAAAATCCAGTATTTTTCTTTCTTTCTGCGTGTGTATGTAGAACTAAAATTGGAGTCTATTAGTAAACATTTGCAATTTTCTAAAGTGTGATCGGGTTGATTAAAATGTGCTGCAATTGGGGAGTATACATTTTTTTGTCGTATATTTAGTTTGTGATTATTGAAGCGAAATCTAAAGCTATTACCGGATTCGCCGATATATCCACTGTTGGGGCAAATTGAGCAGAAGAGATAGTAGATGATGTCTTTGCTATCACAAGTAAGGTTTGGTGGGTGTAATTTTATTTTTGTGTTGGGTACAGAGAATGTTTTGTCTGTTATTAGATGTTTACAGATTAAACAACGGGGCTTTCCACATTTTAAATTCCCTGATAGGTTTGTATTATTTAAATATTTGTTGGAAGTGAGGATATGTGTGTGTGTGTGTGTGTGTGTGTGTGTGTGTGTGTGTGGTGTAGATATAGAAGAATACAAAGGAGTGTCAGGTACATAAAGTGGGAGGATAACTCTCTAGGAGGGCTCTAAACATATGAAAACCATCTTCAGGATGCGAGTAAAATCTTCTGTAAAAATAAAGAGAGAAGCTGAAGATGGTTCTCCTGAAATAGGCCTAAACTTTCGTTTAACCATAGAATAACGTGTCTGTCTTAATTTCACACACACACACACACACACACACACACACACACACACACACACATATATATATATTATATACTAGCAGTTTAGCCCATTTTCACTCGGGTAATTTAAGGAATTATAAGAATAAAAAACATATGATGAATTTAAATAGCAAAAACTTAAACAACGTCTATCCTCGTCGCTTTTATAGATATCGATAACAATGTAGAATGATTCAATTGGATTAGGGTGGGAGGGGGAGGAGCAACATATATATATATATATATATATATATATATAGGTAATATAAAGTGGGGTGGTCGATTCTATATTATAATCAAGACATAAACTGAAGCCTGACTTTGTAGGGTGACAATATATATTTTTCTACACCTGATTTGGGCTTTCTGAAAAAATGTCAAGGTGTCGTTAGCATTCTAAAATTTTGACCTACATCTGAGCGCAAATCCCGTCGAGCTAGACCGCAAAATGCAGACGCTAAGTCGAATCTATCAAACAAACAATTGCTTATACAACGTCCACCTTCGTCACTCTTATATATATATATATATATATATATATATATATATATATATATATATTCTAAACATATACTGTTAAATATAAGAGACAATGAATGTCTGTTATGTTTAATCATGAGCCGTTCTAAACGTCGTATTTTGACTTTAATTTCCGTTGAAAATAAAGACAAAAATTCTCCAACATTTGGATAACATTATATTAATCTGGTTCGAAGCTTTCGGCTCACATGAGCCATCTTCAGAGAGGTTATAAAGACGGTAACACAATAACATCCACCATCACCGACGATTTTATTTTGTGTTCACATAAAACTCCGCTAGGCAACGGCAATAGTTACCAAAAATAACAAACGCAGTTCGCAAATTTGCAATGCGGTTTTATGACGTCACACCGCGTGATAGCGCGAAATGACAACAGAACCGTATATTCAAATGCAATGTAATGTGTTATGGCCAGATTTAAAAGTAATTTTATTAAGTGTGGGTTGTTTGGATTTAATGTACATGGCCTCCAATATCTGAATTTATTTTCAACTGAAATTAAAGCCAAAGTACGACGTTTAGAACGAATCATGATTAAACATAACAGATATTTATTGTATCTTATATTTAACAGTATATGTTTAGAAAATCATCTGCTGCCTCGATGCAATATATATATATATATATATATATATATATATATATATATATATATATATATATATCCTTGGTGCGATTGGTAAATTATTTTATTATTTCAAAGCAAAAGGTTATTATACTAAATATTAAATTTGTTTTCTATCATGTATTTTTCTTGTTAAAACATTTGTTGAATAAATCAAATAAAATGATTTGCTGCCTCGATACACTAAATATATATATATATATAACTTTTCTCACTCTTTTTTCACTCTCGTAATCCTTCTAGTTATGTTTTATTCTCTTTTCTTTCTAGTTTTTTTATTAATTCGTTTTTACCATTTACCATCTACTTAATTTTTCACACATTTTCTCTCTCTCAGACTTTTTACCTGCCACTTTTCTCTCTCTTTCTCTCTCTCTCTCTCTCTCTTGCTTTCTCTATCTTTCCTCACTCTCGCTTTCTGTCTCATTCTCTCTCTCATGTATTTCTTACTTATTCTTTCTCCATCAATTTCTTGTCTGTTTCTATCCTAAGATTTATGGATTTACAACGTTGAAACAACGTTTCTTCTACGATCCACCGAAGGTTAGCAACGTCAAGCCTGGCTACTACTTAGATGGGCGACCGTTTAGAAATAACATTTACTTAAGCATGACAAGCATCATAGGGCGGCGTTGCCCGTGCAACTCAGAACATTTTAGTAGGTGGACCCTGTTATATAAAAAATAATTATATAAAAAATTGTTGTTTAAAAATTGTTAAAAAATTCCATTAAAAAACTGTTTTCTTCAGTTTTGCGTAAACGTGAGTTGATGTTTTGTGTGACAATGTAAACAACATTGGGTTGCTTTTCATTCAAAATTACGGGGGAAAATATTTACATTTTTTGTTGACTAAATGAATTTAACATAAAAATAAAAATTATTTATTTTGTTTTACTGAAAGTAGAAATATAAAAACTATTACGCTCTCATTTCAGAAAATTTTATTTTAACTATTTCTTTTGTTTCAAGATTACGGGGGAAAATATTGATATTTTTTGTTGACCAAATGAATTTTTAAAACGTCGGAATAAAAATAAAATATAAAGGCTCAATTTTTTTTTTAGTCGCGTTTGATACATGTGATTTGATTTCTGTGACGTTATTTAGCAACCATCTTAGATCTTAGATGTTTTACAACCATCTTAGATGTTTTACAAAGCAAATGTAAACAATCGGCTCCACTGGCCAAAAAGTCTGAAAGGGAAAATTGCTGAACTTAAACTCAAAAAGTATGTGTCGACCTGGCTTCCCTGTAGATATGTGTCCCTAGAAAGTTTGAATGGCGTAGTTTAAAAAATATAGGCGTGCATAGGGAACAGTCACACACAGACTCACAGATTGCCTTTTATATCTATATAGATTATATGGTCGGTATAATGGATAACAAATTTATAAATGGCTGGACCGAGATCCGATACATTTGTGGTTGATATCTTCAGTTGCGCGAACATACCCTTGGGAAAGACATAAATCTAACACTTCCCCTCTAGCTATGGATTAATTAGTAATATTCTTATCATAAAACCATTATTATTTTTCAAAATTGCTTACATTCAGTTATGTGTCATACGTGATACACGCTTGGCTGATCATGTCTCGAAAGAGACATGACTGACTGGGCAGACATTTTCCAGAATTGGCATTACTTTCTGCGGTAGACTGGTTGCCAACGAAGATTATAGAACCCAAACTGTCCTACTATTAAACACATATCTTGAGTGAAGAGACTAATACCTTTCCTAAGGGTATATGCGCCTAAGTGATTGCAACGAAAATCATCTGGAATTCGAACTCGGCTCTCCGATTTGACGTTACTAGCCAATATTCACTGCACCACAACCGACATCCACAAAGCAAACAGTGCGTAGTTTTATTAGTATTGACCTACAGTACTGTGCAAAAATATTAGGACAATAACTATTTTATCTTTTATGAGGCATCAAAATAAATCTTATAATCACCCCTGGCCTAACACTTTTGCACACTACCGGTATAATGCAAAATTATTAAGACAGGGGTCAGTCAGTCAGTTAAGTGCCATACGTGATACATGCTTGGGCGATCATGTCTCGAAAGAGACATGACTGACTGGACAGAAGATTATCCCGCAGTGGGTTGCCATTGCTTTCTGCGGTAGACTGGTTGCCGACCAAGGCTATAGAACCCAATCTGTCCTGTTATTTAACCCATAACTGGAGGGAAGAGACGGATTAATACCTTTCCCAAGGGTATTTGCGCGTAAGTGAATGCAATGAATTCAGCTGGAATTCGAGCTCGGCTCCCCGATTTCTCGTTCCGAGCCGATATCCAATGCACCACAAAGGGGTAAGTTTTCTAAAAACAGCATTGAAATTAAATACAGAGTGAAATGCCAAACCTTTGTAAGAATTATTTAACTAAAAAGGAAGAGGATGGAAGGCTTAGGAATTTGAATTGGCCCCACAAGACTGTGATCTCAATCCTATTGAATATCTATGAGATATTTTGGATAAGAAAATTGACAAATCTAATGTTAGTTCGCAAGTCACACTTTGGGAACAAATACAGGCTGTTTGGCAGGAGATACCATTAGATACATTGAAGAAGCTTGTGATGTCAATGCTTGACAGAATGAAGGCTGTGATCAAAGCAAAAGGCTGTTGTACTAAATATTAAATTTATTTTGTAACAAGTATTTTTTCTTGTTACAGAATTTGTTGAGTAAATCCAATAAAATTAATTTAATGAACTGTTTTTAATCCTTTCACACCAAGCAAGGCATTTCACTGCCACTATTGCGCAAGGGGTTATATAGGGGAAGGTAAAGAGAAAGAGTGGTTAGATATAGGAAATGTCATAAGGAGGGTGATAGACAGGTAAGGGTACCGAGGCTGAGGGTTGGGTAGATGGGACAAGTGTTTGAGAGAATGGGTGCGAGTTAGTGTGTTAGAAGGTGTCTATTGACCTTACATTTAAACTCCTGGAGATTGTAGCTGACGGGGAAGCAATCATGTAGAAGGGAATTCCAAAATTGGGAAGTGCGAGAAAAGAAGCTGTTGGAGTAGAAATAACGGTTACATCTTATCTGTTTCACTGTAAAAGAGTGGGACCTAGTTGCTAATCTAATATCTCGTGCAAATTCGTACCTAGGGGCACTAGTGATCTAATTTCATCGGAGCAGAAGCCGTGAAAGTATTTATAGAAGAGACACAGGGAAGCCACATCACGCCGGTGAGAGAGAGACTGCAGCCTGTCTGCCAAGTCGGTGTCGATCACTTTACAGATTCTCCGTTGTATTTTGTCCTAAACCCCGAGGACAATAGCAGGGACACCCGACCAGATGTGGCAGCTGTATTCAATAAACGGGCGGATGGTAGATTTATATATGTACAAGATAGATTGAGACGGAAAAAACTTCCGGGCCCTGCAAAGGGAACCGACTTTCATAGCAGCGGATTTAGCAATGGATTCGATATAGTCATTCCACTTGAGATCCGCAGAAAGTGTGAGACCAAGGAGGCGTAGTGTTTTACTCTCTGGGAGGTAAGCCTGGTCCATGCTAATGGGAGGTAGGTGCGTTTTTTTATTTTCTGTCAATATGCCTCATAAAAGATAAATTGTTCTTTCCTAATACTTTTGCACAGTATTGTCTTTATATATATATTGTCATCCGCAGACACATCTGTTTCGCCGTATCACAGCTCATATATATATATATATATATATATACTGGGTGCGATTGGTAAATTGTTGCAATTATTTTATTAGTTCAAAGCAAAAGGCTATTATACTAAATATTAAATTTGTTTTGTAAGAAGCATTTTTTCTTATTAAAACATTTGTAAGCGATTAGTGACAGATGTGCGTTGTGGTGCAGTGGATAACAGCTCGGAAAGATAAATCGGTGAGCCGAGTTCGAATTTCAGTTGAATACCCTAAAGGTATTAATCCGTCCCTTTCCTTCCGGTTATGGGTTAAATAACAGGGTAGGACTTGGGGACCCTGCCCTTAAAAACAAAATCCCAATGAATCTTGATACTCGAAAAGAAAAAAGTATTACTAGACACAAAACTTATAGAAAAAACAAAAATAAATTGTTGAAAGTAAAAGGTATTCAGTCAATTAAGTGCCATACGTGATACACGCTTTGGGCGATCATGTCTCGAAAGAGACATGATTTACAGGGCAGAAGATTATCCCGCAGTAGGTTGTCATTGCTTTCTGTGGTAGACTGGTTGCCAGCCAAGGCTATAGAACCCAATCTGTTCTATTAATTAACCCATAACTGGAGGGAATAGACGGGTTCCCAAGTGTATTTGCGCGTAAGTGAATGCAAGGAATTCAACTGGAATTCGAACTCGGTTCCCCGATTAGTCGTTCCGAGTCGATATCCACTGCACCAGGCAATAAATAAATAAAATTTAGTTGGCAATAAATGACCCACCGTGGTTGATATGCCGTAAAAACAAACCAAGCAATTCCACTCTTCTTTATTTTTCATAAACGTAATATGCGTTTTCTTTTCTCTCAATTCATCAATCTTTGATTGAATTCGATTTTGCCTGCGACTCGCTTAGTGTTTTTATACGAACATCATTTCTGCTATATTACGTTTTGGAGATACTTTTTTTTCCTCTTTTCATACCATGCACATTTTAATGTTTTATTTATCAATTAACCATCCTAGACAATCGCTCCTCCCTACGATTAGCATAGAACAGACCCACCTCCATGAGAGTAAAACACTACACCTCCCCGGCCTCTCACTCGCACCGGACATCAAATGGTATGACTATATCGAATCCATTGCTACATCCGCTGCTAAGAAATTCGGTTCTCTGTACAGAGCCAGGAAGTTTTTCCCGTCTGAATCCATCCTGCACATCTATAAATCTACCATCCGCCCGTGTATTGAATACTGCTGCCACATATGGTCATGTGCCCCTGCTATTCTCCTCGGGGTTCTTGACAAAATACAACGGATAATCTGTAATATGATCGATGTTGACTTGGCAGCGCGGGCAGTCACTCTCTCACCGGCGTGATGTGACTTCCCTCTGCGTATTCTATAAATACTTTCACGGCTTCTGCTCCAATGAACTTAGTTCACTGGTGCCCCCTAGGTGTTAATTTGCAAGAGATACTAGATTAGCAACTAGGTCCCACCCTTTCACAGTGAAACAGATAAAATGTAACCGCAATTTCTACTCTAACAGTTTCTTTTCTCGCACTTCCCGCCTGTGGAATTCCCTTCCATATACTTGCTTCCCCGACAGCTACAATCTCCAGGAATTTAAATGGAGGGTCAATAGACATCTGTCGCACTAACTCGCATCCATTCCCTCAAACACTCTTCCCATCTACCCACCCCATCCTCGGTATCCTCATCCTTCTACCACCCTCCTTCCGACATTTCTTATAACTAACCACTCTTTCTCATCACTTTCTCCTATGTAACCCCCTGCACAATAGTGGCAGTGGAATGCCTTTCTTGGGGTGAAATGATTAAAAAAAATTATTTATTTTATTCTATTTATATATTTATTTGGTTGTATATGGTTTAAATGTCTTTCTTTCATTTTTTTTCTGTTTCGGTCGAGAGAATAGGAGGATACATATAAACAAAATCATGTCAAAGGATATGAGAGACAGCGCAAAGAATTGGAAAGACTAAATCGAGGGAAAGACATATATTTCTCCGTCTTATTTAGAAATGCAGAAGTACACTAGCGACCATAATTTTGGAACCACCCAAATTCCTTTCACAAAGTTTATAAAACTTCATTTTTAGCTGAATCAAATTCGCCGAGTTTGTATTTTTCGTTATACTTATGCAGATATCAAGTAAAAAAAAGTATTCTTTTCAACTTTAAAGTAAACATTTACTCAGTTTGCTACTTGACTCTTATTGTGATCAATTTTTTGCCGAAAATTCAGATTTATTCAGATATTATAATTACGTATAATTTATTTTTGTAAACCATATTACTTTGGTATAAATGGCAAGGAAGAATCAGATTAGCATTGAAAAAAGAGCTCAGGCTGAAATTCTTTTGAATGAAGGATATTCTGAACGTGTTATCACTAAAAAAATTAAGCCTATCAAAAATGGTGTGCATTATTGTCTACAACGACTTCGTGAAACTGAGTTAAATATTGACAAAAAAGGATCTGATAGGCCCAGAGTAACATCTATTGTAGAGGATATGCACTTGATCATATCTAGCAAGAGGAAAAGAAAAAAAACCGTTCCGGAATTAACAGTTGAAATTAATTCTACTCGGCGAAATCTAGTATTTGTTACTACTGTTAAGAGATGACTTCATTCTGCTGGGCTTAAATGCTGTGTAGCAGTTAAGAAACCACTTAAGGAGAATAAGGGATGAAATTGATCGTACAGTTCAAAATGAACTTCCTAAAATTAAATAAACGTTGTTTAAATGCTTGCAGGATGTTTGGAAATCACTTTCACCAACTTATTTTTATAAGTTATTATAAAGAATGCCAAGGATTTGCTCTGCAGCAATAAAGGCTCGTGGTGGTTTCTTTTATGAAAAGAAAATATGAATTAACTTCAATTAAATTTGAAATTACTCTATGTTAATTTTGGTTTGAATTATTGTACAATTGTGAGCACCAATGAAATATATCTATATTTATTCTTCTAAGACATAAACATTGTTATTTCTTTCTCTTAGAGAATAAATCTAAGTGGTCCCTAACTAATGGTCGGTAGTGTATGTCTCAGTATTTTCGTCATATTTTTAATTGTTCATCTCTCTCTCTTGAGATTCAACAAAAATAGGAGGAAACATTTAAAAATAAAAGAATTCCTCTCCAAAAAGAAATCACTTCAGATTCAAACTAACTTTAAATGCATGCAAAACACGCAGCTTTCTTCAAAACACGCACACACGCATACACAACCACACACACATAAAATACATATATTCTTCTGCTATGTGCCTTGTCCTTTCAGGAGGTAGGCGATCATGGCCTTCCACGTCTTCCTATCCATGGTGGCTCTTAGCAGACCTTCTCCTCTTACACCATTTAACCCCCGTTCTATCTTCCACTAGCCCAAGCCCATAAATGTAGAATATAAATGTACAGAAACTAGCATGGCCACAAAATGAGGGATCATTTTTATATTGAATATAATATAGGATTGATTCCCCATATAATACCCACATTATAATTTCTTAAAAACAGTTGGCATATATATTCTTCTATGTGCCCAGTTTTTTCAAGACGTAGGCGATCATGGCCTTCCACGTCTTCCTATCCCTGGGTGCTCTTAGTATATTTTCTCCTGTTACACCTCGCAACACCCGTTTCGTCATCCACCTGATCAGGCCTTTTAAATATGTTATCCGCTGCTTTCCCCTGTCTCTTTTCTTTTCCCTTTTATCTAGCATGTCAGTGTCAGGTTCTCCAAGCCCTCCTTCCTCATTACATGTCCCGGGACTTTCAGTTGTTCTTCCTGATGCTCGCTATTAATTTTCTTTTTGTTTCTATGCTTTCCAACACCTCATCATTGCTCACATGCTCGGTCTATGACATCCGCAGCATCCTTCTCTACAACCACATCTTGCTATATACACGATAACCAAAATAAGCTTTGAACGTGGAACAAAAAAATCTACGCAGGTGGACCTAAAAATCGGATCGGTTCGAAATTCTAACATATAATACCTGAAGAAGGCCGAAGCATACAGCTGTCATTCCAATAACTGGCCACAGGAAAGGTTCATTGCTGAGGCTTGAGTTCCAAAAGAGAAATAACTGAAAAGGAGATGTATGAAAGAGGCATACACACTGAACTAGAACAATCTATGACTGTATAAAAATAGAGGTTTGATTTCGAAATTACAATCACCTTAAAAATGCCAGAGCGAACGACGGCCGAAACGTCGAGAAAAAGGCCGAAACGTTGTGAAAATGGCCAAAAATATTTAGAGTGCGAACAATGAAAATAGTCTAAATGATTACAATACATCATATATATATATATATATATATATATATATATATATATATATATTCAGTTACTACATTGATAAGAGTTCGTGATCCTGGGTTTCAGCAACAAACTCACATCAGTCCAACTGAATATGTTAACTCTATCACTGATATTGAGCGCTTTCCAATAAGTACCGCGCATATATAATATATGAATAAAATATATAATAAATTGCATATATATATATATATATATATATATATATATATATATATACGCATTTCACATACAAAAAAACACACATACACACACATACACACACACTCACACTCACACACACACACACACACACACACACACACACATATATATATATATATATATATATATATATAAAGAGAGAGAGAATATACTGATAACCACTAAACATAAACGACCGTGACTAAATTTTTACGTGTATGAATGCAATCATCAGGAAGGCAGTAAATGTCATGAAAAATATAAGATATTTATCCGCCTGGGCGAGCTTAACACTGAAGAAAGTAAAAAGACTGAGATAGATAGATAGATAGATAGATAGATAGATAGATAGATAGATAGATAGATATGAACAGACTGATATATATATATATATATATATATATATATATATATATATATATATATTAATTCAGATACTTTAATCCAAGCAGAAAAAGCAGGAAGGTAAATTCAAAAAACCCGATCCTAATTAATATTAAAAATTTTATTTTAATATTAAAAAATGATACAGGAAGAGAGCTCCATGTAATAAAATATTACAGAGCAAATATAAATTAAAAAAAGATTAATTCAATGATGTTGGATGATCATTTCGATATGAAAATCCCCACGGGGGATAACACATCACCTCAGCAACAGAAAAATCTTTTCAGAAACTGAAAGGATTGTTGCTGAGGTGATGTGTTATCCCCCGTGGGGATTTTCATATCGAAATGATCATCCAACATCATTGAATTAATCTTTTTTTAATTTATATATATATATATATATATATGCACACATATATATGAACAGACTGAGATAGATAGATAGATAGATAGATAGATAGATAGATAGATAGATAGATAGATAATGAACAAATTGATATATATATATATATATATATATATATATATATATATATATATTTAGTATATCGAGGCAGCAAGTAATTTTCTAGACATATTCTATTAAATATAAGAGACAATGAATGTCTATTATGTTTAATCATGAGCCGTTCTAAACGTCGTATTTTTGCTTTAATTTCAGTTGAAAATAAAGACAAAAATTCTCCAACATTTGGATAATTATTTATTGGTTTTCTTCTAAGCTTTCGGCTCACATGAGCCATCTTCAGAGAGGTAGTTTAAACTGAAATATTATAAAATCCACCATCACCGACGATTTTATTTTGTGTTGACATAAAACTCCGCTTGGCAACGGCAATAGTTACCAAAAAGAATAAACGCAGTTCTTAAGTTTGCGATGCGGTTTTATGACGTCACACCGCGGGATAGCGCGAAATGACAACAAAACCATGTAGTCAAATGCAATGTAATATGTAATATGTTATTTCCTGTTTTAAAGTTGATTTTATTGAGTGTTGGTTGTTTTGATTTGATGTACATGGCCTCCAATATCTGCAGGTTCCTCTTACTGTGTGTATGAGTAAGGATCACCGTATTGTTGACCAAAATCTGTCTGATATTACCTACATGTTTATGTTTTTCAGAGAAATGTTGTTTAATAGTACTCTGATCAGAAAGATGACATGTAAGTCTACGGGAGAGCGTGGTTGTGGTAAAACCAATATATGTACTAGGTTTTTGAGTAGTATCAGAGATGCAATCTCTGAATGGGCATGTAAATTGGTACACTACATTGGTTTTTTGTAAAGAATTTAGTTTAGTGCCTGTTGGGTTATTATAGACTATGAGGTCAATTGTTTTAAACTTTTTATAATATATAATGAGTTTAATTTGATTATTACTTTCGACTGGTTTAACATTTCTACGTATTATGTTTTTGAGAGTTTTTTCATCTTGTTTATAATTATTATTTATTTGGTTGCAATAGTATAAGTTAATAGTGTTATGTTTATTTTGATGTAAACCATTATTATTAATATTATCATTATTGTTAGAGCTATTGTTGAGTTTGTTGAGATACATTTTAATTTGTTGATCAATAACGGAGTTAGGAAATCCATTATTGACTAGTGTTTGCTTAATGTTGTGTAATTCTTTATAAAATATAGATTTGGAAGAAGATATCATTTGTGTGCGTTGAAGTAAGTTTTTTATAACAGCTAACTTATATCGTTGGGGACATTCACTATTATAATTAAGAAGACACGAATTTATGCTAGTTGGTTTCCTATATAGAGAAGTAGTAAATTTATGTGTGCTAGAATCAATGAATACATCAAGGAATGGGAGTTTGTTATTAATATTGAGTTCTAATGTAAATTTGAGGACGGAGTGACTTTCAAATTTGTTTTTAAGATATTTAATTTGATCGATATTCTTAGCTAAAACAAAGATGTCATCTATATATCTTACATATATAGAGGGTTTATTGTTGTCATTAATTATTTTATTTTCTAGATTTGCCATATAATAATTAGAAAAGAGGGGACCTAAAGGAGATCCCATCGCAATACCATCTATTTGTGTATAAATATTGCCTAAGGGGTCGTGAAAGGGTACTTGTGTGGTGCATGCTAATAATAGTTTTTTTAATATAGTGGGTTTAATATTGATTGATGGGAGAGTAGCATGCTACTCTCCCATCAATCAATATAAACTCACTATATTAAAAAAATCAATATAAACCCACTATATTAAAAAAATATAAAAAACTATTATTAGCATGCACCACACAAGTACCCTTTCACGACCCCTTAGGCAATATTTATACACAAATAGATGGTATTGCGATGGGATCTCCTTTAGGTCCCCTCTTTTCTAATTATTATATGGCAAATCTAGAAAATAAAATAATTAATGACAACAATAAACCCTCTATATATGTAAGATATATAGATGACATCTTTGTTTTAGCTAAGAATATCGATCAAATTAAATATCTTAAAAACAAATTTGAAAGTCACTCCGTCCTCAAATTTACATTAGAACTCAATATTAATAACAAACTCCCATTCCTTGATGTATTCATTGATTCTAGCACACATAAATTTACTACTTCTCTATATAGGAAACCAACTAGCATAAATTCGTGTCTTCTTAATTATAATAGTGAATGTCCCCAACGATATAAGTTAGCTGTTATAAAAAACTTACTTCAACGCACACAAATGATATCTTCTTCCAAATCTATATTTTATAAAGAATTACACAACATTAAGCAAACACTAGTCAATAATGGATTTCCTAACTCCGTTATTGATCAACAAATTAAAATGTATCTCAACAAACTCAACAATAGCTCTAACAATAATGATAATATTAATAATAATGGTTTACATCAAAATAAACATAACACTATTAACTTATACTATTGCAACCAAATAAATAATAATTATAAACAAGATGAAAAAACTCTCAAAAACATAATACGTAGAAATGTTAAACCAGTCGAAAGTAATAATCAAATTAAACTCATTATATATTATAAAAAGTTTAAAACAATTGACCTCATAGTCTATAATAACCCAACAGGCACTAAACTAAATTCTTTACAAAAAACCAATGTAGTGTACCAATTTACATGCCCATTCAGAGATTGCATCTCTGATACTACTCAAAAACCTAGTACATATATTGGTTTTACCACAACCACGCTCTCCCGTAGACTTACATGTCATCTTTCTGATCAGAGTACTATTAAACAACATTTCTCTGAAAAACATAAACATGTAGGTAATATCAGACAGATTTTGGTCAACAATACGGTGATCCTTACTCATACACACAGTAAGAGGAACCTGCAGATATTGGAGGCCATGTACATCAAATCAAAACAACCAACACTCAATAAAATCAACTTTAAAACAGGAAATAACATATTACATTGCATTTGACTACATGGTTTTGTTGTCATTTCGCGCTATCCCGCGGTGTGACGTCATAAAACCGCATCGCAAACTTAAGAACTGCGTTTATTCTTTTTGGTAACTATTGCCGTTGCCAAGCGGAGTTTTATGTCAACACAAAATAAAATCGTCGGTGATGGTGGATTTTATAATATTTCAGTTTAAACTACCTCTCTGAAGATGGCTCATGTGAGCCGAAAGCTTAGAAGAAAACCAATAAATAATTATCCAAATGTTGGAGAATTTTTGTCTTTATTTTCAACTGAAATTAAAGCAAAAATACGACGTTTAGAACGGCTCATGATTAAACATAATAGACATTCATTGTCTCTTATATTTAATAGAATATGTCTAGAAAATATATATATATATATATGAACACACTGAGATAGATAGATAGATAGATAGATAGATAGATAGATAGATAGATATGAATAGACTGAGTAGATAGATAGATAGATAGATAGATAGATAGATAGATAGATAGGAAGGGAGGAAGGAAGGAAGGTACGAAGAGACTGATATATATATATATATATATATGCAGGTAGATACGGAGAATATCTTAAAAAGTAGTTCCCAATTTTCTTCCCTTTCTTCATATTTCAAATATCTGGCGGTGCATATATTATCTTTCGAGACATGATCGCCCAAGCGTGTATCACGTATGGCACTTAACTGACTGACTGTGTGATAGTCTTCTGCTTAGTTAGTCATGGATCGAAAGAGACATGATCGCCCAAAAATGTATCATGTGTTCCACTTAAATGAATGTCTTAATATAATATCCGAAAACATAATTAGAGCTATAACTGGACATATTTTTCATTGTTATAAGGTAAGAAAATGATCACCCACTAATTACTACTTAATAATTTAATATAAACCATCTGTTCTCCCTCCAGCTATGGGTTAAGTAACAGGACAGATTGGGTTCTATAGCCTTGGTTGACAATCAGTCTAACGCAGAACGTAATGGCAACCTACTGCGGGATAATCTTCTCCCTAGTCATTTAATTATCGAAAGAGACATGATCGCCCAAGCATGTATTACGTATGGTGCTTAACTGAATGACCGAATAAAATAGTTGTTGTTTATACTCGTTCGTCTTATACCAGTGACACGTATAACTGCAAATCAATTTTGCTGATCGACTTGAAATAAAAAGAGAGAAAAACGTGTACATAAAAATATATTCACTTATCTATTAAACTGACCGGGGATGACGTAACTGGGTGAGGCTCAACAGAGTGTGAACCTATATATAAGACCGTGATTTCCCGAACCAAGGGACAAAGAGAGCAGACAAATTCGGACGCTAACACCAGAAAGACAACTCCAGCCGCCGCTCCTTTGTATGTGCGTGTCCCTCTTAACACTCTACACACAACCGTCACGTTGATTGCTGAGAATAGAAAAGTGATTGTTTATATATATATATATATATATATATATATATATAAAATCTTTCTATCTCTTACACTGTGTATACGTTTCCCATCAATATAGCGTTGAATGAACTTGGAACTTACTACGGGAAAATCTTCTGCCTAGTCAGTCATCAATCAAGAGACATGATCGTATGTATCGCGTATGGCACTTAACTGACTCATTGATCCGACTTGGAGTTTAAAGCTCCCGAGCAAATATGTTTGCGCCAGCGAGTCGAAATTGGAAAAATTTAGACAATAAAATAACAACTACGTGTTTACGTCAAAATGCAACTAGTCAAAGACAACAATTGGTGATTAGGCCTGACCGGGGATGACGTAACAGTGTGAAGCTCGACAGAGTGTGAACTTATATATAAGACCGTGATTTCCCGAACCAAGGGACAAAGAGAGTAGACAAATTCGGACGCGAACTCCAGAAAAACAACTCCAGCCGCCACTCCTTCGTATGTGCGCTTCTATCTGACCACGCTACGCACAACCGTCACGTTGATTGCTTAGAATAGACAAGTGATTGTATATATATATATATATTGTAACAAAGTTGTGGAACTCGTAGGTTTATTTACCTGCTGTTCATGCATTTACTTTTATAAAGAGTGCTCGATACAACATAAGGAGTTATATTGTAATAGTTGTTACAATGTTTTTCCATTCTTTTTCACCCGATTCCAACTTTTTCACCCGATGAGAAGCGCGATGAGAAGTGGATGTGCGTTGTGGTACAGTGGATATCGGCTCGGAACGAGAAACTGGGGAGCCGAGTTCGAATTCCAGCTGAATCCATTGTATTCACTTACGCGCAAATACCCTTGGGAACGGTATTAATCCGTCTATTCCTGCCAGTTATGGGTTAAATAACAGGACAGATTGGGTTCTATAGCCTTGGTCGGCAACCAGTCTACCGCAGAAAGCAATGGCAACCTACTCCGGGATAATCATCTGCCCAGTCAGTCATGTCTCTTTAATAGCTTTCCCAAGGGTATTTGTGCACAAAGTGAACACAATGGATTCAACTGGAATTCGAACTCGGCTGCCCGGTTTCTCGTTCTGAGCCGATATCCACTGTACCACAACGCACACCCCCATCTGCAGTATATAACCCAGTTAAACTCATTATTATAACACAACATTATAACAATGAATATGGATGTTTTATAACCAGCATTTAAAAATAAAACACCCAATATAAATTGAAGAGGCATCTCACATGGAATGAGAACTATATACCCCAGTGATTAAAATAAAGGGTTCGGTTCAAAATTCCTAGCCCCTGAAGATGGCAGTAAATATGAGAACAACAGCCCGAACATTTTGTCATATTGATAGAGTTTTCGTTTATGAAACCATTTATAAGTTATAACATCTAAAAATTGAATCACCGAATTTATAAAGATTTCTAAAATTTAAACGTTCAGAACTAATGTCAATCATGTTATTGTCTTGAAACACAATGACATGATAAAACATTCTTTTCCTTGCCTTGCTTCCAGCAAATCTAAATAAATATGAGTTTCCCTTAGTCATATAATTTCAGGTTATGAAACTACTTAGAAGATTTAACATCTACAAACACATTTGGACGTTGGCTCCAAAGACTAAAAAGCAATAATTGTTTCCAGTAAAAGCGAAACCGTAGACTGAAAGAAAAATGAATGGATGTAAGTCAAATTTTGATTTCCTGCTATCAATATCAAATAAGTTTTTTCGTCGTAAACTGAATTTTTAAGGCTAAATAAGTCCTCTGAGTAAATGGTATCATGGCTGAGACTAAGAACTACAATTATACCTACTTAGAGCCAAACCCGAAGCAAAAACTAAAATAAAAGGGGTGAAAAAAAATACAGACATACAGCAGATAAACAGACAGCCACACAAACATCTTGCCTTTTATATATATATATTATCGATTTTCTACACTATTGTAAGAACTGCAACCTTGAAACTTCTGAATATCACTTCTTATGTCTTTGTCAATGAGTGTATCAAATTTGATTAAAATCGGACCACTCCTTCTATCACCCGAATTTTTGATTATCGATTTTCGATAGTTATCGTGGGTACCACGACACAAAACCTCGCTAAGAACACTCGCAGTAAATGTGTACATTTTCAAGAAAATCGGTTCAGCCGTTTCGGAGTCTATAGGTAACGGACACACAAACACACAGACACATACAGACACACAGACAAAGTTCCATTTATAAATAAGTTTAGATTTAAATTTATAAGTTATAACATCTAAAAAAATTAAATCACCGATTTATATAAGAATTTCTAGAATTTAAATATTCAGAACTAATGTCAGTCATGTTGTTGTCTTGAAACACAATGACATATGATAAGACATTCTTTTCCTTGCCTTGCTTCCAGCAAATCTAAATAAATATGAGTTTCCCATAGTGATATAATTTCAGGTTAGGAAACTACTTAGATTTAACATCTATAAAAACATTTGCCTGATAAAAACTTAAGGGATACTGCAACTTAAACTAGTTTAACGCATAATTCGGCCCTGAATAAATGCAAGCAAAATATCTGCCATCCATCCTTGCATTGAATAGTGCTGCCATATCTGGTTGGGTGCCCTTGCTATCCACTTAGGTGTCCTTGACAAAATCCAAATGAGAATTTCTAATGTGATCGATCCCGACCTGGCAGTTCAGATAGTCATTTTCTCACCGGCGCAATGTAGCTTCTCTGTGTCTCTTCTTCAAGTACTTTCACGGCTTCAGCTCCGATAACCTTAGCTCTCTGGTTCCCCCTCTGCATGAATTTGCTCGAGCCACAAGATTGGCAACTAGGTCCCACCCTTCAACTGTGAAACCAATAAAACGTATACACAAAGTCTACTTTAGCAACTTCTTTTCTCGCGCCTCCCGCCTGCGGAATTCCCTTCAGTTTATTTGCTTCCTCGTTAGCTACAATCTCCAAGAGTTTAAGTGTAATGTCAGTTATCATCTCTTATCTTTCTAACTTGCGTCATCTCTCTCTCTCTCTTTCTTGTTCCTTTCTCGGTTCACTTCTTTCTCACTATCTTAACCCTTTTTATATCCACTTCCTGACACGCCCTGTAACCTATCACTTTTTCTCATAACTTTCCTCCTATGTAACCCCCTGCGCACCAGTGGTAGTAGACTGCCTTGCTTGTGGAGATATGACTTTAATAATGTAATAGTTTCACTGTCGCATTTTGTAAGAAAATAAATTAAGAATAAGTAGATTACCTCGGCGTTGAGTAATGGTTAGCTCGTCTCGCTAGAATCATTATAAGTGAGTCCGATCCTCCCTGGGTACCCCATACTTTCGGCCGTGTTTCTACTCTTAGAAAATCACCTTCCTCCCGGTTTGGGGGTTAGGCGCAGGGCGCAAAACCCCGCCCCATAAAAAACAGTTTGTTACGGAAACAGCAAAAAAGCTGCCCTATACACCATTGGGTATAACGGAAACGTTTATTTATTATTTTTTTAAGAATAAGTATTAGGGGAAGGAAAAGTTGTTCCATTTAATAAACAATAATACATGTTGCTGGAATCGTATTAGTTTGAGAGGCATTAAAATTAAGAAGTCATTCTTAATGTCGTTTTGGATATTAGTTGCCATTTTGATCTTATAAAATTGAGCTAATTTACTATCTTGACAGGAGTAAATGGTTGTGGCATCAACATAAATACAAGTCTGAGAGTTGATGCCATCGCGAAGGTCAATAAAATCTTTGGTTGTTTTTATGGCACATCAACACCTCGGTGGGTCATTTATTGCCAACTGAATTTTTATTTATTTATTGCTGGTAATACCTTTTTTCTTTCAACATTTTATTGCTGTTTTTATATAAGTTTTGTGTCTAGTAGTTATTTTTTCTTTTCGAGTAACAAGATTCATTGGGATTTTGTTTTTAAGGTCAGGGTCCCCAAGTTCTACCCTGTTATTTAACCCTTAACTGGAGAGAAGGGACGGATTAATACCTTTCCCAAGGGTACCAGTGCTTAAGTGAATGTAGGGTATTCAACTGGAATTCGAATTCGGCTCACCGGTTTCTTTTTCCGAGACGATATCCACTGTACCACAACGCACATCTGCTACTACACGCTTACAGCACCTGGTATTCCTAAGCGGTCACCCATCTAAGTACTGACCAGGCTCAACGTTGCTTAACTTCGGTGATCGAGCGAGAAACGGTGTATTCAACGTCATATGGCCGTAAGCCGGTCAATAAAAGCAAAAAAGGACAAAATATAGTCCGCTTGTTCTGCTATTTACTTTCAGTCAGTTAGTTAATTACTATACGTGATACACGCTTTCGGCAATCGTGTCTCTTTTGAAACATGACTGACTGGGCAGAAGATTTTCCCGCAGTAGGTTGCCATTGCTTTCTGCGGTAGATTGGTTGCCAGCCAAGGCTATAGAACCCAATCTGTCCTGTTATTTAACCCATAACTGGAAGGAAGAGACGATTAATACCTTTCCCAATGGTATTTGTGCGTAAGTGAATGCAATGAATTCAACTGCAATTCGAACTCGTTTACCCGATTTCTCGTTCCGAGCCGATATCCACTGCACCACAACCCGATAGTCGACTACTGCGCTTAATTTGATGAATTCTGGATAATCTGGCGAAGAGCTCACCAGAAATGTTGTCATGAAAATATTTATAAAACAGGCACAGGGAAACAACTTCACGTCGGTGGAAATGTGATTGTAGTAGGGAACTCAGATCAAAACCAACATTTCTGATTCTTTTATGAATTTCGTCAAAACCAGCATCAGCTCTGCTAATGGAAGTCCGAAAGGGGTCTATTACATGATCAAGAGAGAAAAGACACTCTTTTGGAGACGTTAAAATTGACAAGCCATCTTTTGCTCTAGTCTTGATATGGTTTTGAACATTAGCTGACATTTTGATTTTATCAAACTGATCAGACTTACTATGGAGACAGGTTTAAATGGTTGTGTCATCCGCGTAGATACCAAGTTGAGAGCTGTTACCATCGAGAAGGATATTAATGAAAATCAAAAACAAAAAAGGTAAAAGGAGTGATTCCTGGAGACATCTGCATTAGAACAGAAGGAACAGAAAAAGAGGCCGTTCACTATTACTTTCATTTCCCGATTCGATAAGAATGCTTGGGACAATTCTAAAACTTGGTCCAGTAACTTTTCAGCTTGTGGGAAAGACCTGCTTGCCGACTCCTTCAGACCCGGGTTTCACCATTCTTATCTCGAGCTTGATACACTATTTGACGCAGATATTGTCACTGAATCGGATATTCACTTAGAGAAACGAAAGTAATATTCTTCTTCTTCTATGTGCCCTATCCTTTCAGGACGTAGGCGATCATGGCTTTCCACGTCTTCTTATCCCTGGTGGCTCTTAGCACGCCTCCTCCTGTTACTCCACGCAATCTCCGTTCTGTCATCCACTAGCTCAAGCCCATAAATCTAGAATATAAATGTATAGAAACTAGCATGGCCACAAAATGAGGGATCAGTTCATGTATTAATTATAATATAGAATTGATCCACCTTTTTATACCCACATTATAATTTCTTATAAACTTGGCATATATATTCTTGTTCTATGTGCCCTGTCCTTTTTAGGACGTAGGCGATCATGGCTTTCCACGTCTTCTTATCCCTGGTGGCTCTTAGCACGCCTCCTCCTGTTACTCCACGCAATCTCCGTTCTGTCATCCACCTAATCAGGTCCTTCAAATATTTTATCACCTACTTTCTTCTGTCTCTTTTTCCCTCTATCTGGCCTGTTCGTATCAAGTTCTCCAAGCCCTCCTTCCTCATTGCATGTCCAAGGAACTTTAGCTGTCTCTTCCTGATGCTCAATATTTATTTCCTTTTTTTCCATCCTTTTCAAAACCTCATCATTGCACACATGCTCGATCCATGATATTCGCAGCATCCTTCTGTAGAACCACATTTCAGTGGCTTCAAGTTTTTCCTTCATCTTTGATGATATTGTCCAGCATTCACTGCCATGTTGAAGAACTAACATCACATAGCAATCCAGTACTCTCTTGTTTGTTTCTAGCGAAATTTTCCTGTTTCTTAATAGTTTACTTAACTTCTGGAATGCATCCTCGGGCTTTCGGATCTCAGGAATATAAATGTATAGAAACTGTTGTGACCACAAAGTGAGGGGTCAGTTTATATATTGATTGTGATGTGGAATTGATCCCCCACTTTATATCCAGTATGCTTCTGTAGAACAACATTTCAGTTGCTTCAAGTTTTTCCTTCATCTTTGATGATATTGTCCAACATTCCCTGCCATATTGAAGAACTGGCATCACATAGCAATCCAGTACTCTCTTCTTTGTTTCTAGCGAAATTGTCCTGTTTCTTAATAGTTTACTCCTGGAATGACTCCTTCGCCATGCCAATTTGCCTTCGGATCTTTTTGTCGCACTTTTCGTTAATATTGCTTGTCTGAAAAAGAAAAGAGCCTAGCATGCAATTGAGTTTGCGTAAGTAATATGGTGACTGTATACATTGACCTGTTCTTTGGTAATGCGATTTCTTCTTCCCTGTGCCCTGTCCTTTCATGACGTAGGCGATCATGGTTTTTGACATCTCCCTATCCCTGGTGGCTCTTAGTATGTCTTCTCCTGTTACACCTCGCAACCCCCGTTCCATCATCCACCTGATCAGGTCCCTCAAATATGTTATCCACTGCCTTCCTCTGTCACTTTTTCCTTCTATCTGGCCTGTCAGTATCAAGTTCTCCAAGCCCTCCTTCCTCATTGCATGTTCCACTTGTCTCTTCCTGATGCTCACTATTAATATTTTTTTGGTTGCCATTCTTTCGATCATCATTGCTCACAATTTTGATCCATGATATCAGAAGCATCCTTCTATGGAACCACATTTCCGCTGCTTCAAGTTTTTTCTCATCTTCGATGATATTCTCAAACATTCACTGCAGTACTGAAGAACTGACATCACATAGCAATCTAGCACTCTCTTCTTTGTTTCTAGGGAAATTTTCCTGTGTTTTGGTACTTTACTTAGCTTCTGGAATGCGTCCTTCGCCATGCAAATTCGTCTTAGGATCTCTGTGTCGCACATCCCGTCTCCTGTTAGAACACTTTCTAGGTATTTAAATTTTTGTACTTGTTTGATTCTAGCATTCCCCACCTGTATTTGGCATTTTGGGTTGCTGTTTTTGCTGATGAACATGCATTCGGTTTTCCTACAGTTTATTTGTAGTCCTTTTTTGTCACTCTCCACAGCTACTCTCTTCAGGATGTCTCGTAGATTTCTTTCAGTGCCTGCAATTAGTACCGTGTCATCGGCAGGCCTTATGTTGTTCAACCGACTTAAGTAGGTACCTCCATTACGTCACAAAAATCCAGCATAAAAATGTTTAAAAAGGTTAAAATCTTAAGAAAGGAGCTTTTTCTATCCAAAACGTTTATAATATTATGAAGGGGAAAGATCAAAGTAAATTTTAATTGTTTTATAAAATTTTTTAATCCCTTTTAACAATTTACGAAATTTTGTCAGAAAATTTTGTTTTTGATTTAGTGTTAGCGTGGTTAAAAATATTACGTCTATTTTATAATTGATTACGTAACTTTTTTTTACATAACTCACTTTTTCGTTGACAAGCACATTAATTTAGAAATTCTCGCAAAAATCAAATTTTTGTCGGATTTTAACGAAACTTTCAGTACTCATTAACAAATGAATAAAATTATTTTTGAAATTATTACTTTCTTAAAATTTTGAAAAAAAAAATTTTTTTAAAGTCTGTTACCCCCCTTCAAGTAAATTTTTAATAGATTTTAATTTTCTGGTAATTTTTGTTTTATTAGTTAAACGCAAATATAAATCATGTATTTTTTTATTTAAAATTATGATTCACGGTACGAAAATCTTCTCCGAAGAGAAATATAAAAAATGCAATAAAACTTTGATATAATTTAATTTGATAAGCTTTTAATTGCTGGAATAAATAATAAAAATTAAGGACATTATAGTCTGAAAAAAAAGAATTTTTTTTTGATTACTAATAAAATTATAAAAGAATTGTTTTCATTTTTTAATTTTTTTATTATAAATAATGCATAAAGTTTTTAAAATCTTTTAAAGAACTGTATCGTTTTTTCTTTTAGATAAGAATTGATGGTTATACTGCCTATAAAACAAAAAAAAATTAATAAAAATTTTTCACCAAAAATATTTTTAAAAAGAAAAAAAAGGAATTAATTATTTGTGCAAATACGTTCAAAGTTATAAAGTACGATGTTCAAATATTATAAAGTACTGTGTTCCATATGGGTCAAAATAATTTCATAAGTTAACAAGCGTTCTGGGTTATTCCTCCTTACATAGTAAAACAGAAGAACGCTCTTTCATTCTAACGATATTTTATTCTCTACGTTTCTATAATTTTTATTTATTCAAAAACCATATTCAAATGTCTAGCTATAAATCTAAGCTAAAATTCTATAAAATATTATATAAGTGCTGAAATTATTATATTAAACTTTTAATTTCACTATTTAGTTAACCACCCACCACCAAAAAAAATAAAATTTTTTTATCACGATTGGTCACCAGACATTGCGTGTCTGTCAACATCCGGTAGCTGTCATCTGTCAGCAACCCTATGACTTACATAACAAAAAAAGAGGCTACTGTATTTATTTTTTTTTTTTATTGTAAATTTCTGGGAGTAGGCAATTATTAATTGATTGAAAACAGATAAATGTAGGTTTTAATATTAAAATTTGACTTAAATAATGTGCCAGCGCGGTAAATTTTATTTTTTCAAGTTTTTTAAAACAGAAATTTGGCTACTGTTTATGTAATGAGCCAATCTATCAACAATGGCTGTATTTTTTAAAAAAAATAATAAAATTTTAAAATTTTAGATTTAAATCAATATAATTTCGGTTAAAAATACACCAGTATGTTTTTTGCTTACTAAAATTATTAAATTTAATCTCTTGGCTTTCAATTAAAGCTAATTTTAAAGCTTGACGATAACTTATTTATTTTTAAAATTTAAATTTAAATTTAAGTATAGAAGAATTAACTGGACTCCAGTGGAGGTACCTAGACTTAAGTATAAGTTATAAAAGGGATATTTGAGGACCAGTCTCCCTTATCTGATTTATGTCCTTCCTGCAACAGTTTCTGTATCAACGTAAATAAATATTAACAACCAAACAACAACTGATTAACCGGACACAGAAGAAATGCTAATACCAACAGCGTTTTTTCTAAGACGATATTCCAAGCTGACGAAAACATGATGAAAGGAATTTAAAGCCGTATATTAACTGTAAAATTTTAAAGAAAGAAATTTAACACAAAAGAATGTTTCCATGTTTTTGCTAGAAAAAATAATTATAAGTAAAAAGGACATTTCAGTTATTCATATTTATCCTTTTGTGATAGCTCGTCTTTGTGTGGACACAGTAGATTGATTCTTTTATTTATGGCGAATCTAAAGGCACGGTCCACCGGCGGACGGACGTGAAATCAAACTCTCCTATCATTCTGAAGATGAGATTCTGATCTCGAAATATTAATGAATAATAAATAGGTAATACCCAACTTCTTCTTTATCTTCCATTAAACGCATTGCGATAGCCTTCGAATACCTACCCATACACCATATATATATATATATATATATATATATATAATATATAATATATATATATATATATATATATAAAACATAGTGATGATCCACGTATACTGTCTTAATAATATGTATAGGAAAAACTACTAAAAAGTTGTAAGTTTAAAAATCTATCTTTCTGAAAGTATTTATTTATTTCTGTTATTATATTTGACATTTCAGACCGTCCTCGGCCTTTCATCAGACAAAAAGGTTTCTGATGTAAGGCCGAGGACGGTCTGAAATATTAAATATAATAACAGAAATAAATAAATAAATAAATAGTCAGAAAAATACACTTTTAAACTTACAACTTTTTAGTAGTTTTTCTTATATATATATATATATACATATATATATATATATATAACCGAGTGAATACAGAACGAGGAAATAATTTTTACAACGTCCAAAACATTAATTTCAAACAGTGCTCGATATATAATATATAGAGCTGTGAATATTTATTATAAATTAAATTTTAGAACATGTGCATAATTTTTTATACATACACTACAAATAGTGCATTTGTTTCGACATTGAAATCCACGAAACTTGTTCCCTTATCACTAACCCCCACCAACATCCCACACACAACTAATCAAATATAAGAAAAGAGGCTTTCCGTTCTTATACATACCGCCTGATGAGACATTGAAGTTTCAATGTCGAAACAAATGTACTATTTGTAGTGGATATATAAAAAAATTATGTATATGTTCTAAAATATAATTTATATATATATATATATATATATATATATATATATATATATATATATTGTTTATTTGGACAAAAGTCTCTCTTTTATACAGGTTTCATTGAAAATGACAGACAAGGTATTATCATTAAGTTATTTATATAACTTTTTCATGTGTTCGTATATTTTTTTTTCTTTTCTGAACTCAAATTATATAAGAATTGTTAAAAGCTTTTTTACTTTCGAGCGCTTTCTTTTATACTTTTAGCGATTATTAAGAATTAATTTTTTTTTTAATCATCTCACCCCAAGAAAGGCATTCCACTGCCACTATTGCGCATGGGGCTACATAGGGGAAGGTAAAGAGAAGGAGTGGTTAGATATAGGGAATGTCAGGAGGAAGGTGACAGATGAGTAAGGATACAGAGGATGAGGGTTGGGCAGATGGGAAGAGTGTTTGATAGAATGGGAGCAGGTTAGTGTGTTAGAAGCTGTCTATTGACCTTACAATTATGCTCCTGGAGATTGTAGCCGTCGGGGAAGAAATCGTGTGGAAGGGAATTCCACAGTCGGGAAGTGCGAGGAAAGAAACTGTTGGAGTAGAAGTTGAGGTTGCATTTTATCGGTTTCACTGTAAAAGGGTGGGATCTAGTTTCTAATCTAATATCTCGTGCAAATTCGTATTTAGGGGGCACTAGTGATCTAAGTTCATCGGAGTAGAAGCCGTGAAAGTATTTATAGAAGAGACACAGGGAAGCCACGTCGCGCCGGTGGGAGAGAGACTGCAGGCGGTCTGCCAAGTTGGTATCTATCACATTACAGACCCTCCTCTGAACCTTATCGAGAAGCCCGAGGAGAATAGCAGGGGCACCCGACCAGATATGGCAGCAGTATACAATGCACGGGCGGATGGTAGATTTATATACGTGCAGGATAGATTTAGACGGAAAAAACTTCCGGGCCCTACACAGAGAACCGACATTCATAGCAGCGGATTTAGCAATGGATTCGATATAGTCATTCCATTTGAGGTCCGCTGAAAGTGTGAGACCAAGGAGGCGTAGTGTTTTACTCTCTGGGAGGCAAGCCTGGTCCATGCTAATGGGAGGTAGGTGAGATTGTCGATGATGGTTAATTGAGAGTAGCTTCGTTTTAGAAGCATTAAAATTTACTAGCCATTTCTTACCCCAGTCCAATATGGATTGGAGGTCTTTTTCAATCTCGGCTGCGAGGTTAGCTTTGACGCCTACACCATATTTTTGTAGGAAGCGAGAGTAAACTGTGGTGTCATCGGCCTACAAACCAACTTGGGCTCTTATGGAATCAGGGAGATCATTAATGTATATCAGGAAGAGTGTAGAACTTAAGATGGAGCCTTGGGGGACACCTGCGTTTGTATGGTAGTTCTGGGAGGCATGTCCGTTTAATACCACCTTCATTGTGCGGTTAGAGAGGAATGACTGGATTAGTTGAAACAAATGTCCAGTTATACCATAGCTCCGCAGTTTACATAGAAGGCCTGTCTGTCGAACGCGTTAGATATATCCAATGCAACGTTTCGGGCTTCGCCATTCCTGTCGAATTAATTTTGTTTTACTTACAAATAAACATGTAGAAATTTTATACATATAGAGTTTTGTTTATGTTAAGTTTCGAACCGTCGAATCTAATTCAGAATCACGAAAATAAAGTCTAACTAAAAATATGAGAAATAAAATACCAATTCTGTTTTTGGTGCGAAACCTGTGATGTGAACAGTTCGCTCACATATACGAAAATAATTATGTAAGGAATCTTTGCAAGTCAATGAACAGAAAATGTACACTATTGTCTATTGAGTCGACTGTTACTTCTGAAATATTCAACGTGTCGATAAGGTTTTTACAATGAAGAAAAACATATATATTGGCCAACAGCCAAACTTCCTATCACCTATCGGAGTAGTATGTCATTGAAAATGAATGCCTCTTTCTTATGCTCCAGAACCGTGTTTAATTTGACCGACAATGATCATTAGGGACAGTTGTCGATTTAATTATTCTCTGAGTACTTATTTTAAAAAAATGCTTATTTGAAAAAATACTATTCTAATCATTTTTACGTAAATTGATTAATGCCACTGGGTTTAATACTGTAAAGAAATTATAACTCCGAATAAATAAGCATAAACCCCAAATTTTATATATGAATATACAAGACTACTCGTAAAATTATTTAACAGCAAGAGGTGGAAACAACAAAACGAGTATCATCTGGTTGGTATGTGATGTTGAAAAAAAATATGGTAAATATAAACATATTTATAAATGGAACTTTATCTCAGTGTGTGTGCGTGTGTGTGTGTGTCCGTTACATATAGACTCCGAAACGGCTGAACCGATTTTCTTGAAAATTTACACAGTTGTACTATAAATTATATATACTAATATATAAAATCGTGTTATAGAAGGAGTGGTCCGACTTTAATCAAATTTGATACACTCATAGACAAAGACATAAGAAACGATATTCAGAAGTTTCAACGTTGTAGTTCTTACAATAGTGCAGAAAATCGATAATATGTATATATATATAAAAGGCAAGATGTTTGTGTGTGTCTGTTTATCTGCCTGTATGTTTGTATTTTTTCAGCCCTTTTATTTTAGTTTTTGCTTCGGGTTTGGCTCTAAGTAGGTATAATTGTAGTTCTTAGTCTCAGCTATGATACCATTTACTCAGAGGACTTATTTAGCTTTCAAAATTCAAGTTACGACGAAAAAAACTTTTTTGATATCGACACCATGAAATCAAAATTTGACTTACACCCATTCATTTTTCTTTCAGTCTACGGTTTCGCTTTAACTATAAACAACTATTGCTTTTTAGGCTTTCGTTTCCAACGTCCACAGAGTCTGAGCTCCAGGACCATGGATTAGTTTTAAAGCTTTCATTACACCCGAGCAACGCCGGGCTATACATATTCTTTAGGCTGAGTATGAGCTCCAGGACCATGGATTAATTTTAAAGATTTCATTACACCCGAGCAACGCCGTGATATACTGCTAGTTTTTTTATAAGGAAGAGGTAAGCGAAGCATTTGAATTGGTTATCAGGAACGATAGTATTTTTATAAAGATGGGATCATGAAATTACTGTATGGTGGAAAACAATAATTAACAAATTTCAAATAAATACGTTAGGTTTTTTTTTAACATTTCAGAAGTTTTTTATTCATTTCCTATAATGTGGGTCGTTTAATGTATGGCAACCAAATAGTTCTGTCATGTTGTTTTAAAAGTCATGCAATCTTCTTGCAAAGCGAATTCGTTGCAGATACCCTTAGGAAAGGTACTAATCTCTTTTCTTCAGCTTATTGGCAACAGTCTCCTACAGAAAGTAATGGCAACCAACTGCAGAAAAATATTTGATCAAGCGTAGATTACATATTGCAAGTAACTAAATGAATCTTCTTGCTAAAACTTTAGCTGATTTTATTATAAGTCTGCAGGATGTGCATTGTGGTGCAGTGGATATCGACTCGGAACGACAAATCAGGGAGCCGTGTTCGAATTCCAGTTGAATTCCTTGCATTCACTGACGCACAAATACCCTTGGGAAAGGTATTAATCCGTCTTTTCCGTCTGAGACAGCTTAGGTTCTATAGCCTTGCATGGCAACCACTCTACTGCAGAAAGTAATGGCAACCTACTGCGGGAGAAACTTCTTCCCAGTCAGTCATGTCTCTTTCTAGACATGATCACCCAAAGCGTGTATTACGTATGACACTCGATTGACTGACTGCCCGCATATGTTGTGGAGAGTGCTTGATGGCCTAAATGTTTGTGTATAAATCTGCTAAATATTTATCCTGCGTTTGAGATTATGTTTTTGTTGTATAGTTTTTAAAACCATCAGTAAGTTAAGTGCCATACGTAATACACGCTTTTGGCGATCATGTCTCTTTCGAGACATGACTGACTGGGCAGAAGGTTATCCCGCAGTAGGTTGCCATTGCTTTCTGCGGTAGACTGGTTGCCAGCCAAGGCTATAGAACTAAATCTGTCCTTTTATTTGACTCATACGTAAAGGGAAAAGAAATATATTATTATTATGTAGTAATTAGGGGGGATCGGTTTTCTATTGTTATGAAGTAATAAACCGATCCCCCACTTTATGACCAATATAAGCCTTAATCATTATTCCAACTATTATATTCAGTCAGTCAGTTAAGTGCCATACGTGATACACTCTTGGGCGATCAGGTCTCGAAAGAGACATGACTGACTGGGCAGAAGATTATCCCGCAGTACGTTGCCATTGCTTTCTGCGGTAGCTTGGTTGCCAGCCAAGGCTATAGAACCAAATCTGTCCTGTTATTTGACTCATAGCTAGAGGGTGAAAAGATGTCTTATATTATTGAGTAGTAATTATTGGGGTATCAGTTATTACATCATAACAAAATATAACTGATCCCCCACTTTATGCCCAGTAGAAGTCTTATTCATGGTTTCAGTTATTATATTCAGAAAGTCAGCTAAGTGCCGTACGTGATACACGCTTGGGCGATCATGTCTCCAAAGAGACATGACTAACTGGGCAGAAGATTATCCCGCAGTAGGTTGCCATTGCTTTCTGCGGTAGACTGGTTGCCGATCAAGGCTATAGAACCCAATCTGTCCTGTTATTTGACTCATACGTAGATGCGGAAGATATGGATTATATTATTAAGTAGTAAATAGTGGGGGATCAGTTTATTACTTCATAACAATATAAAACTGATCCCCCACTTTATGACCAGAAAATGCCTTAATCATGTTTTCAGTTATTATATTCAGTCAGTCATTTAAGTGCCGGACGTGATACCTAGAGGGAACCAGTGATCTAAGTTCATCGAAGCAGGAGCCGTGAAAGTATTTATAGAAGAGGCAGAGGGAAGCCTTGTCACGCCGGTGAGTGAGTGACTGCAGCCGGTCTGTCAAGTCGGTATCGATCATATTACAGATTCTACGTTGTATTTTGTTAAGAACCCCGAGGACTTGTGACTATTTATCAATATTTCCGTGATTTAGATTGTTCTCCATGTAAATTATTATCCCTGTGACATGGTTAGCCATATAGTGTAGCATCCCTGTGCTGTTTCTATGAATAGTTTTCTAATTTATATTGTTCGCCATAAATTGCATCCCTATGACTTTTCTCTAAATAATATATCATTTACATCGTTCGCCATGTAGTGTAGAATCCTTGTTACTTTTCTATAAATATATTCATTATTTACATTTTTCGCCATGTAACGTTTCATCAATGTGACTTCTCTCTAATTCATCATTTACATTTTTCTCCATATAATAAAGCACCTCTGTTACTTTTCTATTTATATTTTCATTATTTATATTGTTCGCTATATATTGTATTATCCTTTTAATTTCCATTTATACAATTTTACTAGCAGTATAGCCCGGCGTTGCTCGGGTGCAATGAAAGCTTTAAAACTAATCCATAGTCCTGGAGCTCAGACTCTTTGGACGTTGGCACGAAAGCCTAAAAAGCAATAGTTGTTTCCAGTTAAAGCGAAACCGTAGACTGAAAGAAAAATGAAGGGATGTAAGTCAAATTTTGATTTCCTGGTATCGATATCAAATAAGTGTTTTTCGTCGTAAAATGAATTCTGAAGGCTAAAAAAGCCTCTGAGTAAATAGTATCATAGCTGAGACTAAGAACTACAATTATAGCTACTTAGAGCCAAACCCGAAGCAAAAACTAAAATCAAAGGACTGAAAAAATACAGACATACAGGCAGATAAACAGACACACACAAACATCTTGCCTTTTATATATATATATATTATCGATTTTCTGCACTATTGTAAGAACTGCAACCTTGAAACTTCTGAATATCGTTTCTTATGTCTTTGTCTATGAATGTATCAACTTTGATTAAAATCGGACCACTCCTTCTATAACCAGATTTTTTGATTATCGATTTTCGATATTTATTGGGGGTACCTCGACACAAAACCTAGCTAAGAACACTTGCAGACGCTTATAGTACAACTGTGTAAGTTCTCTAGAAAATCGGTTCAGCCGTTCCGGAGCCTAGAGGTAACGGACGCACACACAGACACACACACACAAAGTTCCATTTATAGATAAGTTTCGATTATTTACATTTTTCACTATGCAATGTATCTGTGATTTTTCTATAAATATTTCCATTATTTAGATTATTCTATTGATGTTTTCATTATTTACACTCTTCACCATATGATGTAGCAACCCTGTGACTTTTCTATAAATATTATTATGATTTACATTGATTGTCATATAATGCCAAATCCCTGTCTTTTTGTCTTGATTTACATCGTTAGCCATTTATGGTATCATACTTGTGAATTTTCTATCAATATTGCCAGCCAAGGCTATAGTTAGGCTATCAATATTATCGTAATTTACACTGTTCGCTATGTGATGTAGCGTGCCCTGTGACTTTTCTATAAATATTTTCTTGACAGGCTTCAAAGGAGAGTCTGTTATGTGATAGGTACTGATATGGCGGCTCGACTGCAGCCACTTCCCCATCGTCGAAATGTGGCCTCCCTTTGTCTGTTCTATAAATACTTTCATGGCTTCTGCTCAGACGAACTTAAATCACTGATGCCTCGTCAACAGGTGTTTACTCGCGCAACCAGACTGGCAACTGGGTCCCACCCATTCACAGTCAGGTTAGCCAAATGCAGACGACAATTCTACTCCTGCAGCTTCTTCTCTCGCACTTCCCGCCTGTAGAACTTGCTCCCGTATTCTTGCTTTCCTGACGGCTACAACCTCCAGAAATTTAAATGCAAAGTCAATACTCATCTACTAACCACAACTGTAGCTCTCTCCCCACCCCCGTATATCCTTCCCTTTCTCTCCACCTATGTATCTGTCATCGCACCTGCTTTCTCAGCTTTCTATTGCTCCTTTCTAACTAGTTTGTACTCCTCACTCTTTTCTAATTAATCTTTTTACATTTATGTAACCCCCTGCACATCAGTGGCGTTTCCGCCTTGCTCGGGGTTAAATGATTAAAAAAATATATATATATTCACCAAGTAATGTCACATCCCTCCGACCGTTCTACAAATATTTTCACGATTTACATTGTTAGTCATGTTGTGTAGATTCTTTCAATATTATTATGATTTATATTGATTGCCATGTAATGTTGTATCCTTGTTTAATTTTCCCTATAAATTTTCATTCTTTTCATTGTTCGCTATGTAATGTAACATGCCTGTGACTGTTCAATATATGTTTTCAGTATTTACATAGTTAGCTATGGAAATTAGAATTTTTTCAATTTTCTACATTTTTTTTTTGTTAATCATTTCACCCCGAGCAAGGCGGAAACGCCACTGATGTGCAGGGGGTTACATAAATGTAAAAAGATTAATTAGAAAAGAGTGAGGAGTACAAACTAGTTAGAAAGGAACAATAGAAAGTTGAGAAAGCAGGTGCGATGACAGATACATAGGTGAAGAGAAAAGGAAGGTTATACAGGGGAGGGGAGAGAGCTAGAGTCCAGTGGTTAGTAGATGAGTATTGACTCTGCATTTAAATTTCTGGAGGTTGTAGCCGTCAGGAAAGCAAGAATATGGGAGCGAGTTCCACAGGCGGGAAGTGCGAGAGAAGAAGCTGCAGAAGTAGAATTGTCGTCTGCATCTGGCTAACCAGACTGTGAATGGGTGGGACCCAGTTGCCAGTCTGGTTGCACGAGTAAACACCTGTTGAGGAGGCATCAGTGACTTAAGCTCATCCGAGCAGAAGCCATGAAAGTATTTATAGAAGAGACAAAGGGAGGCCACATTTCGACGGTGGGGAAGTGGCTGCAGTCGAGTCGCCAGATCAGTATCTATCACATTACAGACTCTCCTTTGGAGCCTGTCAAGAACACTGAGGAGAACGGCAGGGGCACCTGACCATAAATGGCAGCAGTACTCCATGCACGGACGGAATAAATGGTTAATTTACATTTTGGCATATAATATATCATCCCTGTGACTTTCTATAATTATTTTCATTATTTGTATTGTTCGCGATTTAATAGAGCATCCCTGTGACTTTTCTATTAATATTTTCATGGTTTACATGGTTAAATGAAGCATCCCTGTGACTTTTCTGTTAATATTTTCATGGTTTACATGGTTAAATGTAGCATACCTGTGACTTTTCTATTAATATTTTCATGGTTTACATGGTTAAATGAAGCATACCTGTGAGTTTTCTATCAATATTTACGTGGTTTATATTGTTCGCCATGTAAAGTAGTATCCCAGTGATTTTTCTTTATACAATTTCATTATTTACATTGTTCGCTATGTAATGTATCATCCATGTGACTTTTCTATGAATTTTTTAATGATTTACATGGTTAACCGTATAATGAAGCATACTTCTGAGTTTTCTATCAATATTTTCAGTATTTACATTGTTCATCATGTAATGTATCATCCCTGTGAATTTTCTGTAAACATTTTTATCTTTTACTTTGTCCGCCATGTTTACGACTTTTCGGCCGTTGTACGTTACGGTCTTCTTCAGGTGCTAAGAATTTCGCACCGAATCGCTTATTTCAATCACTGTTGTATATCATTCTCATTCCATGTGAGATTCCTCTTCCGGTAGACATCTCCCATCAAATTAACTCTCTCAGTTATTTGTTCACCACTGCCTTAGCTAGGTATTGAACTCACAAATGTTTTAATCAATCACTTAAATTAACCAAATCCTAATAGTCTTTGATATGGCTAATGAAGGATTTCAAGGTAACCAGAGTACTGCAAGACAGGAAAATTTAATTGGAAACAAGGAAAAGGGTGCTTGATTGCTATGTGATATCTGTCCTTCTGTATTGAAGTGAATGTTAGACGATCCCATCAAAAATGAAGGAGTGCCTTCAGGCAGAAGAAATGTGGTTTTACAAGAGGATGCTGAGTATACCATGGACTGAAGACGTGACTAACGATGAGGTGTTAGAGAGGATACAAACGAGAAGAAAAGTTATACTTAATATCAGGAAGAGACAGATGAGGTTCCTTGGCCTGGTAATGAGGAAGGACGGCCTAGAGAATTTAATACTGACAGGACGAAGCGAAGGAAAAAGAGACAGGGGAAAGTAGCGTGAGGTTTACTTTATAGGCCTGAGCAAACGGATGGCGAGGTGAGGTTTGGGAGAAATACCAAGAGAAAAAATATTGAGAGCCTAAAGTGAAAGAGCCAAATGGAAGTTCATGATAGCCTACGTCCTCAATGGACTCGGCACTTGAAGAAATCAAAGAAGGGTTGAAATGATTAAACATCTTCATTTTTACCATTAAGCTGAGACTGATATTCGGCGCGGTTTGGTTTCATATCTTCTTTGTCAATAATGTCTAAGAATTCCACGCTTTTTATTGGTTCACATGATATCGTATAAACGAATACATATGCAAAGAGTGTGAATGCTTCACTCACTTTTTGTATCGTTTTACATTCTTAAGAGACAGATCGACAGACAACATCAATATCCAACGGCAAACACATCGGAGATATTTACCATATCACCTATCAATTATCAAATAACAATATATCATCTCAAAGGAGGAATTAATATATACCCATCATCCTAGCATTGATTCGATATTGAAATCTGTTTGTCTGCAAGCTACCAATGTAATGCTACTTGAACAGCTAATCTAAAAAGCTTTCCAAAATAAAACAAAGTATAGGATCGCAGTTGGGTTTTTCTTATCTTCTGTTTATTAAAAAAACGTACGGGAAAGAAGTGCGTTTTGGTGCAGTGGATATCAACTCTGAACGACAAATCGGGGAGCCGCGATCGAATTCTAGTCGAGTTCCTTGCATTCATTTACGCGAAAAAACTTTGGGAAAAGTATTAATCCGTCTCTTCCCTCTTGTTATGGCTTAAATAACAGGACAGACTGGGTTCCTTACCCATGGCTGGCAACAAGTCTACCGCAGAAAGCAATGGAAACCTCCTGCGGGATAATCTTCTGCCCGGTAAGTCATGTTTCTTTCGAGACATGATCGCCCAAGGCGTGTATCACGTATGGCACTTAACTGACTGAATATCATAGTTGACAACATGATTAAGGCTTTTATTGGGCATAAAGTGGGGGATCAGTTTTGTATTGTTATGAAGTGATAAACTGATCCGCCACTAATAACTACTGAATAATATAATGCATCTCTTCCATTCTTAGTTTTGAGTCAAATAACAAGACAGATTGGTTTCTATAGCCTTGACTGGCTACCAGTCTACCGCAGAAAGCAATGGCAACCTACTTCTGCCCAGTCAGTCATGTCTCTTTTGAGACATGATCGCTCAAAGCGTGTATCACGTATGGCATTTAACTGACTGACTGAATATAATAGTTGAAAACATGATTAAGGGTTTTATTAGTCATAAAAAGGGGATCAGTTTTATATTGCTATGAAGTAATAAACTGATCCCCCACTAATTACTACCTAATAATATAATAGATCTCTTCTCCCGCTAGCTATAAGTCAAATAAGAAGGACAGATCGGGTTCTATAGCCTTGGCTGGCTACCAGTCTACCGCAGAATGCAATGGCAACCTACTGCGGGATAATCTTTTGCCCAGTCAGTCATGTCTCTTTCAAGACATGATCGCCCAAGCGTGTTTCACGTATGGCACTTAACTGACTGACTGAATATAATAGTTGGAATAATGATTAAAGCTTATATTGGTGATAAAGTGGGGGATCAGTTTATTACTTCATAACAATACGAAACCGATCCCCCACTAATTACTACATAATAATATAATAGATTTCTTTTCCCTTTTATCTATGAGTCAAATAACAGGACAGATTGGGTTCTATAGCCTTGGTCGGCAACCAGTCTAACGCAGAATGCAATGGCAACCTACTGCGGGATAATCTTTTGCCCAGTCAGTCATGTCTCGAAAGAGACATGATCGCCCAAAGCTTGTAATTTAATAACTAACTTCATTCATAATACAGTCTGAGCTTCTGAACACAAAGAATTAACAAATACTTATTTTATATCAATTAATAGATTTAATTAACAGATTCTTACCACACATTATCAGATTTCAGGTTAATTTTCACATCGATTTTAAGCATTTCACATTCCACTGAATATTTGATTGCATTTGAAGATGAAAAAGAAATAACTGATTCACAGAATAAATTGATATATTTAATCGAGATAATTTTTACCTATATTCAGTCAGTCGGTTTGTTAAGTGCCCCATACACACTTGGACTATCATGCCTCTTTTGAGACAAGCCTGACTGGGCAGAAGATTTCCCCGGA
>JBBBDQ010001410.1:0-75000 GCA_037127315.1 Ascarosepion bandense | reverse complement strand
TATATATATATATTTTAATTCAGATACTTCAATCCAAGGGAAAAAAGCAGGAAGGTAAATTCCCAAAAACATTTATTTTTCTTTTCTTATTTATTTGATTTTATTCTATCTTTTTCTTTTCTTTTTCCTTTTCTTTTTCTTTCCCTTTATTTTTATTTTTATTTTATTTTATTATTTATTTTTTAATTTCTTTGCAATCTATTTAAAAAGGAAAAGTAGACTAATTTTTCTCCAGTTTCTGAAAGGTTTTTTTCTGTTGCTGAGGTGATGTGTCGTTCCCCGTGGGGATCTTCATATCGAAATGGCCATTCAACATCTTTGAATTAATCCTTTTTTAATATATATATATATATATATATATATATATATATATTGATTGATTGATTGATTGTTTAATACTTAGTTTTTAGTCCTAATAGGGTTAGACTAGTACACATTTGAATGAAAAAGTGTTCTGTACAATTATATTGTAGAACTTTTGAATATTTTTCATTATTTAACGAGTATTTTCGCAATCTTGGTTTCTAACATGAGTGGTGTCTTCAGGCGAGTTTTAATAACTTATTAAAAATTGCCTGAAGACACCACTCATGATAGAAACCAAGGTTGCGAAAAAACTCGTTTAAAAAATTATAAAACGATTTCCTTGAAATTTTACACAGTTGTACTATAAGCGTCTGCGAGTGTTCCTAGCTAGGTTTTGTGTCGAGGAACCCCGATAAATATCGAAAATCGATAATCGAAAAATTCGGATTATAGAAGGAATGGCCCGATTTTAATCAAATTTGATACACTTATAGAAAAAGACATAAGAAACAATATTCAGAAATTTCAAGGTTGCAGTTCTTACAATAGTGCAGAAAATCGATAATATATATATATATATATAAAAGGCAAGATATTTGTGTGTGTGTCTGTTTATCTGCCTGTATGTCTGTATTTTTTTCAGCCCTTTTATTTTAGTTTTTGCTTCGGGTTTGGCTCTAAGTAGTTTTAATCGTAGTTCTTAGTCTGAGCCATGATACCATTTATTCAGAAGACTTACTTAGCCTTCAAAATTCAGTTTACGACGAAAAATACTTATTGAATATCAATACCAGGAAATCAAAATTTGACTTACATCCATTCATTTTTCTTTCAGTCTACGGTTTCACTTTAACTGGAAACAACTTTTGCTTTTTAGTCTTTCGTGCCAATGTCCAAAGAGTCTGAGCTCCGGGACCATGGATTAGTTTTAAAGCTTTCATTACACCCCAGCAACGCCAGGCTATACTGCTAGTATATATATATATATATATATATATATATATATATATATATATATATATATATATGCGATTGGTAAATTGTCGCAATCATTTTATTACGTGCGATTGGTAAATTGTTGCAATTATTTTATTATTTCAAATATTCTTTAGGCTGAGTCTGAGCTCCAGGACAATGGATTAGTTTTAAGCTTTCATTACACCCGAGCAACGCCGGACTATACTGCTAGTTCATTATACGCTCATTCATACGCTCCATATAACCCTCCTATATCAGCACCTCCCTGTATCAACATACACGTATATATATACAATTACACAGGATAATCTCTACTTTACTCATATATTCATTTTTCTTTCAGTCTTCGGTTTCGCTTTAACTGGAAACAACTATTGCTTTTTAGTCTTTCGTGCCAATGTCCAAAGAGTCGACGATGGATTAGATCTTTCATTACACCCAAGCAACGCCGGGCTATACTGCTAGTACATATATATATATATATATATATATATAGGATATATATATATATATATATATATATATATATATATCACATTCCTAACAAACCTGTTGGCAACACAAATATCCTAGCTTCATCCATATGTAAAGGAATGCTAAAAACAATGGAGGCATTATTGATAAAGGAGTAAAAAGCAAAACTCAATAATATTAACTCTGAAAACGATAACAACGTGCTTACCGGGTTCTGTAAAAACAGTCAAGCCTTATAACAGTGGCAAAATATGTAGACTGTTCCAGGGAGAAAAGTGAGAGTTTATTCTATTCGCAAACAAAACTGAATTATTGAATGAAAGAACGGGAATTATGACTAAGTGTAACCATACTAAAAATACCTACTGGGTTCATACAACCATGGATGAAAGCATCATAATTCCTTGTAATTTTAAAAATTGCGAGTTCAAAAATTCCCTGCCAGGTGAGCGTTCAAAAAGAAAAAGAACACCGTTATATGAGCATTCTTTAAAAAAGCGGTAAAAGGTTAGAGCAGTTATTGGAAATCGCCTGAAGACACCACTCATGGTAGAAACCTAGGTCGCGTAATAACTCGTTTACAAATGGAATATATTTTTTTTCTTGTCAGATGATGGTGTTTTAACACCAAAACTTTATAGCTACTGAGCTGCAGTATGCTGTTATTTTTATTATAATAATAATAATAATAATAATAATAATAATAATATATATATATATATATATATATGCTCTCACACCCTGATTGCGCACTCTGGAAGAATGGTAGACTTTGAAAAAAAGTAGCTACTCTGGCATGTACGCATCGCTCATTCAGTAATGGATTAGAGCACTCTGGCTATTGAGCTTATATAATGGTAATATACACGTTAAAAAGTCTGCTTCTACCAAACCCCCATAGCCCAGAGGTAGAATCGCCGACTGACGCCAATTCGGTCGGGTTTCGATCCTGGTTTAAAGGCAATCGGAGTCTAACCGTACTGATGAGCTGTGATACAGCGAAACAGATCTGTCTGCGGATGACTATATATATATATATATATATATATATATATATAACAGAAGAATTACTACTAACTCTTTCCCCAATGAAAACCAATACGTCCCAACCCCTTCCTTTAACTAAGTTAACCTCTGGGCTTAGGATTTTTCTTCATTCTCTGTTTATAAGGGGTCGGAGAATACATGTCTTAAAATGACATGCTGAAAATGGCTACTTCCTCACTAAGTTTTATCTGAATTTCCATATATATATATATATATATATATTCCTGCTGTCATGCGCAAGTATTTTAATTATATATTTTATCTGGTTTTTATTGTGGTTGTTTTTGTTTTAATGCAAGATTGTCAATAATTGTCAATTGTCAATAATTGTTAAATCAATACATATGTTGCCGTCATTTCAGACGGCATATAGACACGAATATATTGCCGTTATTTTTGACATTACCGGTTCACTCGTCAGAAAAATAAAGGCAATAAAGTTACTAACAACTATCAACACAGCCACATCTTTTGGCCTGTGCTAGGAAAAAAGTTCTCAACACTAAACTACACGTATATAAAAATCTATAAATTAAGTAAAAATTTTAATAAATCCTTGATAATGGCTAACTAAATAATCGAAAGTGTTCAGATACATACACTATTTTAAAAGTTTTTTAAACAGTCAGTCATTTAAGTGCCATACGTGATACACGCTTTGGGTGTTCATGTCTCGAAAAAGACATCACTGACTGGGTAGAAGATTATTCCGCAGTAGGTTGCCATTGCTTTCTGCGGTAGACTAATTGCCAGCCAAGGCTATAGAACCCAATCTGTCCTAATATTTAACCCATAACTGGAGGGAAGAGACGGATTAATACATTTTCCAAGGGTTTTTGTGCTTAAGTGAATGCAACTAATTCAACTTTAATACGAACTCGGGTCCCCGATTTGTCCTTCCGAGTCGATATCCACTGCACCACAACGCACATCCAGTTTTAAACAGGACCACGTCAGTCGTCCTTTAAAAAATAAGGATTTGCTGCTCAAATGTACCATTGTAGAAACAGGGTGCGATGCATAAATTGTCGTTTAAATTAGGCAAAAATTAAATAAAACAATGAAATATCATTTTAACAGATATATTTACAAAGGTTACACAAAAATACAAAACAGCAAAATTTATATAATAAAATCTCTATTGGCTTTTATCACGGCCAGACGACTTCAGAATCTCTTGCAACTCTTTCGGGATGGTCTCCTTCTTTAAGTTGATAAATGCTCCCATAAACTTTTCCACCAGTTCATCTCTGGTGTTCCGAAATTTTTATGATATCTCGCTCATCTGCGTCCCACTCTTCGGGATGGTCTCCTTCTTTAAGTTGATAAATGCCCCCGTAAACTTTTCCTTCAGTTCATCTCTGGTGTTCCAAAAATTTTTAGTGTCCTCTCGCTCATCTGCGTCCCACTCTTCGGGATGGTCTCCTTCTTTAAGTTGATAAATGCTATCTGGCTTTTCGCAGTTCATCTCTGGTGTTCCAAAAATTTTTAGTGTCCTCTCGCTCATCTGCGTCCCACTCTTCGGGATGGTCTCCTTCTTTAAGTTGATAAATGCCCCATAAACTTTTCCTTCCATTCAATCTCTGGTGTTCCAAAATTTTTAGTGTCCTCTCGCTCATCTGCGTCCCACTCTTCAGGATGGTCTCCTTCTTTAAGTTGATAAATGCCCCCATAAGCACTTTTCCTTCAGTTCATCTCTGGTGTTCCAAGAATTTTTAGTGTCCTATCTCATCATCACGTCCTCTTCGGGATGGTCTCCTTCTTTAAGTTGATAAATGCCTTTATAAACTTTTCCTTTGACAGTTCATCTCTGGTGTTCCAAAAATTTTTAGTGTCTCTCGCTCATCTGCGTCCCACTCTTCAGGATGGTCTCCTTCTTTAAGTTGATAAATGCCCCCATAAACTTTCCTTCAGTTCATCTCTGGTGTTCCAAAATTTTTAGTGTCCTCTCGCTCATCTGCGTCCCACTCTTCAGGATGGTCTCCTTCTTTAAGTTGATAAATGCCCCTATAAACTTTTCCTTCAGTTCATCTCTGGTGTTCCAAAAATTTTTAGTGTCCTCTCATCATCCATTCCTCTTCAGGATGGTCTCCTTCTTCTAGGATTTGATAAATGCCCCCATAAACTTTTCCTTCAGTTCATCTCTGGTGTTCCAAAATTTTTAGTGTCCTCTCGCTCATCTGCGTCCCACTCTTCAAGGATGGTCTCCTTCTTTAAGTTGATAAATGCCCCCATGACTTTTCCTTCGGTTCATCTCTGGTGTTCCAAAATTTTAGTGTCCTCTAGCTCATCTGCGTCCCACTCTTCGGGATGGTCTCCTTCTTTTAAGTTGATGAATGCCCCATAAACTTTTCCTTCAGTTCATCTCTGGTGTTCCAAAAATTTTTAGTGTCCTCTCGGCTCATCTGCGTCCCACTCTTCAGGATGGTCTCCTTCTTTAAGTTGATAAATGCCCCCATAAACTTTTCCTTCAGTTTCATCTCTGGTGTTCCAAAAATTTTAGTGTCCTCTCGCTCATCTGCGTCCCTCTTCAGGATGGTCTCCTTCTTTGGTTGATAAGCTGCCCCCATAAACTTTTCCTTCAGTTCATCTCAGGTGTTCCAAAAATTTTGAAGTGTCCTCTCGCTCATCTGCGTCCCACTCTTCAGGATGGTCTCCTTCTTTAAGTTGATAAATGCCCCATAAACTTTTCCTTCAGTTCATCTCTGGTGTTCCAAAATTTTCCCAGTGTCCTCTGTATCTGCGTCCCACTCTTCAGGATGGTCTCCTTCTTTAAGTTGATAAATGCCCCATAAACTTTTTCCTTCAGTTCATTTCTGGTGTTCCAAAAATTTTTGAGTGTCCTCTCGCTCATCTGCGTCCCACTCTTCAGGATGGTCTCCTTCTTTAAGTTGATAAATGCCCCCATAAACTTTTCCTTCAGTTCATCTCTGGTGTTCAAAAATTTTAGTGTCCTCTCGCTCATCTGCGTCCCCACTCTTCAGGATGGTCTCCTTCTTTAAGTTGATGGCTTCCCCATAAACTTTTCCTTCAGTTCATCTCTGGTGTTCCAAAAATTTTTAGTGTCCTCTCGCTCATCTGCGTCCCACTCTTCAGGATGATCTCCTTCTTTAAGTTGATAAATGCCCCCATAAACTTTTTCCTTCAGTTCATCTCTGGTGTTCCAAAAATTTTTAGTGTCCTCTCGCTCATCTGCGTCCCACTCTTCGGGATGGTCTCCTTCTTTAAGTTGATAAATGCTCCCATAAACTTTCCTTCAGTTGTCTGGTGTTCCAAAATTTTTAGTGTCCTCTCGCTCATCTGCGTCCCACTCTTCGGGATGGTCTCCTTCCTTTAAGTTGATAAATGCTCCCATAAACTTTTCCTTCGGATTTCATCTCTGGTGTTCCAAAAATTTTAGTGTCCTCTCGCTCATCTGCGTCCACTCTTCGGGATGGTCTCCTTCTTTAAGTTGATAAATGTCATAAACTTTTCTTCAGTTCATCTCTGGTGTTCCAAGAATTTTGATATGTCCTCTCGCTCATCTGCGTCCTCTTCGGGATGGTCTCCTTCTTCTTTAAGTTGATAAATGCCCCCATAAACTTTTATTCAGTTCATCTCTGGTGTTCCAAAAATTTTTAGTGTCCCTCTGTATCCCTTCCTCTTCGGGATAGATCTCCTTCTTTAAGTTGATAATTGCCCCCATAAACTTTTCCTTCAGACTTCTAAGCCCTCTGGTGTTCCAAAATTTTAGTGTCCTCTCGCTCATCTGCGTCCCACTCTTCAGGATGGTCTCCTTCTTTAAGTTGATAAATGCCCCCCTGTTTCCGCTGATTCATCTCTGGTGTTCCAAAAATTTTAGTGTCTCTCGCTCATCTGCGTCCCACTCTTCAGGATGGTCTCCTTCTTTAAGTTGATAAATGCCCCCATAAACTTTTCCTTCAGTTCATCTCTAGGTGACTTAAAATTTTTAGTGTCCTCTCGCTCATCTGCGTCCCACTCTTCGGGATGGTCTCCTTCTTTAAGTTGATAAATGCTCCCATAAACTTTTCCTTCAGTTCATCTCTGGTGTTCCAAAAATTTTAGTGTCCACTCTCGCTCATCTGCGTCCCACTCTTCCAGGATGGTCTCCTTCTTTAAGTTGATAAATGCCCCCATAAACTTTTCCTTCGATTCATCTCTGGTGTTCCAAAAATTTTTGGTGTCTCTCGCTCATCTGCGTCCCACTCTTCGGGATGGTCTCCTTCTTTAAGTTGATAAATGCCCCCATAAACTTTTTCCTTCAGTTCATCTCTGGTGTTCCAAAAATTTTTAGTGTCCTCTCGCTCATCTGCGTCCCACTCTTTGGGATGATGTCATCTTTAAGTTGATAAATGCTACCCTGCAAACTTTTTCCTTCAGTTCATCTCTGGTGTTCGAAAATTTTAGTGTCCTCTCGCTCATCTGCGTCCTCTTCGGGATGGTCTCCTTCTTTAAGTTGATAAATGCCCCATAAACTTTTCCTTCAGTTCATCTCTGGTGTTCCAAAAATTTTAGTGTCCTCTCGCTCATCTGCGTCCCACTCTTCGGGATGGTCTCCTTCTTTAAGTTGATAAATGCTACCATAAACTTTTCCTTCAGTTCATCTCTGGTGTTCCAAAAAATTTTAGTGTCCTCCAACTCATCTGCGTCCCACTCTTCGAGATGGTCTCCTTCTTTAAGTTGATAAATACCCCATAAACTTTTCCTTCAGTTCATCTCTGGTGTTCCAAAAATTTTTAGTGTCCTCTCGCTCATCTGCGTCCCACTCTTCAGGATGGTCTCCTTCCTTTAAGTTGATAAATGCCCCCATAAACTTTTCCTTCAGTTCATCTCTGGTGTTCCAAAAATTTTTAGTGTCCTCTCGCTCATCTGCGTCCCACTCTTCCGGGATGGTCTCCTTCTTTAAGTTGATAAATGCCCCATAAACTTTTCCTTCAGTTCATCTCTGGTGTTCCAAAAATTTTTAGTGTCCTCTCGCTCATCTGCGTCCTCTTCAGGATGGTCTCCTTCTTTAAGTTGATAAATGCTCCATAAACTTTTCCTTCAGTTCATCTCTGGTGTTCCAAGAATTTTTAGTGTCCTCTCGCTCATCTGCGTCCCACTCTTCCAGGATGGTCTCCTTCTTTAGAAAGTTGATAAATGCTCCTCGGCGCGCCTTCAGTTCATCTCTAGTGCTTAAAAATTTTAGTGTCCTCTCGCTCATCTGCGTCCCACTCTTCGGGATGGTCTCCTTCTTTAAGTTGATAAATGCTCCCATAAACTTTTCCTTCAGTTCATCTCTGGTGTTCCAAAAATTTTAGTGTCCTCTCGGCTTTCATCTGCGTCCCACTCTTCAGGATGGTCTCCTTCTTTAAGTTGATAAATGCTCATAAACTTTTCCTTCAGTTCATCTCTGGTGTTCCAAAAATTTTTAGTGTCCTCCCCGCTCATCTGCGTCCCACTCTTCAGGATGGTCTCCTTCTTTAAGTTGATAAATGCTCCCATAAACTTTCCTTCAGTTCATCTCTGGTGTTCCAAAATTTTTAGTGTCCTCTCGCTCATCTGCGTCCCACTCTTCAGGATGGTCTCCTTCTTTAAGTTGATAAATGCCCCCATAAACTTTTCCTTCAGTTCATCTCTGGTGTTCCAAAAATTTTTAGTGTCCTCTCGCTCATCTGCGTCCCACTCTTCAGGATGGTCTCCTTCTTTAAGTTGATAAATGCTCCCATAAACTTTTCCTTCAGTTCATCTCTGGTGTTCCAAAAATTTTTAGTGTGCCTCTCGCTCATCTGCGTCCCTCTTCAGGATGGTCTCCATTATTTCAGTTGATAAATGCCCCCATAAACTTTTCCTTCAGTTCATCTCTGGTGTTCAAGTGTTTAGTGTCCTCTCGCTCATCCTTGTCCTCTTCGAGGATAGTCTCCTTCTTCCAATTGATAAATGCTCCCATAAACTTTTCCTTCAGTTCATCTCTGGTGTTCCAAAAATTTTTAGTGTCCTCTCGCTCATGTAGTACATCTTCAGGATGGTCTCCTTCTTTAAGTTGATAAATGCTATAAACTTTTCCTTCAGTTCATCTCTAGTGTTTCCAAAGTTTTTAGTGTCCTCTCGCTCATCTGCGTCCCACTCTTCGGGATGGTCTCCTTCTTTAAGTTGATAAATGCCCCCATAAACTTTTCCTTCAGTTCATCTCTGGTGTTCCAAAAATTTTTAGTGTCCTCTCGCTCATCTTCGTCCTCTTCGGGATGGTCTCCTTCTTTAAGTTGATAAATGCCCCCATAAACTTTCCTTCAGTTCATCTCTGGTGTTCCAAAAAAATTTTTTGAAGTGTCCTCTCGCTCATGCGACCACTCTTCAGGATAGTCTCCTTTCTTTAAGTTGATAAATACCCCCATAAACTTTTCCTTCAGTTCATCTCTGGTGTTCCAAAATTTTTATTATCATCATCTACGTCCCACTCTTCAGGATGGTCTCCAACCTTTAAAGGTTGATAAATGTTGCCAAGCTTTTCCTTCAGTTCATCTGGTGTTTAAAAAAATTTTTCGTCATCCTCTCCAACTCATCTGCGTCCCACGCTCTACTAGGTTGATATCCCTTCTTTAAGTTGATAAATGCCCCCATAAACTTTTCCTTTGATTCATCTCTGGTGTTCCAAAAATTTTTAGTGTCCTCTCGCTCATCTGCGTCCCACTCTTCAGGATGGTCTCCTTCTTTAAGTTGATAAATGCTCCCATAAACTTTCCTTCAGTTCATCTCTGGTGTTCCAAAAATTTTTAGTGTCCTCTCGCTCATCTGCGTCCCACTCTTCCGGGATGTCTCATTATAGATTGATATTTTACCAGCTTTTCCTTCGATTTCATCTCTGGTGTTTCAAAAATTTTTAGTGTCCTCTCGCTCATCTGCGTCCCACTCCCCAGGATGGTCTCCTTCTTTAAGTTGATAAAGCTCTTTATAAACTTTCCTTCAATTGTCTCTGTTCTTCCATTTTTAGTGTATATAAACTCATCTGCATCCCACTCATTATAATCCTGAAAGGGGTGACAATCTGAGGTGTTGGAAAAATGTGATATGTGGCCGCAGAAATTGTCAGGCAACCATGACTAGGTTCTCCTCTTGGTGTAAAGTCCTGTTACCAGACATAGAGTCTTTAGTGACCATATCTAGAGCAGGACAACCTTCTTAATGCATTTGATGCAGACCTCCGTGTAGAATCGGATGCTCTCACTAATTTATTCGGGAGTTCTTTTCATATCACAGTGACTTTTACGAGCATCCTTATCTTCCTAATCACCATTAGTCTCGTTGACATCTTCCTAAATTCTCTACCCCGTCCTTTCATTGACAACAAAATACTGAAATGTTCGTATTGAAGCTTCCGGCTCAAATGTCTAACAGAACAATATTTCTAGAGGAGTGAATTACATGGCAATGCTGTTTTTCTCACAGACAGTGCCAAACTGAAACTCCTATATTGTGTAGTTGATAAAAACTAAACATTGCACATGTGTAAAATGAAAATATAAAATTGCTGTAATTTAGAGATTCCAATCTGCACCGGCTGAGAATTAAACATGTGAATACCTTTCAAGTGTTTTCACGCCATTTATAATATTACTAGCAGTATAGCCCGGCGTTGCTCGGGTGTAATGACAGCTTTAAAATTAATCCATAGTCCTGGATTCAGCCTAAAGAATATGTGAAATAATAAAATAATTGCGACAATTTTCCAATTGCACCTAATATATATATATATATATATATATATATATATATATATATATATATATATATACTAGCAGTATATCCCGGCGTTACACGGGTGTAATGAAAGATTTAAAACAAATCAATGGTTCTGGAGCTCAGACTCACCCTAAAGTATGTTTGAAATAATAAAATAATTATGACAATATACCTATCGCACCTAGTATATATATATATATATATATATATATATATATACTAGCAGAATAGCCCGGCGTTGCTCGGGTGTAATGAAAGCTTTAAAACTAATCCATGGTCCTGGAGCTCAGACTATTCGGACGTTGGTACGAAAGACTAAAAAGCAACAGTTGTTTCCAGTTAAAGCGAAACCGTAGACTGAAAGAAAAATGAATGGATGTAAGTCAAATTTTGTTTTCCTGGTATCGATATCAAATAAGTTTTTTTTTCCGTCGTAAACTAAATTTTGAAGGCTAAATAACTCTTCTGAGTAAATGGTATCATGGCTGAGACTAAGAACTACAATTATACCTATTTAGAGCCAAACCCGAAGCAAAAACTAAAATAAAGGGACTGAAAAAAGTACAGACATAAAGGCAGATAAACAAACACGCGCTCAAACATTTTGCCTTTTATATATATATATATATGTATATATATTATCGATTTTCTGCTCTATTGTAAAAACTGCAACTATGAAACTTCTGAATATCATTTCTTGTGTCTTTGTCTATGAGTGTATCAAAATTGATTAAAATCGGACCACTCCATCTATAGCCCGATTTTTTCGATTATCGAATTTCGATATTTATCGGGTGTACCTCGGCACAAAACTTAGCTAAGAACACTCGCAGAAGCTTATATTATAACTGTGTAAATTTTCAAGAAAATCGGTTCAGCCGTTTCGGAATCTATAGGTAACGGACACACACTCACACAGACACACAACTTCCATTTATAAATAAGTTTAGATCAATGCTTTTAAAAATTCCTAATATATTATCTACAGTCGTTCGGAAATAACAGTCATTTGAGCAATTTCTACATATATTAAGTCTCTAAAAGAAATCTCTTGCTGTCGGAGATGAAAAATGTTATAAAAACCTTTACCGAAATGCTTTCGAATTTATGTTGAATTAACTCTTTTTAGAGAAGAAATATTCGACTTGGTACTTCAAGGAGCCAATATGATGCTTAAAAACCCTGAAGTCGGCAATGAAGGCAGGACATCACTGAAGAGCTTCATTAAGCACCAAAAATGTATTTATACAATGTTAAATAATTAAATATACGAAGACGCACTGCTTATATTTGCTGATGTTATCATAGCGTGTAATTCTTAGCAAGCTTGTCTCACTAACAATCATTACGTCTGAGTAGTTAGTTCGTTTCTCACTGGGTGTCCCTTACTTTCTTCCTTGAGCCACATAAAAGCCGGCTCTCTGTGCAGGGCCCGGAAGTTTCTCCCGCCTGAATCTATCCTGCACATATACAAATCTATCATCCGCCCATGTATTCAATACTACTGCCATATCTGGTCGGGTGCCCCTGCTACTCTCCTTGGGCTTCTTGACAAAATACAAAGGAGAATTTGTAACATGGTTGATACTGTCTTGGCAGACCGGCTGCAACCACTCTCTCACCGGCGTGATGTGGCTTCCCTGTGCCTCATCTACAAGTACTTTCATGGCTTCTGCTTCGATGAACTTAGATTACTGGTGCCGCCTAAGCACGAATTTACACGAGATACTAGATTAGCAACTAGGTCCCACCCTTTTACATTTAAACAGATAAGATGTAACCGTAAATTCTACTCCACAGGTTCTTTTCTCGCGCTTCCCGCCTGTGGAATTCCCTTCCACAAGTCTGCTTTCCCGACAGCTACAATCTCCTGGTGTTTAAATGTAGGGTCAATAGACACCTCCTATCACACTAACTTCCAATTATTCTCCCAACACTCTCATCTACCCAACCCTCATTCTCGGTATCCTTACCCGCCTATCACCCACCCTCTGACATTTCCTATATTTAACCATCCTTTCTCCACTCTATGTAGCCCCCTGCGCAGTAGTGGCAGTGAAATGCCTTGCTCGGGGTGAAACGCTTATAAAAAAAAAACAAAAAAAACAACAACATCTAAGCTACGCTTAGAAAATCACCATAATGTTCCTTCCGGGGCACTTCCAGTTGGTGTAATTGTCAGCAAGCTTGTCTCGCTAGAATCATGACAATTGAGTAGTGAGTTCGATTCTCACTGAGTGTTTCTTTACTTTCAGCCTTGTGCCACATGTAAGCTACGCTTAGAAAATCAACATAACGTTGTGAGCGTTGTGTTCTTCGTCTTTTATCTTACCACTAGAATATACGTCCAGTGTTCACATTAAAATCTATGCTCATAGATTTTTATTCAAATAACTTGTCGTGGAAACCGGTTAAAGGTCCACCAAAAGTAACACAAAAACATCCAAAATAGGAAATAACGATTATATATTAAACATGGAAAATACAATACTTGGAACCTTGTAAGTAGAACGGTAGTACGGGTTAGTGTTGGAATACTATGATTCGATACTCGAACTGGGACTGGAAATGGTCGTTACGGTAGCAGTGTTCGTAAACGAATCTCGGCTGAGTTCAGGGCTACTCTCTCAGGCTTTCTACTCTCACCTCTTATGAAGGGAGGTATATGTAATGGTTGAAAGAGTTAGTTCCGTTTGATGGGTGATGACGCCATAACATAAATATTACCAGTATTGGAAAGGATCCGAAAGTAATGCCTCTTATTATAAGGCGATAAATATAAGGCACCCTATTTACACATTTGAAGACACTCTATAATCCTCAGCTTTGATGATATTATCACAACCTTTCAACCGCTATACTCTTCGAACTTCATCAGATCTATGCCGATCCGGATAACACTAAGAAAGATATATACAATAATCCGCATGTAAATTGTGTAAATAAACATAATTCTTTATTTAGAAATTGGCAGAAAATATTATTTCTTCTCATAGCCTCAAAGCTTTCAAACTGGAGAATAACCAAAGGATAACGAATTTATTTTATTTGAAAGATAGAAAAGACGACGGGATACTATCGGTTGTCTCATTTAAAATACTAAAGTGGAAAAATGTTTAGCAATAAAGCATCCGTTGAATAGATTCCAGCATTTAATCAAATCAGTGTCGTCAATAATTCAGTCCCAAAAGTTGTACGCAAAAAATAAAAAATAAAAAAAATAAAAGATAAAAAATTCTTCGTCACAGTTCATAGGTGTGTCGAATGGGGGTCTTCGTTTCAATTGAAACATCGCAATCTCTTTTTTTTTCTTTTTCTCTATTCATTTTAATCTTACGCAACCTGATAGTTTTTCGTTAGAGAAAATTGTGAATATCTCTCTGAGGATCGATTAGGCTAATCGATTTCAAATAAACTTTTTCTGTATCAGGTAACCTATGACGTGCCTAATTTTCTATCGCGTTGTAAAAGTCGTACACACAAGCGCAATGGCATACAGACCTATACTTCGGAAAGCAATATATATATATAATGGATTATCCCGTCGATTTCGACTTATGAGTGTCTAACTCAGACTGCCAAACAAAGAATTGTTTTGAGTGGTGAAGGCTTGTGTAGCACCATCCACACATTTTGGAACTGCTGATAACAAGCAATCGGTGCAGAAATTGACTACAGATCGCATGAACAGCAGACCTCAGTTATTTAACCCATAACTGGAGGGAAGGGACGGATTAATATCTTTCCCCAGGGGTACCAGTGCATAAGAGAATGCAAAGTGTTCGACTGGAATTGTAACTAGGGTCACCGATTTCCCTTTCCAAGCCGACATCCACTGCACCACAACGCACATCCGTCAATAAAACCTTACAGCACCTGGTATTAACAAGTGGTCACCTATCTAAGTACTGGCCAGGCTTAACGTTACTTAACTTCGGTGATCAAGAGAGAACCGGTATATTCCACATGATATAACCGTAAGCCTGATATATATAATGATAAAATTGTTCTTGTCCTAACACTTTTGCACAGTAATATATATATATATATATATATATATATATATAGGAAAGATTAAGGCAGACACGTTATTTCATGGTGAATCAGAAATGTAGTCCAATTTCAGTCGAACCATCATCAGCTTCCGTCTTTATTGTACGAAAGATGGTTCGCCCGAAATAAGCCCAAACCCCTGATTTACCATGAAATAACGTGTCTGTCTTAATTTTTTTTTTATATTTGCTCTATATGTATTTATATGCATATATATTTAGAGCTCTCTTAGAGAGTTATCCTACCACTGTACCTACAGGACACTCCTTTAGATTCTTCTATGTCTACACCGCATGTATATATACATATATATATATATATATATATATATATATATATATATATATATAATGTGTATTTGGGCAACAGTCTCTCTTTTATACTGATTTCATTGAAAATGACAGAGAATATAGTGCCGTTATTTGTCATGTGTTCTCATGATTTTTTTTTCTTTTCAGAACTCAAATTATATAAGAATTGTTCAAAGTTTTTGTTTGTTCGAGCGATTTCGGCTATACATTTAGCCATTATCGGGAATGAATTTTGTTTTACTTGTAAAACGAAATGGAACTTTGATGTACGCACAAATTTTTCGAATCGATTTAGAAGGTACGATAAATATCACTCAATCAATTAGAATTTACGAACCCTTCTCCTATGAGACGAATTCAACCAAAATCGGGTAACTAGTGGATCAATGTCAGGAGCTTTGTTGTACACCAAATTTTTTTCGGTCAGTGTACAGCAATAAAAATCAGCAACAAAATTAATTTCGGGTAGTCTTTTGCGCATATTTATGCATTTCTCCAAGACGCTACATTCACACTCAATAAAAATCGAGTCACTGGTAGTAGGATGTGCGTTGTGGTGCAGTGGATATCGACTCCGAACGTAAAATCGGGTTGCCGAGCTCGAATTACAGTTAAATTTCTTGCATTCAGTTACAAACAATTACCTTTGGGAAAGGTATTAATCCGTTTCTTTCCTTCAGTAATGGGTTAAATAATAGAACAGACTGGGTTCTATAGCCTTGGCTGGCAACAAGTCTACAGCAGAAAGCAATGACAGCCTACTGCGGGATAATCTTCTGCTCAGTCAGTCAGATCTCTTTCAGGATTTTATTATATAAATTTTACTGTTTTGTATTTTAAGATATTTTTGTGTGACCTTTGTAAATATATCTGTTAAAATGATATTTCATTGCTTTATTGAATTTTTGCCTAATTTAAACGACAATTTATCCATCGCACCCTGTTTCTACAATGATATATTTGAGCAGCAATCCCTATTTTTTAAAGAACGACTGACGTGGTCCTGTTTAAAACTGGATGTGCGTTGTGGTGCAGTGGATATCGACTCGGAAGGACAAATCCGGGAGCCGAGTTCGTATTAAAGTTGAATTAGTTGCATTTACTTAAGCACAAAAACCCTTGGAAAAGGTATTAATCCGTCTCTTCCCTCCAGTTATGGGTTAAATATTAGGACAGATTGGGTTCTATAGCCTTGGCTGGCAATTAGTCTACCCCAGAAAGCAATGACAGCCTACTGCGGGATAATCTTCTCCTCAGTCAGTCATGTCTCTTTCAAGACATAATCGCCCAAGCGTGTATCACGTATGGCACTTAACTGACTGACTGAATATAATAATTGGAATAATGATTAAGGCTTATATTGGTGATAAAGTAGGGGATCAGTTTATTACTTCATAACAAAAGGAAACCGATCCCCCACTAATTACTACATAATAATATAATAGATTTCTTTACCCTTTACCTATGAGTCAAATAACAGGACAGATTGGGTTCTATAGCCTTGGTCGGCAACCAGTCTACCGCAGAAAGCAATGACAGCCTACTGCGGGATAATCTTCTGCCCCGTCAGTCATGTCTCTTTCGAGACATGATCGCCCAAGCGTGTATCATGTATGGCACTTAAGTGATTGGAAGTTCAAGCTTTGATGCGTTGATATGCGAACAAAGATTTAATTGATACACAAGTTTCTGCAAAATCTAATGGAAAATATTGTTTTCTCCAAAGAAAGGTTGTATTCCAACAAAAATCGGGACTTTTTTGTAGCTTCTACCGTATCATATGCAATAACAATTTCACGTTTTCTACAAGGTGCTAACCCATCCAACGTTGTAGGGACAATGCATCCACTTCTTCTGTGTCACAACAGCATTGCTTCATATTATAGGCTTCCGTAACGGCTGACCCCGTTTTTCTAAATGCACATACATCACCACCGTTTATTGGCAAAATTGACCAAGCATGAATCCCGTTTTACAAATACATCAAAAACAAATACTTCAGATTTTTTTCTAACTTACGAGTCCCGGCTACCTCATACTAAAGCTTTTTGTCTAAACAGTTGACCTTACCATTCCAACATAGCAATTGAAAAACCTTAGCAACGCCGGATTATACAGCTAGTATGTACATGAAACAATTTATATATTCAGTTAATAGTAAAATAATATTCGTTCTTGATAATAGCTAAAATTCTGGTTAAAAGCGTTTTGAGAAATAAAACTTTCGGACAATTACTATATAATTTATGGCCTGAAAAGAAAACTAAATTATTTGATCATATGTAGAATTATATAAAAATGTAACCAAAGCAACTTGTCTCTCATTTTCAACGATATACGTCCTTTGATTTCATCTCCCTACATCTTAAAATTTTTTTAATAATTTTTTTTAATATAAATTTTAATTCTAATTTGTATTTTGAATTTGAATTTGAATTTTTCATATATGAGTAATATTAGAATATTTCAATTGTTAATCTGGTTACTAAAACCAGTAACTTAACTTTATGAAATGTACTTTCATAAAGTTAAGTTCACATTAAGTGAACTTAACTTTATGAGATTTAATTTCTATGAACACCATTTGAAAATAAATTAAAATCTATTAAACTGTGAATTTGACAAATGTATCTGATGATTGCATAACGCATGAAACTATAATTTATATATAATATAATAATATATATAATTATTTTTTTATTTAAAATTAATATAGTTTACATTGCGACACGGAAATTTCTGTCTCGAGTTTTTTACCTCGTCACCAGGGAATGTTAGATCGTTAACAATGATCTAACTTTGCCTGATAACGACTTAAAAATCTCCAAACATACATTTTCGTGCCGCAATGAAAAATATCATCTACATAGCAAACGTGTATTGTGGGTTTGGTATTTTCCAAGTGTGTTTTCTACGTGGGACATGTCAAATTTAGCAAAGCAAGTGCCAAGACTATTTTCCATACTTACGCATTCTTCTTCTTCTATGTGCCCTGTCTCTTCAGGACGTAGGCGATCATGGCTCTCCACGTCTCCCTATCCCTTGTGGCTCTTAGTATGTTTGCTCCTGTTGCTCCTGGCAACCCCCGTTCCGTCATCCACCTGATTAGTCCCTGCAAATATGTTATCCGCTGCCTTCCTCTGTCTCTCCTTCCTTCTATCTGTCCAGTCAGTATCAGGTTCTCCAGGCTCTCCTTCATCATTGCATGTCCCAGGAACTTCAGTTGTCTCTTCCTGATGCTCAGCATCAATTTCCTTTTTGTTGCCATTCTTTCTAACACCTCGTCGTTGCTTGTATGCTCAGTCCACGATATCCGTAGCATCCTTCTGTAGAACCACATTTCGGCCGCTTCCAGTTTTGTCCTCATTTTCGATTATATTGTCCAGCATTCACTGCCGTATTGAAGAACTGACATCACGTAGCAGTCTAGAACTCTTTTCTTCGTTTCTATTGAGATTTTCCTGTGTGTTAGTATTTTGCTCATCTTCTGGAACGCGTCCTTTGCCATGCCAATTCGCCTTCGGATCTCCGTGTCGCACTTTCCATCTCCTGTTAGAACACTTCCTAGGTACTTAAATTCTTGTACTTGTTTGATTCTGTTATCCCCCACCTAGTTTGTGTGTAAATGTGGCCTTCATGGTCGTAAAATGGGGCCTGGCTAGTACATGCGAGAAGTTTTTTTTAGAGTGTTGGGATTGATAACTGGTGGTGATATTGAAGTATATTTATATGTAAAGTTAATGATTATGTCGATGGTCTCAGCAACTGGGATGTCAGTGAATGAGTTGTCTACCGTAAAGAATGTGAGGTGCGCTTTGGATTGGTGTTGTAGATGTAAGAATTTGAAGGAATTCGTACGTTGACTTGATACTCTAATTGGTAAGTATGGGTGATAGTATCATTTAAAATTTTAGGCAATTGGTATAGAGGGGTAGGGATCTGAAAGATTCTGGGTCGTAATTGGTATCCAGGTTTACGTATTTTGACGTTACCATATATGTATCTAGGTTCATAATCACCAATGATTTTTTTGATTTTCAGACATCTACAATACCGAACACAGACACCGACAGACTATCACAAAAAACGCTTCTGCCACGTAAACCAGAAAAATATTCTACTTCCCAACAACGCTGACAAATCCATAAACCTGTCCAGCCATACATTAACAAACAACTAAAAGGAATTCCTAAACCTAGTTGTTAAATGTCATTTTTTTAATCGTGTCACCCCAAGCAAGGCATTCCACTACCACTATAGCTCAGGGGGTTGCATAGAGGGATTGGGTATATGAAATGTCAGAAAGAGGGTGATAGGATGTACATAGGAAGAGAGATGGAGAGAGTGGGTGTGAGTTAGTGTGTTAGGAGGTGTCTATTAACCCTACATTTAAACTCCTGGAGGTTGTAGTCGTCGAGGAAGCAAGCATGCGGTAGGGAATTCCACAGGCGGGAAGTGCAAGGAAAGAAGCTGTTGGAGTAGAAATTGCGGTGACATTTCATTGGTTTCACTGTAAAAGGGTGGGACCTAGTTGCCAATCTAGTATCTCGTGCAAATTCACATCTAGGGGGCACCAGTGATTTAAGTTCGTCAGAGCAGAAGCCATGAAAGTATTTATAGAAGAGGCACAGGGAAGCCATGTCACGCCGGTGAGAAAGTGACTGCAGGCGGTCAGCCAAATCTGTATCAATCACATTACAGATTCTTCACTGTATTTTGTCAAGAACCCCGAGGAGAATAGCAGGGGCACCGGACCAGATGTGGAAGCAGTATTCAATACACGAGCGGATGGTAGATTTATATAAGTGCAGGATAGATTCAGACGGAAAGAATTTCCGGGCCCTGCAGAGAGAGCCGATTTTCATAGCAGCGGATTTAGCAATGGATTCGACGTGGTCATTCCACTTGAGGTCCGCTGAGAGTGTCAGGCCAAGGAGGCGTAGTGTTTTACTCTCTGGGAGGCAAGCCTGTTCTATACTAATGGGAGGGAGGGAGGTGCGGTCTCAACCAAAATTTAACCATGTCACAAAGAAACTTAAATCGAAATTTTACACCAGTCGTTGCTCCAACTGGAAAATGACAAACTAATAGAACTCCATCCAAATATCAGAGATCTCCTCAAGGTTGGAGGTCTAAAAGACCGTTCTCCACAAAAAAAAAAACAAAAAACCCACAAGCATATTCCTACAAAATTAACGAAGGCTGCCTAACAACTAAAAAAACAACCCCAACGTCGTCATCCGATCTAAACTTATTTATAAATGGAACTTTTGTGTGTGTGTGTGTATCCGTAACCTATAGACTCCGAAACGGCTGAATCGATTTTCATGAAAATTTACACAGTTGTACTTTAAGCGTCTGCGAGTGTTCTTAGTTAGGTTTTGTGTCGAGGTACCACCGATAAATATCGAAAATCGATAATCGAAAAAATCGGGTTATAGAAGGATTGATCCGATTTTAATCAAATTTGATACACTCATAGAAAAATACATAAGAAACGATATTCAGAAGTTTCAAGGTTGCAGTTATCACAATAGTGCAGAGAATCGATAATATATATATAAAATGCAAGATGTCTGTGTGTGTGTCTGTTTATCTGCCTGTATGTCTGTATTTTTTCAGCCCTTTTATTTTAGTTTCTGCTTCGGGTTTGGCTCTAAGTAGGTATAATTGTAGTTCTTAGTCTCAGCCATGATACCATTTACTCAGAGGACTTATTTAACCTTCAAAATTCAGTTTACGACGAAAAAAACTTATTTGATATCGATACCAGGAAATCAAAATTTGACTTACATCCATTCATTTTTCTTTCAGTCTACGGTTTTGCTTTAACTGGAAACAACTATTGCTTTTTAGTTTTTTGTGCCAACGTCCAAAGAGTCTGAGCTCCAGGACCATGGATTAGTTTTAAAGCTTTCATTACACCCGAGCAACGCCGGGCTATACTGCTAGTTAGCTGATAAATCTAAAATTTACATAATTCTGGATGAATTAGATTACCATAAAGAGGAACGTTCAAAATACACACGACTAAACAGGAACCCCGCTGAATCTCTTAAAACTTACGTTAACATACTCAGCGTCTAATCATGCCATTACAGGGTACTTGGTGTCACTTGTTCTCGTTGAATCGCTCTTGCTCGGTCTTGTCGATTGTTCTTCAACTTGTTGTTATTTGTTCTCGTCGACTTGTTGTCACTTTTTCTCTTCGGCTTCATCGCTCTTTCTCGTTGACTTGTATTATCCAATTTTAGAGAATTATATCCTTATATATAAAATTAATACTAGCCATCTGGAAATAGGCTTACAGTACCGTGTCTGTCATTTGTAATGAAACCTGCATAACAGTGAGATTGCTGCCCAAATATATACATATAGTCATCTGCAGACAGATCTGTTTCGCTCTATCACTGCTCATCAGTACGGTTAGACATCCGATCGCTTTTAGTCAGGATTGAAACACAACCGAATTTTAATGAGTCGGTGATTCTACCTCTGAGCTATAGGCGTTCGGTAGAAGAAGGCAAACTTTTAGCGTATGATATACTATGTAAACATACGCCAGTAGCTAAAAGTGTTCTAATTCTTAACCGAATGAACGATGCGTAGATGCCAGTGTATCTACTGTTTTTTCAAAGGCTACCATTCTTCCAGAGTGCTCAACCAGGGTGTGAGAGCGTAAAAGCCTAAAAGTATATATTATAATAATTTCAACCGTGTTTATGACATGAGGCTGGATAGCTCTTTCCCTTGTCATAGGCTGGTATTTGATGGACACAGGCTGGCACGTTTGTGTGATGGGGTATAATATGAAGACACATCATGATCTCAGGATTAGGCCACTGATAAAATTGGTCAGGTACATGATGTGGTGCAATGGATATCGGTTCGGAACAAGAAATCGGGTAGCAGGGTTCGAGTTCCAGTCAAGTTCCGTGCATTCAGTTACGCACAAATACCTTTGGGAAAGGTATTAATCCGTCTCTTTCCTCCAGTTATGGGTTAAATAATACGACAGATTGGGTTCTTTAGCCTTGGCTGGCAGCCAGTCTGCCGCAGAAAGCAATAGCAACCTACTGCGGGATAATCTTTTGCCCAGTCAGTCATTTCTCTTTCGAGACATGATCGCCCAATTGTGTATCACGTATGGCACTTAACTGATTGACATCATCAATATGTATTTCTAGATATGTGGTCTGTAATTTATGACTCAATTGAAAAAATCTTATGCAATGTCGTTCGTCCTTCAAAACGTCTTCTTCAGATGAATTGATATTTTCATCGATTATGTATTTTTTTTTTTTACATTTATGGAGAGGGGAGTTTAATATAAACAAGCGTCAATTATAATTAAACTTCAAAAGACAAGATGAAACTGACCCGACGTTGAAACTTTAATTTCCAGCATATTCAAAGTTTGCATATATCTCTCTATATTGCGTTTCGTTTATATATATATTTATATATATATATAGTCATACGCAGACAGATCTGTTTCGCTGTATCACAGCTCATCAGTAAGATTAGACTCCATTTGCTTTTAACCCAGGATTGAAATTCGACCGAATTGGGGTTAGTCGGCGATTCTACCTGTGGGCTATGGGCGTTCGATATATATGTATCTAAAAAATATTTAACTATTTAATATTATTACAAAATGATTACAAGAATCTCCAATCAAACACAAAAATCAAAGACAATTTCGATAAACCACCCATAAATGCAATGAAACAATCACACAAACTATCAGCTATCCTCACTTCTACCAAATATCTGAAAAATACAAACCTATCAGGCAATTTCAAATATCAGAAATCCCGTCGCTAAATGTAAACATTTAGTCAACGACGCAATATTTTCTCTCCCCAACACCAACATCAAATTGCACCAACCACGCCTCACCTGTGACAGCCAAAACATTATATATTTCTCTTCTGTTCAATATGTCCAAATAGAGGATATATTGGTGAATCTGGAAATAGCTTTAGATTCCGTTTCAACAATCACAAAATTAGCATACGCCAGAACAACCAATATTCCCACATAGCAGTTCACTTCAATCAACCGAGTCACACTTTAGAAAATTGCAAATGTTTACTAATAGACTCCGATTTTAGTTCTAAACACTCACGCAGAAAGAAAGAAATATTAACTCGTTTCATATATCAAGGCTCTAAAACTTATTACTTTTCTCACGATTCGTTTATCACTGCTATAATTCTTATTACTATACCTTAAATATATTTATCACTCATATATTCATATTATTATTCACTCGCTTCATTTATCAATTTTATAATTGTTCTTTCTATTCCTTAAATTTATTGATCACTCCTATACTTCGTATTATTACTCACACGCGTTATTTATCAATTTTATATTTCTTATTACTATTCCTTAAATTTGTATATCACTCCTATACTTCGCATTATTATTCACTCACTTTATTTATCAATTTTATAATTCTTATTAATATTCCTTAAATTCATTTATCTCTTCTATACATATTATTATTATTCACTCGTTTCATTTATCAATTTTATAAATCTTATTAGCATTCCTTAAATTTATTTATCACTCCTGTAATTCTTATTACTTTTCACTCGATCAATGTATCAATTTTGTAATTCTTATTGCTATTCCTTAAATTTATTTATCACTCCTATCCTTCGTATTGTTATTCACTCGCTTTATTTATCAATTTTTAATTCTTATTACTATTCCTTAAATTTATTTATCACTCCTATCCCTCGTATTATTATTCACTCGCTTTATTCCTTAAATTCATTTATCTCTCCTATACGTCTTATTAATATTCACTCGCTTCATTTATCGCTTTTATAATTCTTATTGCTATTCTTTAAATTTATTTATCACTCCTATCCTTCGTATTGTTATTCACTCGCTTCATTTATCAAGTTTATAATTCTTATTACTATTCCTTGTCATGTGCGTTGTGGTACCGTGGATATCGGCTCGGAACGAGAAACCGGGGAGCCGAATTCCAATTCCAGTTGAATCCATTGTATTCACTTACGCGCAAATACCCTTGGGAAAGGTATTAACCCGTCTATTCCTTCCAGTTATGGGTTAAATAGCAGGACAGATTGGGTTCTATAGCCTTGGTCAGCAACCAGTCTACCGCAGAAAGCAATGGCAACCTATTGCAGGATAATCTTATGCCCAGTCAGTCATGTCTCTTTCGAGACATGATCGCCTAAGCGTGTATTACGTATGACACTTAACTGACTGACTATTCCTTAAATTTATTTATCACTCCGATACTTCATATTATTATTCACTCGCGTCATTTGTGAATTTTATAATTCCAATCACTATTCCTTAAATTCATTTATCACTCCTATACGTCTTATTATTATTCACTCCCTTCATTTATCAATTTTATAAATCTTATTAGCATTCCTTAAATTTATTTATCACTCCTATCCTTCGTATTATTATTCACTCTGTTCATTTATCGCTTTTATAATTCTTCTTCCTATTTTCACAGACACCCCTAATTATCCATATTCTTTTACTTTCTCCTTCGTCTTTTTTTTTTTTTTTTTACTATCGTTCCTCCTCTTTTTAATATTCATCTTGCCGTTTCTCTGTCAGTCTTGATTTTCTACAAACTTGCTCATTCTCGGATGCATTTATAAGCTTTTCCTCGCCTTCTTTCTTACTCAAATATTTCTATTGCTATTCTCCACGTTCCTTTTATTCTCCATTTCCAGTTCACTTTTTTTTTTCATACATTTCTACGTCCCTTTCTCTGTTCCCGTTCATTATTGTTCATTATAATATTAGTATTACTACTATTTCCGAGTAATCCTTATTAATCTCATCTCTAAGCTTTCACTTCCTCTTTTTTTGTTTCATTTCCATACCTTTCTATATGTCACTCTCTTTCTTCCTCTAATATTCCTATAATTATTTCCCTGTCAACCTAATTTCTCTACTAGTTTTCACTCCTTCTTTGTCTCTACAAATTTCTACGTTTCTCTCGCTTTCTTTTTCACTCAAATATTTCTGTAAATATTTACACGCATTCAGTTTCTCTTATCTCTTACATTTATACAGCTATCTCTTTGTGTGGTACCGCGAACGAAAATAACCACGGAAATGAGGACATTTGTCTGACTGCAGTGAAAATAATATTAACCTTCCGGACGGTAGGTTAATATTATTTTCACTACAGTCAGCCGGAAAGGATGTGCGTTGTGGTACAGTGGATATAGACTCAGAACGAGAAACCGGGGAACCGAGTTCGAATTCCAGCTAAATCCATTGTATTCACTTACGCGCAAATACCCTAGGAAAAGGTATTAATCCGTCTCTTTCTTCCAGTTATGGGTTAAATAACAGGACAGATTGGGTTCTATAGCCTTGGTCGGAAACCAGTCTACCGCAGAAAGCAATGGCAACCTACTGCGGGATAATCTTCTGCCCAGTCAGTCATGTCTCTTTCGAGATATGATCGCCCAAGCGTGTATCACGTATGGCACTTAACTGACTGACTGAATATAATAGTTGGAATAATGATTAAGGCTTATACTGGTCATAAAGTGTGAGATCAGTTTATTACTTCATAACAATAGGAAACCGATCCCCCACTAATTACTACATAATAATATAATAGATTTCTTTTCCCTTTACCTATGAGTCAAATAACAGGACATATTGGGTTCTATAGCCTTGGTCGGCAACCAGTCTACCGCAGAAAGCAATGGCAACCTACTGCGGGATAATCTTCTGCCCAGTCAGTCATGTCTCTTTCGAGGCATGATCGCCCAAGCGTGTTTCACGTATGGCACTTAATTGACTGACTGACCGTCTGGAAATGCAAACAGTAATTAAAGGATTTATTTCTTTAAATTCTATCTTATTAGAATAAACATTTTTTTTGTGTGTGTATTATATTTTATTTTATTTTTTATGTATCGATATCAGAGATTTCTTCTCATATGCTCGAAACAAACCGATTACTGAAATTAAATATGAATAGTGAATGGTGAATAGGGGCTTAAGGGTTAGGATTTGATTTTTGTTTAACGGCATATCAACATCTCTGTGGGTTATTTAATGCAGAAAGGTAGAGTTTTAAAGATATGTTTTAATGTTCGGTTTAGTAATAAAGTTGATTTCGTCATATTTTGACGAAAAAAGATTTATTTTTATTTTAGAAAACTGAAGATGTCTCCTAGTTTCGTATTCAAAAATGTATTACTGGCAATAATATTTTTTCCTTCAAAAATGTGTAATGGCAATAACTTTTTTAAAAAAAGGCATGTTGGTAATATTTTTCATTCAAAAGTGTATATTTATCTATCAAAGTATTTTTATACATGTTATATTTCTATATAATAATATTTTTATACTTTTATAGTGTTTTGACCCCAGGTTGGGGTTAGCTATTTACCCATAGCTGGGACCCTAACAGGTGCTAACACTCCGAGTCAGAGTGGACCTGGGAACAACAGCAATTAAGAGGTGGTTCCATGCTCCTCACAACCTCCCAATCAGAGGGCTTGCTGCTGGATGCAGTTTACCGTCATACCCAGGACCGAATAAGGTTTTAAGAATTACCACACACATATCTAAACAAGTGAAAAAAAGAGGTGAGATAAAAATAAAGGGAAAATTAACAGAAACTTATAAGTAAGAAATTTTTCACTCGAATCCTACATAGACAAACTACAATTATGATACACATCAATTCTGTACACGAACGCTGCTTGACAAGTCAGCTGCACGTCAGCCCTATTTAACTGATGAATAGCAAAAAATCACATTGGCCAAATTTTTCTCCTTCATATTCCTTTCTCTGGTGAATGTTTAATAGAAGCGAGACATATATATATACATTCATTTAACATATACAATTAAAAACAATTTTGTGTAGTGATACTATGAATTTATAAACCATTGTAACAACTAGTACAATATAATGCTCTACGTTGTATCGAGCACTCTTTATAAAATTAAATGTATGAACAGCAGTTAAAACACCAACGAGTTCCACAACCTTGTTACAATATATATATATATATATATATATATATATATATATATATATATAGTAATATTAATTATAGCAATAATACCAATACTAACAGAACTAATTCTGTCAAGACTAGCAATAATTAAACTACAACTGAGATCGTCTTGAAACCCACCGGGAACGAACCCGCAGGGAAAAGAAGGGGAAGAAAAAAAGAAACAAACGAAATACCTGAAAAAAAAAGTCAAGCTTTCGTGAGAAAGAAAAAAAAATTAAGACGAAAACCTTAACAATAAAGAACTCAATACGAAAGCAGAGCACACAAAGTACTCAAAGCACACACACACACACACACACACACACACACACACACACACACACACACATATATATATATATATATACATGCCCATTCAGAGATTGCATCTCTGATAATAATCAAAAACATAGTACATATATTTGTTTTACTACAACCACGCTCTCCCGTAGACTTACATGTCATCTTTCTGATCAGAGTACTATTAAACAACATTTCTCTGAAAAACATAAACATGTAGGTAATATCAGACAGATTTTGGTCAACAATACGGTGATCCTTACACATACACACAGTAAGAGGAACCTGCAGATATTGGAGGCCATGTACATCAAATCAAAACAACCAACACTCAATAAAATCAACTTTAAAACAGGAAATAACATATTACATTGCATTTGACTAGATGGTTTTGTTGTCATTTCGCGCTATCCCGCGGTGTGACGTCATAAAACCGCATCGCAAACTTAAGAACTGCGTTTATTATTTTTGGTAACTATTGCCGTTGCCAAGCGGAGTTTTATGTCAACACAAAATAAAATCGTCGGTGATGGTGGATTTTGTAATATTTCAGTTTAAACAACCTCTCTGAAGATGGCTCATGTGAGCCGAAAGCTTAGAAGAAAACCAATAAATAATTATCCAAATGTTGGAGAATTTTTGTCTTTATTTTCAACTGAAATTAAAGCAAAAATACGACGTTTAGAACGGCTCATGATTAAACATAATACACATTCATTGTCTCTTATATTTAACAGCGTATGTTTAGAATATATATATATATATATATATATATATATATATATATGTACTATTTTAATATGTGCTCAATACACCAAATAACATAGAGCAAAACATAATTATAATTAAATTGTTTTTTATTTTAAATTACTAAAATTTAATTAAATTTAAATAAATTTTAGTTATTTTAATTAAAATAAATTTAATTATATATATATATTGTATTTTATTAAATTCTGCTCTCATATTTCAATTATGAGATTCTCGTCACACTTCTTGTTTTCCTGCCAACATCTTCATAATTTTAAATTCCACATGAATATCCCTTGATTTGTGGCGTATATTGCCTTCCTTGGGTTAAAACGGGTGAAAAAAACAGTTATTGTTAGTAGAAAGTTTTATAACATTAGCTTTGTGAAGCATGTAATTTAACTATCTTGAATAGCATTTTTCAAGTAAAAGAATTTATAAATTTCAACCGAAAGTAACGATAACTTTTTGGTCAATGAATGTCGAAAATGTCTTGCAGGGAAACGACCCATCTCGCCTATATCATTACCTATTCAAAAATTTATGTTTGTTCCCCGAACCTACACACATTTGACGTGTTTAGTATTTATTAATACTTATATTATAAAATTATATTATATTATATTATAAAATATTTATTAATACCAAATCCGGAATTTTTTATGATGAATTATGTATACGTGACATCACTTCTTTAATTCTAGGTCCATATTGAAATCAGTAAGCTGCTACAAAAATCATGACCAATTTCAAATTGTAGAAACGATGAGATTATTCAAAACTAGCAGTATAGCCCGGCGTTGCTCGGGTGTAATGAAAGCTTTAAAACTAATCCATGCTCCTGGAGCTCAGACTCCGCCTAAAAAATATTTGTGTGAAGTTTGGTGAGAATCGGATAAAAATTGTGGATTTGTATAAAGGACACACAGACAGATAAACAGACACACACCCAGACATCTTGCCTTTTATGTATATGTATTATCGATTTTCTGCACTATTGTAAGAACTGCAACAATGAAACTTCTGAATATCGTTTCTTATTTCTTTGTCTATGAGTGTATCAAATTTGATTAAAATTGGACTACTCCTTCTATAACCCGATTTTTTCGATTATCGATTTTCGATATTTATCGGGGGTACCTCGACACAAAACCTAGCTAAGAACACTCACAGACGCTTATAGTACAACTGTGTAAATTTTCAAGAGAATCGGTTCTGCAGTTTCGGAGTCTATAGGTAAGGGACACACACACACACACACAGACAAAGTTCCATTTATAAATAAGTTTAGATATGAGCATTGACTATCAAAACACCTCTATCATCGATCGAGGAGATTATTTATTCCTCGTAGATAAATAGTTATTGTCTGTGATGCAACCAAATCTATGAAAGCTGATTTCACCTCTGGTTTGGATCTAAAAGTTTTATCATTTAAAAATGTGCTTAAAAATGATAATCAGTAGGTGGAGGATTAGAAGAATATTAGGGATGTGTTAAGCACTTCAGTCAGTTTATAGTGGATGTGCGTTGTGGTGCATTGGATATCGGCTCGGAACGAGAAATCGGGGAGCCGAGTTCGAATTCCAGCTGAATTCGTTGCATTCACTTACGCGCAAATACCCTTGGGAAAGGTATTAATCAGTCTATTCCTTCCAGTTATGGGTTAGTAACAGGAGAGATTGGGTTCTATAGCCTTGGTCGGCAACCAATCTACCGCAGAAAGCAATGGCAACCTACTGCGGGATAATCTTCTGCCCAGTCAGTCATGTCTCTTTCGAGACATGATCGCCCAAGCGTGTTTCACGGATGGCACTTAACTGACTGACTGAAAATAATAGTTGAACACATGATTGACGCTTCCACTGGGTATAAAGTGGGGGATCAGTTTTATATTGTTACGAAGTAGTAAGCAGATCCCCCACTTATTACTACTTAATAATATAATACATCTCTTCCTCTTCTAGCTGTGAGTCAAATAACAGGACAGATTGGGTTCTATAGCCTTGGTCGGCAACCAATCTACCGCAGAAAGCAATGGCAACCTACTGCGGGATAATCTTCTGCCCAGTCAGTCATGTCTCTTTCGAGACATGATCGCCCAAGCGTGTTTTACGTATGGCACTTAACTGACTGTTAAGCACTTGAATCCTTAGTCTGTGAGTTTTTGCAGCGCCATTCTTGTAACGTATTATCGTGAAGTATAATTGGACCACGTCGATTCGCCAATGCAGATCTTAGTTATTAGGCGTGCCTTCATTTCGACAAATTGATTGCAGTAAAGCTTTGCATTACGGATCTGGTTGTCAAATTTGGCTTTGAGAAATGTTTTGGGGAATTATCATCATGAAGCCATTGACCTGATCGTTTACGGTTATCATACAGAATCCACTTTCATCACAAGTGGCCATTTTGTCAAGAAAGGAACCATCGGTGTTATGCAGAAAGAGCATCGAGCAAACGTCTAAGTTTTTTTTTTATTTTCTTTGAGATAATGAGGAACCCATTTACCGAGATTTTTCACCTGCCTATACTTTGCAAAAGGTGTGAGACTTTTGCAGTGCTGACATCAAGCGTCTCAGGTATTTATTTGCCACTTTAATGACGGTTTTGCTCAATAACAGCATCTTATTGTTCGTTGCCAAGACTGTATGACCATCCTCTACCTTCTTCGTCTTCAAAGCGCTTATCACTAGTACGTAATTTATGGAACCACCTTTGTACTGTCCTATACTTGTGAACCCATCTCGCTATGCTCTGTTGATATTTGCAGAAGTTTTGAAGGCACTGTGCCAAAGTTTGAACTGATGTAAGAAAGGTAAACGAAGATCATGTTTTGTTAGGTTCATAATGAACAGTTTCTGTTTTATGAATATTCCTGTTTGAATCTAAGTAAGAAAAATTATTAAAGAGAGCGCATTAATTATTATGTATACCAAAATTTATCAAATATATAACGTTAATACTATGTTAAAATGGCTTTTCAATATTCAAACCTTCGAGCGGCCATTTTTTTTTTGTAACAATGTAACATCTTTTAATTAATATTCTCTTTCTTGGAAAATGGTAACTGAGAATATCTGTACAATATTTGACTTGCCCACGTTGCTTAAATTGCTCAAATATTTTCGTTATCAGCTATTGTAGTAAATGTTTTAGTCGAGATCACATTAATTTACATTTGAGCTGATGAGACGCAGCCGTGAATTCTATGCTGACCTTTTTCTTTGCTCGCTAGTGGAACTCTTTTCTGATCCTCTGCTTTCCAGCTGATATGAAGTGTAAAGAATTTATTTAATCCACTGTGAGGTCCACTGTTAAAAAATGGTTCACCCTGTCGTGCGAGACAGTTTTTCCCTCTTCTGAATATTTCTTATATATCTATAAAGCTATTATTTGTCCATACTTAGAATATTGCTGCCATGTATGGTTCAATACCCGTGCTAATATCTTTGAGCTCCTTGAAAAACAAAACAAAAAACAAAAAAAAAACACCAAACTCAAAGAAGAAACAGCAATATTATTGATCCTTATCTGGCATCTAGGTTTTTTTCATTTTCCTACCACCGTCAGGTTGCCTCTCTATGTCATTTTGATAAATATTTTCATGCTAAGTTTTCTGATGATCTCGTCGCTATGATACCTAGACTTTAGAAATTTAACTGTAGTAACTAGACTGGCCGTTGATATCTCATCAATGTGCTGCTGAGCTGACTAGGTTTAGTGGACAGTTTCATGGTAACAGTTTTTTTCTCCCGTTTCTCGGTTGAGGAACTCCCTTCTCACTCCATGCTTCCCAGCCGACTTTAATCTGCAAAACTTTAAATCTAATTCCAATCGCTATCAATTGGCTTCCTCATTAGTCTTTTCTCTTATTAATAAATTAATTTTTCTGTTCCTAATTCTTCCACAACAGTGTCTTAGGGGCTTTACTGTTTTACATGAGGTGATACCGATTTAAAATGTTCTTAACTAATAAATCGCTTTGAAAAAATGCCAATTTGAATCCTGAGGTAAAAGAGTCAATTCATTGGATAAATGTCAGCGCTTTACAATCGTTAGAAGACAATAAACTGGATTGATATTGTGTGCGCTTTTGACGGACAATCGATTATATGAGAACTTCTAATATAGCCACACACATCCATTCAGGTAGACTCTGTTTATTTTAGAAGCCAAGAAAGTAGGTAGAATGACTGTTGAATGTCTGTAATTTCATTCCCTGCTTCTGGCAAATAGGCTGAGCTGAGCAAAGTTCGCCTGTCTTTGAAAGCAAAAGTGTTGATTGATTTATGAGATCTGACGAAACTGAAATTGTCCGGGATGGAGGAGTTCCGGTAAGTGTGAGAAAATCTGTTCGGGATGAATCAAATTTACGCTTTCAATCGCCGTCTACTTAAATATAATTATCAATAATAACAAAATTTATGTTATATTTTAATTTAAAAAAATCTCATTTTTATTATTATCAAAAAGAGAACGTTATTAATTCAGGCTTCCGGTCGTCGAATGTGGGGTGTTTGCTTATATTTGGCATGAGGTGAATGTAACGAACATGACACATGATTCCTATAAGAACAATGAGGGACATTGTTACACTGAGTTTTCACGATACATTTTTTTAAGTATACTGCGCCTCCTCGGGTTAACTCTCAAAAAAGACCTCAAGTGGAATGTTTACATAGAATCCATAGCTAAATCCGCTGCTAAGAAGATCGGTTCTCTGTAGAGGGTCAGGAAGTTTTCCCCGCCTGAATCTATCCTGCACATATACAAATCTACCATCCGCCCGTGCATTGAATACTGCTGCCATATCTGGTCGGGTGCTCCTGCTATCCACGTAGGGGTCCTTAATAAAATTCAACGGAGTGTCTGCAATGTGATCGATCTCGATATGGCAGCTCTGATACAGTCACTTTCTCACCGGCGCAGTGTGGCTTCCCAGTGTCTCTTCTACAAATACATTCACGGTTTCTGCTCCGATTAACTTAGCTCTTTGGTGCCCCTTAAATTTGAATTTACTCGTGCAACAAGAATAGCAACTAGGTCCCACCATTTCACTGTGAAACCAATAAAATATAAACACACATTCTACTCCATAGATATTTTTCTCGCACTTCCTGCCTGTGGAAGAGAAAACCGGAAACCGCGTCCTAAACAGGAAACAAGGAATGAGCCATCTTCACCTGTTCAATAGACGTGGGTGGAGTGTGAACCGAGCGATAGTTTAGTCTATCTACTCCAATTGAAAAAAAAAAACACTATTTACATAATTTGGACTATTTTCCTCATCTTTATTTTCATATTTCCGATGTTTCGGCCGCATCCGTCTATATTTTTGAGATGAGGTATTGTAATTGTTTACTCTATTTACATTGTATTGTCATATTCACGATTTTTAGGCCGTTGTTCGCCTTGGCCTTCTTCGTGTGATATATGATGGAATATTTAACCGAACCTTTTAATTCATCCGCCGAGGTAGATTGTTTTAGTTCCACGTGCCTTTTCTGGGTCACTGTTTCTCTTTAATAATTCAAATATTCAAGAAAACGCAGCTGCAAACAATAAATTAAGAAAACTAGACACGGAATTCAGTTCTTTATTTCGATTTTAGACGGGTTTTCTTTTTAATCATATCACCCCGATCAAGGTGGTAACGCTACTGATGTGCAGGGGGCTACGTAAGAGTGAAAAGATTGGAAAAGAGAAAGAAAGAAGGAAACCACATCCTAAACAGGGAACAAGGGACGAGCCTCTTCACCTGTTCAATAGACGTGGGTGGAGTGTGAACCGGGCAATAGTTTAGTCTATCTACTCCAATTGAAGGAAAGAAAAATGTGTTGGTGACCTGCTAAAGTCCAATTAAAGGAATTTCTGCTAAAAAACAGAACCAATCCTTCAATTAAAGTTTTAAATTAAGCAACAATTTAGTAAACGATATTGTTAGAAGTAAGCCATTTTTGTTTGTTTTTTGCCTAATTGTTGCTTAATTTAAAACTTTAATTGAAGGATTGGTTCTGTTTTTTAGCAGAAATTCCTTTAATTGGACTTTAGCAGGTCACCAACACATTTTTCTTTCCTTCAATTGGAGTAGATAGACTAAACTATTGCCCGGTTCACACTCCACCCACGTCTATTGAACAGTTGAAGAGGCTCATCCCTTGTTTCCTGTTTAGGATGCAGTTTCAGGCTTTCTCTTTTCCAATCTTTTCACTCTTTTCTTTTTTTTTTTTCAATTGGAGTAGATAGACTAAACTATCGCCCGGTTCACACTCCACCCACGTCTATTGAACAGGTGAAGAGGTTCATCCCTTGTTTCCTGTTTAGGATGCAGTTTTCGGTTTTCTCTTTTCTAATCTTCTCACTCTTATGTAGCCCCCTGCACATCAGTGGCGTTACCGCCTTGCTTGGGGTGATATGATTAAACAAAAAAACAGAAATATCTTCCTACAATTTTAGTTTATATCGTTGCTTGAATCAGGTTTTAAAGCTCCGGAGTGAGCGACTTGGTTTCAGTAGTCGTGGCTCCGGGAGGCACAGTCCTATGGTTAAAGGAGCTTGGATGAGTTCCTTCTAGGAATATGTGAATGAGTGGCGCTATATCAAGTTTAATTAGTTACCACTTCAGGGCCTGTGGTACAGTTGGTATGCCATCTGCTTAATAACGCAGCTGTCTGGGTTTCAATTCCTGGTAATGGATGCGCACTGCTGATGAGTCCCAAAATATAGGACGAAACGTCTGTCTAGTGCATTCTGCATTCTGCTGAGATCTAATAAAAGCTTGATGAATTATCCAAATATATATATATATATATATATAATATTAACTATAGCAACAACAATACCAATAGTAACCGAACTAACTCTGCCGAAACTAGTATTAATTAAGCTATAATTTAAATCGTCTTGAACAACCCACCGAGGACGAACTCGAAGGGAAAAAAGGGGAAGTAAAAAAAGAAACAAACGAAGTACATGAAAAAAAAGTCAAGCACTCGTAGGAAAGAAAAAAACCCCAAGACGAAAACCCTAACTTTAAACAGCTCAATACGAAAGTAGAGCAAACAAAGACAGAAAATCAGAGCGAGAGCCAACAACCTACCACGGTTTAGCCTAACGGCTCGTCAGGGAAATATATATATATATATATATATATATATATATGAAGGAACTGAGATAGATAGATAGATAGATAGATAGATAGATAGATAGATAGATAGATAGATAGATAGATATGCGTATGGGAGAGAATGGCATCCCGTGAAGAAGGAGTAGATAATCTAAAGATTTTATCTAATTAATATATATTATCAATTAGATAGAAATAGACGCTCAGTGTATATTATTCAGAGCAAATATATTGAGAATACAACTCAACACATAATTAAATGCTGATAAATTCAGAATTTATTTAAGCAAATGTAAAGAATTCTTTTTTTTTACAATTGCCTCATTCAGACCATTGATGAATATATTCATGTTAATTTCACTCAGAATAAGAACACACTGACAGAATCTTCACAAAGTACAGAGAGAAGGAAGAAAAAATTAAATAAATAATAAATACGTTTTTAAAAAATAGGGACTGATCCTACACTTAGATGCGCAAAAATTAAAATAAATTTTAGACACGAATAATAATAACAAACTCTACCTTACTTCCTCATATTGCCATCCGCAGATAGATCTGTTTCGCCGTATCACAGCTCATCAGTACGGTTAGACTCCGATTGCTTTTTTTACCCAGGATTGAAACCCGACCGAAATGGCTATGGCCGTTCGGTTGAAGTAGACAGACTTTTTAGCACATGTCATTATACGCGCTCAATAGCTAGTGCGCTCTAATTCATTTCACTGAATGAGCGATGCGTGCATATATATATATATATATATATATATATATATATATATATATATATATTATTGGCGTACGTAGTTTTAATAGAAATATCCTATCATGAACTATGTAATTGAAAAAAGTTCACTATAATGACTTCGTCTTAAATATTTCACGTTAAATATTTCACGTGTGTAATGGGGCACCTAAGTATAAGGTGAGATATGGCTCTCATATATATGGGTGCACCTAATTTTGTGCATGCTTCTATAGGATTTTGTGCATGTTTATATATATTATTGCACGTATTATTGTGTGTATAGGGGGCACCTAGTTATAAGTGTATTTCATGTATAAGAATGGACCTAATTATGTATACGATTTTCCATCATGTGAGAACACCTGATTATATGTGGGTTATGTTAATTTTAGATGCAGTCAATTGTGCATTCTTGAACTGATTATACCTTCATGTACTGATCATTCTACCCATAGATATACAGGTTCCTCTCAACAATCTGAATGAGGAATGCCGGTATAAATGGATATAGATGGGTAATGTTTATTAAGACGTATGAAAAGAAAATATACCACCTCGTTTGGGAGTTAAGTGGACACAGACGTACATTGTCTTCATGGATAGGAGTATATAAAAAGTTACTCGTATGCTTATGTAACTATATATATATATATATACATACTAACAGTATAGCCCGGTGTTGCTCGGGTGTAATGAAAGCTTTAAAACTAATCCATGGTCCTGGAGCTCAGACTCTTTGGACGTTGGCACGAAAGCCTAAAAAGTAATAGTTGTTTCCAGTTAAAGCGAAACCGTAGACTGAAAGAAAAATGAATGTATCGAAGTCAAATTTTGATTTCCTTGTATCGATATAAAATTGTCTGCACTATTGTAAGAACTGCAACCTTGAAACTTCTGAATATCGTTTCTCATGTCTTTGTCTATGAGTGTATCAAATTCGATTAAAATCGGACTATTCCTTCTATAACCCGGTTTTTTCGATTATCGATTTTCGATATTTATTGGGGGTATCTCGACACAAAACCTAGCTAAGACCACTCGCAGACAACTATGTAAATTTTCAAGAAAATCGATTCAGCCGTTTCGGAGTCTATAGGTAACGGACACACACACATACACACAGACAGAGTTCCATTTATAAATAAGTTTAGATTTATATATATATATATATATATATATATATATATATATATATACGGATGTGTATACATGTATGCGTGAATCCACTCCTCATAGATTTACGAGTGTGTGAACACAATAATTGTATGTGGATATAAAGAGATAAATGTAGGTATAAAGAACACATTTATGAGTATATATACGTATGTATGTGAGGATGCATGGAAGTATGAAAATATAGCCGTAATTTGGGAGTATATGTGAGAATTACTAGCAATTATATATATATATATATATATATATATATATATATATATATATATATATATATATATTACACGATTTATACAAGCGGAAATCCCGTCTTCATGAAATGTATATGTGGGAGTATACGAACGAATGTAGACAGAAAAAAAAAACGTAGGTCGTTAAGTATATATAAGCACAAAAAAATGTCACGTTGGTAAGCATATGTGGGAATGTACACATATGTATATATGGATATAAGTTAGTATAAATGGGTGGGTTAGTTTATGGGGTCACACAAACACCAGTATCCATGGGATTAGAAGTTTCCTCAGAGGTCATCCTTTTCACGACGGTCTGAACACTCCCAGCCAATGCCGAAGTCTTGACGCTCTTTTCCTCTTTCTCTTTTCCTTCTTCTTATTTTTATTTTCATTTTTATATTTTTTTATCCTTCTCTTCAGCTAAAGAAAATGCTTATTCCTGCAAAATCTTTTGTACCAAATGGAAGGAATATTGTGTGGTCTGATGAAATGAGCTAATTAATCTCATAGAAATGAATTATAATTTATAACCAATTTAAATGACGTGTTGAATTTTCCTTTATATATATATATATATATATATATATATATATATATATATATCGCTCATTCAGTAATGAATTAGAGCACTCTGGCTATTGGTGTACGATAAATAATACACTAAAAGGTCTGCCTCCTTCTACCGAGCGCCCATAACTCAGCGGTAGGATCGCCGACTGACGCTAATTCGGTCGGGTTTCAATCCTGGCTTAAAAGCAATCGGATCTCTAACCGTACTGATGAGCTGTGATACAGCGAAACAGCTCTGTCTGCGGATGACTATATATATATATATATATATATATATATATATATGAACGGACTAAGATAAATAGATAGATAGATAGGAACAAAACTAGATAGATAGATAGATAGATAGATAGATAGATAGATAGATAGATAGATAGATATGTAGGTCGATTCTGTATGTTGATAGGAGTCGCAGATTCGAATCCTGCCGAATGACACATTTTCGTAACAAAATTTATCGTAAATAATCAGGCCAATAGAAATAAATATACTGTTTGATTAAAAAGAGAATAGCTATTCAAATACGAACATCGATTAAAAATAATGTTCAAACAAATAATTTCAATATGTTTGTTGTTAAACCATTTCGTTAATCTTCGGGATTTTCCGTAACAATAGATAGATAGATGAACAGACTGAGATAGATATAGATAAATAAAAACTTTGGGATTATCTACTTAAGTTATTCATATCTAAATCTTCATTGATGGATCATTCCATTGAGTGTTGATTGTGCATAAAGATATTTAAGCCGGCGATGTATCAAGATGTAACACCTTTTATATACCGTCATGTGAGATTTCCTGAAACATTGCTGGTTTCCATTAAGGGCTTACAAATTTTCCGACCCGTAATAATGCTACCTGACATGATCTCTTTCACATGTGTAATGCCGGAACGGGATTAATAATTATCCAATATATTAACGCCTGATCACTACTGGCGGTAGAAAGTTCCAACCAATTCCTGGTGTGAAAGTTTTCCGATTCTAATCTGTTGAACTCCTGTCTATTGGCTATTCAATTTATTTCCGATTCATGAGCGTGATCGGGCGATAATTTAAATATTTTTGGCCATATTTATAACAAAGTTATTAATCAAAGGTCTTACGTAATTCCATTGATTAATTTCTTTTGTTATTTTACTAGCAGTGTAGTCCGGCGTTGCTCGGGTGTGATGAAAGCTTTAAAATTAATCCATGGTCCTGGAGCTCAGACTCAGCTTAAAAAATATTTGTGTAAAGTTTGGTGAGAATCGGATAAAAATTGTGGATTTGTATAAAGGACATAGAGACAGATAGACAGACACACACGCAAATCTTGCCTTATATATATATATATATATATATATATATATATATAAGGCAAGATTCGATAATATATATATATATATAAGGCAAATCGATAATATATATATATATATATTATCGATTTTCTGCACTATTGTAGGAACTGCAACCTTGAAACTTCTGAATATCGTTTCTTATGTCTTTGTCTATGAGTGCATCAAATGTGATTAAAATCGGACCACTCCTTCTATAGCCCGATTTTTTCGATTATTCGATTTTCGATATTTATCGGGTGTACCTCGTTATAAAACCTAGCTAAGACCACTCGCAGACGCTTATAGTACAATGTAAATTTTCAAGAAAATCGGTTCAGCCGTTTCGGAGTCTATAGGTAATGGACACCCACCCACACACACAGACAAAGTTCAATTTATAAATAAGTTTAGATATAGCAATAAATCCATTGGTTAAAAGTGTGTAAATTTCAATTTAGCGTACCAATGTCAATTCTCGCTATACGTTGTTCATTTAATTGCAACTAATGCCTTCGGAAAAATTATCGTTTTAAAAAGAGAGAGGGCTCAATCAGATGAAAACAAATCTGTGAAAAGAAAACAAGTCTTTTCTGCAACGGGTTCTGCCAGGCTGTCCTTCCTTAGAAATAAATAACAGCTACAATAATTGCAGTACGTGGTATCCTTACAACTTGAATTGGTTAGAGGACTTTTGACATCTAGTTTGCTATTAGTTGCTGTCAAAATATTTCTCAAGTACTTTTGTGCGATGAAATGATAGACTTTTGTATAATCTCTCTCTCTCTCTCTCTCTCTCTCTCAATTTCTAACTTGGTATCATTTTGCTTCTGACTCCAATGTGGTTTACCTCTTTTCGTTATATTTCTATATATATATTGTATCGAGGCAGCAAGTTATTTTCTAAACATATACTATTAAATATAAGAGACAATGAATGTCTATTATGTTTAATCATGAGCCGTTCTAAACGTCGTATTTTTGTTTTAATTTCAGTTGAAAATAAAGAAAAAAATTCTCCAACATTTGGATAATTTTTTATTAATTTGTTTCTAAGCTTTCGGCTCAAATGAGCCATCTTCAGAGAAGTTATTTAGACGGTAATACAATAACATCCACCATCATCGACGATTTTATTTTGTGTTAACATAAAACTCCGCTTGGCAACGGCAATAGTTACCAAAATAACAAACGCTGTTTGCAAATTTGCAATGTGGTTCTATGATGTCACACCGCGTGATAGCGCGAATTGTAGTCAAATGCAATGTAACGTTTTATGTCCGGATTTAAAGGTGATTTTCTTAATTGTTGGTTGTTTAAATTTGATGTACATGGCCTGCAATATCTGAAGGTTCCTATTACTGACACATGCCACTACACTCTATCATACATTGTTACACGTAAAATAACATTCATCCTCGAAAATGGCTAAAAGTATAGCCAAAAGCGCTCGGATGAACAAAACATTTGGACAATTTTTGGATGTTCGGGCTTTTTGATTTCGGTATTTAGAAAGGATACTTTTTCTGGACTATATACACGTTGGGATTCATTTTGCCCACGCCAACGTAAAGTTAATTTAATTAAAACTTGTAGTATAGGGCTTTAAAAATTTCTTCACGGTAAAATGGACTTTATTAAGATGACACTTTCCAAAAATCGATATCGTTTTAACATTTTGGATTCCATTATGCGTCATGTCATCAATAATTTTCGTAAGGCTAAGTCACATGTAGTTAAAAAAAATGTCCAATTTATTTACGACTAAGTTGGCGAGGTTTTAGCTAGACGAATTTCTGAGTCTGTTGGTAAATGTGATTTGTCGGCCAATGTTCATGTAATATTTTTTACACGGCAAATTGTTTCCGCCATTCGTAAGGAGGTTTTACCTCCACTTCATATTAATTCTGTAAATTAAAAATGTCAGTTTGGTTGCGGATGCGACTACATAGGGAGAACATGTTAGCGTCTGGGTTAAAGAGTTAAACATCATTTACCTTCCAGAATTTTGGACTCAGCCGCAAGTAGTAGCCAACTTGTGAATACATCCAAGTCTTCAATGGCACAGCATGTTTTGAATAGCAGGAATTGTGTGGTTGGATTGAGTGGTGATAAATTTACAATTCTATCAAAGTCCCACTCACTGATTCATTTAAAGGCTGTTGGAGTCGATATATATCAGATCTCGAAAGACTTTTCTTTGTAAGCAGAGAGAATGCCTTTTGGGCTCTAGTTTCCCTTGTAATTTTTCCCCTCAATTCTCATTTGATATTTTAGTTCACGATTAAGAAAAACCCAGAAAAAAAATTTGATAAGCCCTGGGCGAAACCGGTTGTTTTTTTTTTAGATTTTAGCATGCCATCAAAATTCCAATTATTCCTAGCGATTATGAAATTTTGCCCTGTAAAGAATCTTTTCAAATATATATATATATATATATATCCAAGTGAGTATACAATGAGGAGAGAAAAAAGAAAAAAAATTTCCGTCCAATACATTAATTTAAAACAGTGCTCGATATATGGTGTGTAGAGCAGTGAATATTTATTATAAATTATGTTTTAGAACATGTACATAATTTCTTCTATATATGTCCTCTTCCCTACAATCATATGGTTGTTTCAGTGTTTGGATTTAAATATTCCTCAGGGGAAATAAAGGTTTGGAATCATTCTCTGTTCATATTTGGTTCGTTGTTGTCGTGGGGGTTGGTTGGGGTTATTGGTAATTAAGTGAATGTCTCGTTTTGACCGTTAGACTTTTGAGGAATTTGGTGTGTAAGTGAGAAATTGTTGACTAATGGTATTATCTGTTGGAATGTATGTTTTATCATTTTATCGGTTGGGTATATCTTTTGGTTAGGATTTCTAAGAGGGCACTGCTGAGTGGTCATTTTTATGGTTGGATATCGTTTAATTGGTTGATGTCTGCTGTTAGTGGACCTAATTAATGTATCTGTGTCTAGGTTTTCCCTTTGGGGTTTCTTAGATAGACGTGATAGGAGTGGCGTGTTTTTTCTTTCCAATTTAGATTTTTTCGATATGGAATATTTTTTTTAATATTTTATAGGGTTCTTTTTAAAAAATCTATCTATCTATCTATCTATCTATCTATCTATCTATATATATATATATATATATATATATATATATATATATATATACATTCAAGTTTGGAGTACAATTGTATTTAGGCGAAGTTATTTCAAGAAATCTAAATTTGTATTTTTTGGGAAGTAAATGCAAATTAGCGTTTTATCAGTTTTTTGTATAAAGTTGTATGTTTAATCTTAATTTTAAGTTTAGAGGGTCGGTTTTTTCTTTTAATTTTTTTATATATCTTCTTTTTTCTATAAATTATCTTTTGGAATCTTATTTATTTCTTTTTTTTAATATATATATTTTATTTATTTAGATATTTTTGCGGGCATTAGATCTTATTTTAAGGATTTATAATATCGATTTTTCTATAGCATTTTTTATCTTTTATAATAATAAAAATATTTATTCAAATTCCCAGTATTTTTGCGGGGTGAGTGTAGGGTTAGATCTTACCTGTGCTTACAGTTTACTTTTCTGTATGATATAATTCTGAAGTAGTATATTTAATCTTGATTTTGAATATATGAATTTTGGTTCTTTTTCAAGTTTGGGAGCCATTTATTTAATTATGATTTTTCTAGTACTGAATATTTTTGTATTTAAGTAAGGTTATTGTGTTAAGTAAGGTTATTGGTGTAGGCTTTAGTGATAGACCTTCCTTTAAGGATTTATTGGATCGATTTTTTTCTATAGTATTTTTTATCTTTTATAATGAGGATATCTAATCGAACTCTTTGTATTTCTTAGCATGATTGTAGGTTTAAGTCCCTAATGTGCTTGCAGTTTACTGTGGTTTCGTGTCTCTGATTTAAGAGCTTGTTACTATTTATATATTTAAGGATCTCTATTTTTTCTTGAAGGCAAAGAAAGCATGGTTCTTTTATAGATTTTGCTGTTCTTGCTTTTTTGAGAATTTTCCATTTGACCTTAGGTGTTTTATTTTCGTTTTTTAATTTCCAAAAGTGTTTGGACAGAGATGTCATGTTTTGTTTTTCTTTGTTATTGAAGGATGAGAGGTGATTGTAAAAGCGCTTTTTAAATACGTTCATGGTATTCCCAATATATATTTTTCATCTTTAGGATTTTCTAAGGATGAAATCGAACACATATATATCAGAGATTTCGTCAGACATTTATTGGCCATGGGGCATTGGTTGGGGTTTCTACAGTTACAGAGGTTGTTATCACGGGACGGACTTGTATTAGTGCTGGATTTATTTTTGCTGTGTATTTTTAATATTTTAATGTTATGCATTTTGATTATTTTTCCTAGATTATTAGAACAGCTATAGCTTAATTTTATGGTATTTTTATTAAAGATTTTGCTTAGAGGGTTATTTTTGGGAAAGTACTTCTCTATTAATTTAAGAAATTTATGTCCCAGCTTGAAATTAACTGATTGGTTGAATGGAGTGTTATATCATATTATTTTCCTGCTTTTATTTCTGCTTTTTGGACTTTTGAATTTTTCCACAAAACTGATTTTTGATGATTTATACCTGCTTTCATTAAGGATTCTATTATAAATTACCTTGTGCTTATCAAATATCTCTTTGTTGGATGAGTGTGTGTTAATGCGACGCTCAACTGATGATGGGATGTGCTTAATAATGGATGGTGGGTGATTAGAGTTGGGGTTTATATATATTGGGTTAGCGTTGTTTTTCATGTAAGGTTGGAAAGTGTTCGATACTAAGTCTAATGTTATGTCTAGGAAGTCTACTTGCTTGATATTGTGGTTAATCAATACGTTAAGGCCAAAGAATTTAAAGACTCTATGGATTAATTTTCTGGTTTTATCAACCTTACCTCCAGTAGATTTATCAATTATCATCAGTCCGTCGTCCCTATACAGTCCTATCCTGCTCGTTTTTATTTCCTTATGTGCAGTTAAGTTGTACAGTAATTATTATTCTTACTATACATACATTCCAACAGATAATACCATTAATCAACAATTTCACACTTACACACCAAATTCCACAAAAGTCTAACGGTCAAAACGAGACATTCACTTAATTTTCTATCTAAGAAACCCCCAAGGGAAAACCTAGACACTGATACATTAATTAGGTCCACTAACAGCAGACATCAACCAATTAAACGATAGCCAACCATAAAAATGACCACTCAACAGGGACCTCTTAGAAATCCTAACCAAAAGATATACCCAACCGATAAAATGATAAAACATACATTCCAATAGATAATACCATTAATCAACAATTTCACACTTACACACCAAATTCCTCAAAAGTCTAACGATCAAAACGAGACATTCACTTAATTACCAATAACCCCAACCAACTCCCACGACAACAACGAACCAAATATAAACAGAGAATGATTCCAAACTTTTTATTTCCCCTGAGGAGGTGTTTAAATCCAAACACTGAAACAACCATATGATTGTAGGGAAGAGGACATATATAGAAGAAATTATGTACATGTTCTAAAACATAATTTATAATATATATATATATATGTGTGTGTGTGTGTGTGTGTGTATATATATATAACATAAAATCATCTAACTTATGTTATTTATTCTAATACTCTGTTAAATCTACTCATTGAGTTTTCATTGGATTTAATCTCCTGTGGAATTTACCTCACCAAGTCATATATATATATATATATATATATATATATATATATATGCGTGTGTGTGAACATAATTCGTTCTATCTTATACTTATCCTTTCAATTTGTCGAATCTTTTTATCCTAAGAAGAAATTTATCAATGAAGGAATTGTAGACTTTATGTTGTGGATGGAATTTTGGACGTTAGTGCATGTTACAGCTTCAGACACATGTAAAAAAAATTTTTAAATGTGAACAATAACAAAAACGGCCGCAATGCACTGACCATTTTTGAAAATTAAAAATTCCTGTATTTTCAGATACTTACATAAAAAAAAACATTCAAATTAAATAAAATTTAGTTAAAAATAAAATTCGTCCTTGAAAATGACTAAATGAATAGCCGAATGTTTTAATTTTTAATTTTTAACTTTTCTACTATATATTTATTTATTATATTTTTAATTTATGTTAAGTTAATTTCCTATAATAAATTTAAAATTGCTTAAAATAGTTGATTATTCTTCTTTTTTGACGTATAATTTATGTATAGATTAAATCCCGCTCCCTTTATCTATTTTCCTTCCCGAGAAAAAATTTTAACGCAATTTTATTTTGATTTTCACATTATTAGTATCCCTTTTAGATCAGAATTTTAGATTGTAACTTTGGTAACTTGAGAGCCCTTGGATGTCTCACCTATTTCATGTATATATATATATAAGAAGCTAACCTAGAGCCAACGGACCTACCAAGGTTTCACCAAAGGGATCGTCAAAGCAATTTGGCTTATTTATTGCTCTGCTATTGTATTGAGCGCTTTACGTGTTAGGTTCCTCGTCTCGGGGATTATTTTCTTTCAACTAGTATTTGATTAATGTTAAAGTGCTTAGTTCGTTTCATTTTTTTTGTTTTGTTTCCATTTTTTCCCCTCCGCGTTTATACTCGGTGGGTTTTTCGAGACGTGTTCAAAGATAAATTTAGAGCTATATATATAGTGTATCAAGGCAGCAGATAATTTTCTAAGCATATTTTGTTAAATATCAGAGACAGTGAATGTCTATTATGTTTAATCATGAACCGTTCGAAATACACGATGTTCAGAACGATGTTCGATTTATACGATGTTTAGAATGATTAAGCATAATAGGCCTTCATTGTCTCTTATATTTAACAATATATATATATATATATATATATATATTATCTTTAATTCATTTTAATGTATCTATTTTAACTTCTGCTGCCCAATGGAACTGACTGATCTTTTTTCTTATTTCTCTCACTTTCTTTCTTTCTTCCTTTCTATTTTCTGTTTGGTTACTTTTACTTCCGTCATTTTATGCACACACAGAGACAAACAAATGATACTTCGCATAATGTCTTGGTTTCATTGATAAAACGTGTGACGTATCCACTCGTTGAAATGCCATACGTTTTTGGGAAAATTTCAGTTTATATATATTATATATATATATATATAAACATAAAAACATCCACCAGACGATTTTATTTTGTGTTGACATAAAACATTGTTAAGCAACAATAAAAGTTACCAAATAGCAAACGCAGTTCGTAAATTTTTAAGACTGTTCTATGAGGTCACATCGCGCCATCGGATCTCTGTGTCGCACATTCCGTCTTCTGTTATAACACTTCCCAGGTACTTAGTTTTTGTACCTGCTTGATGTTAATATTCTCTATCTGTATTTGGCATTTTGGACTGCTCTTTTTGCTGATGAGCATGCTTTTGGGTTTCTTGCAGTTTATTTGTAGTCCATTCTTGTTACTCTCTTCAGCTACCTTCCGTAGGAGGTCTTGTAGTTTCCTTTATATGTCTGCTATCAGCACTGTAACATCTGCGTATCTTTTGTTGTTTAAATTGTGGCCTCCGATGACGAATCCTGGCATAACTTCTAGAATCCTCAAAATAGTGCTTACTTGCTTTATTTTTGAAAAAAAGAAAAATGTATTGGATCTATTTTTGATATTACAAACAATTCTGTCTACAAAATAAATCAAATGAAATAAAATAATAAGCCAATTGGGCAGACAATAAAAGAGCATAAAATTGAATATGTTTTCTTATTGACATGGCATTTCTTGTAGACTGAAATGAATATTTGTGAATCTTCAGAATGCGAGGACCAGCAATTGGAAATCTGAAACGTGAGGACATCTATGATTTCCGTTGTAGTCGTGCCCTCTGTGTGCTTAGAAAGGCTTTCGATAGATGGTTTGAAGAGCACTCTTGTTTCCCAAAAAGTACAATTACGTATTTACACAAGTACAGATCATGCTTTACTAAGTGTTTTGTCAGTGTAAAATGCGACTGTTTTTAGATTTTTTTTCAAATAAATGTGCAATGGAAAAATTTATGATGTCATTTTTGACCTGAGGTCTCTAGTTGATATCCTGAAGTAAATGTGTGTACAACAAAAACTAAAAGAATCAATAATAATAATAAGAAGAATAAGAATAAAAGAAAAAATATTCAATATAATGAAGGCAGTAAATACAAACAAGATTTACAGTTAGTAGATTCTGTAGAAAAGCAAAACAGAAGCCAAGAACCAACTATTGCGGCAAAAAATATGAAAATGAAAACCAAAGATAAAGCTCTTGAACAGATGAATCAGCACTGCCAAGACAAACCTCTGCATGGCCAATATCCAGAACGTGCCAGTAAATCAAATGTTGATAAAGTTAATAGTCATCGATGGTTACTAAGTGTTTTGTCAGTGTAAAATGCTGTTTTATATTGTTTTCGCTTTTCAAATAAATATTTTTTTTTAATCATCTCACCCCAAGCAAGGCATTCCACTGCCACTATTGCGCATGGGGCTACATAGGGGAAGGTAACGAGAAGGAGGGGTTAGACATAGGGAATGTCAGGAGGAAGGTGACAGATGAGTAAGGATAGCGAGGATGAGGGTTGGGAAGATGGGAAGAGTGTTTGATAGAATGGAAGCAGGTTAGTGTGTTAGGAGGTGTCTATTGACCTTACATTTAAACTCCTGGAGATTGTAGCCGTCGGGGAAGCAATCGTGTGGAAGAGAATTCCACAGTCGGGAAGTGCGAGGAAAGAAACTGTTGGAGTAGAAGTTACGGCTGCATTTTATCGGTTAAAATTGTGCAATTAATGTGCAATTGAAGAATTTATGACGTCATTTCCGACCTTAGGTCTCTAGTTGAGATGCTGAAGCAAATGTGTGTACAACAAAAACTAAAGGAAATAATAATAATAATAATAATAATAATAATAATAATTACAAATACCTAGGTGTAAATGAGAGTCAAAAAATTCACCATAAAAAATGAAAGAAATAGTGCGTAAAGAGTACTATAGAAGGCTACGAATGATATTAAAAACTGAATTGAATTCTCAGAACAGAATTATGGCCATTAATAGCCTTGCAATCCCAGTTGTCCATAATATTTTCAACATTTTAAACTGGACACTAAACGACATCAGGCGAATGGATTCTAAAACAAGAAAGCTTCTTTCTAAACATAAGATGCCGCATCCAAACGCTGATGTAGACCGTATATACATACCCCGTAAAGAAGGTAGAAGAGGTCTTATTCAGCTAGAATTGTCATACAAGACAACAACTATTGGCTTACTAATATACATAAAAATAACAAAGGACTGGATGATACAATTAGTAAAACAACATGAAAACAGAAAAAAAAATATTCAATAATAAAAGAAGGCAGCAAATACAAACAAGATTTACATTTAGTTGATTCTGTCGAAAAGCAAAACAGAAACCAAGAACCAACTATTGCGGCAAAAAATATGAAAATGAAAACCAAAGATAAAGCTCTTGAACAGATAAAACAATGCTGGCTACACAAACCTCTGCATAGCCAATATCCAGAACGTGCCAATAAATCCAATGTTGCTAAAGTTAATACTCATCGATGGTTACGTGCATCTGGATTAAAGTCTGAGACTGAAGGCTTTATTCTTGCAGCGCAAGACCAACGTCTCTTCACTAGGAACATTCTGGCAAATATTATGCATAATAATATGGATCCAAAATGCAGGTTTTGTAATAAACACCAAGAAACAATAGACCACCTAATCTCCGGTTGTTCTGTACTTGCCTCAAATAAATATAAAAATGGTCACGATAGAGTTGGGCAATATTTACACTGGACAATGTGCAAACACTACAGAAAATATGTAAACAAACACTGGTATGAACATCACCCAGCACCGGTTACAGAAATAGAAGATGTCACCATTCTATGGGATTACACCATCTACACAGACAGAAAAATTGAAGCAAATAGGCCGGAGATTATTGTCAAAAACCAGAAAGAAAAAACTTGTCTATTAATTGATATGGCTTGTCCAGCAAAGTGTAACACAGCAACCAAGGACTGTCAAAATATAAAGACTTGGAAATTGAAATAGAAAAAATGTGGAAATTGAAAACAAGAATAGTGCCAGTAATAGTAGGTGCACTTGGAATGATAAAAAATGGAACAAAACAACACATTGAAAGAATCCCTGGAAACGCCAGCTTATGGAGCTATAACAACACACCACGACCTGCCTTAGGTCTTTCCGCAGACTTGTTAGGTAGTGCGACCATAGCAGAAATCGAATTATGATGAAAAATGACAACATAATAAAGATAAATATAACGACCTAGAAATTGAGATAAAATAAATATGGAAATTGAAAACTAGAATAGTACAAATTGTTATATAATATCTGACCTGGTGCTTATTTATTTTTTCAGGAGTCTATTTACATTGAACAGGTGTTATAAACAAGCAAAAATGTTTAAAATTTTATATTGCAAATGTAGATATGAATGTAGAGATGAACGAATGGCCAGACAACTGTAATGTAAGACGTCTCGTTAAAGTAGTTGTTGTAAATCCAACATACATAGTTGTTTTTTTGTCAGAGATACTTTCTCCTAAAGAACATTTGAATTTATATATTTCTAATTTATGTTCATCACACATCACTTGGTGTGGAGAAGTTATTACTGATAATTAAATTAATGATCGATAACACTACATTTCTGTAGCAAGAAAACAACAAAAGCAAATTACAGATTCTCGAGGCAATATTCATTAAAAAAATTAATAGAATAATAATAACAGGTGCACCAAATGAAATAATAAATATTTAATAATTACCTTTCATTAATAATTACAGTTTCATCAATGAAGAAATGAAGAAAATTTAGGATGATTCGGACGAGTTCCTCCTTGCTTCTATGCCTTGTAAAATTTTGCCAAGTAATAACAACAAAAGAACCATTCCGTTTTAATTTAGAATTATCCACTTAACAATGGTATGGAATACATCATTTCTTTTTTAAAAAACTGAGGTTGCCTAATAATTATGACTGGAGTGCATATATATATATATATATATATATATGACTGGAGTATATATATATATATATATATATATATATATATATATATATATATATATATCGATATTAAAATTCGTTGAATAGCCGTTTCTACGAAGGACATCCTCGCTTCTTCAGCAACGGATAAAAGAAAATTTTATTTACTCTAAATTTATTATTAGATTTTATACCGGCAGAAGTCCAAAACAAACCATCCATGAAATGACAAAATGAAATGGGGTGGGAATAACAATTTTTTAATTTAAGGAAGTAAAAAGTGGAAAGTAGACAGGTGCTTATATCTCATATTAGAAGACATACCTGAGTCAAGATTTTAAAAGTTAAAATTTAGCCATATATGAGGGACAGAAGTGGTAGGGGGAACGAAAGGAAAAAGGAAAAAAAGGAAAAAAAGGGGGAAGGAATGGTTAACTAGGAAGTAAGCTAAGAAAAAAATTCCTTTTTTTTTTTTTCCTTTCGTTCCTCCCACAACTTCTATCCCTCTGACATGGCGAAATCTTAACTTTTAAACTCTTGACTCAAATATGGGGAAGGGATACGTCTTCTAATATGAGACATAGGGATCTGTATGCTTTCCCCATTTTACTTCCTTAAATTAACTGTTTAACCCACCCCATTTTATTTTCCTGTGCATGGATTTTTTTTGGGTTTTTTTTTTATTTTTTTTACTTCTGCCGGTATAAAATCTTTTAATACATTTGAAGTTGAGTAAATAAAAGTTTCGTTTCGCCGTTGCTGAAGAATCGAGGATTTCCTCGTAGAATTGACTATTCAGCGAATTTAAATATCGAAATTTTTGTTTTATTTTTTATATTTGCCTCTGTAAATAGAATCGAGACCTCCACCTTGATCAATTTTAATATAAATGAAATTAATATTAATTAGGATCGGTTTTTTTGGATTTACCTTTCTGATCATCCATTTGGATTTAAATAATATATATATATATATATATAGTTTATCGGGGCAGCAAATAATTTTGTAAACATATACTGTTAAATATAAGACACAATGAATGTCTATTATGTTTCATCATTAGCCGTTCTAAACGTCGTATTTTGGCTTTAATTTCAGTTGAAAATAAAGACAAAAATTCTCCAACATTTGGATAATTTTTGTATTAATTTGGTTCTAAGCTTAAAAACCTCTCTGAAGATGGCTCATGTGAGCCGAAAGCTTAGAACTAAATTAAAAATAATTATCCAAATGTTGGAGAACGTTTGTCTTTATTTTTAACTGAAATTAAAGCCAAAATACGACGTTTGGAACGGCTCATGATTAAACGTAATAGACATCCATTGGAACAGCATATATATATATATATATATATATATATATATATATATATATATATATATATATGACTTAAATTGATAGAGATACATATGTGAATGGTTCACGTATATGTAGCCTTATTTTTCAGGTGTTAATAAAACAGTGCTTAATGTATGAATAAGGCTGTATTACGTATATGGCACGCACTTCTTCCGCGTGTCGATTAACCTCTACAGCCGACGTAACCATGAAGTGGATAAAAGGTACGCTGTATACTTTTATTAATATATATATGTATGTAAATATCCCCAATTTATCAGCGCGAAAAAGACAGTCAATTCTATCTGCGAGAAAATCATAAACATTTTTGTTGCAGCTTAGTCTTACCTGTCGTCGTCAAAATGTGTATACAACACAGTAATACTAGGTGCACTTGGAATGATAAAATAAGGAACAAAACAACAGATCGAAAAAGTCCCTGAAAATGCTAACTTAAGAAAAATGTCTTGACAAGTACAGCCCCCATTCCAAGAAGAATTTTTTCATCTGAGGCTAGTGACGTATGAGAGATAGAAAGAAATGTAGGCATAACAATACACCACAACCTGGCTTATGTCTATTAGCAGTCTCGTTGGGTAGTGTGATCCGAGCAGAAATCGGAAATGATGAACCTAATAATAATAATAATAATAATAATAATAATAATAGCAATCAAGGAATTTGAAAAACTGTCAAAATATAAAGACCTGGAAATTGAAATAGAAAAAATGTGGAAATTGAAAACAAGAGTTGTGCCAGTGATAGTAGGTGCACTTGGAATGATAAAAAATGGAACAAAACAACACATTGAAAGAATCCCTGGAAACCCCAGCTTAAGAGATATACAAAAAATTGTCTTATTAAGTACAGCCCACACACTAAGGAAAACTTTATCTATGTAATGCTGTGGGTGATAGGGAAGATAGAAAAACATGAAATAGAGCCATAACAACACGCCACTACCTGCCTTAGGTCTCCCCGCAGACTTGGTTGGTAGTGAGACCAAAGCAGAAATCGAAATATGATGAAAAATGACATAATAATAATACGAAACTTTGCAAACCTTTTTTTGTACATGTTGGTCACTTTATAGCTCGTTGGTCATACAAACAACGTATTGACGCCATTTTGCCATATCATTATGCCCTTGTTTGAACTTCCATAGCATTGTCGGACGTCAATGTATTTTTAATCCCTCCATTAGATGAGTAAAGGGATTTGTTCTTTAATCCACTATCTACGCTGTCATTGCTTGCCAAATCTAAATTATCTTGGTGTATTTCCAATTTGTTATTAACTGTCCTTGGGATTCAGAGTGAAGATTGTACATTTGTATTACAATTTGTTCCCAATAACGAAAATTTGTGATGACACAACAAAATACGTCGGTAATCGTTATTAAATAGCGAAAAAATTTTTTTATATAAACGAATGTAATAAAAGTTATCACTTGCAAATAATATATTTCAGAGAATTTGGAAATGTTACAATTGTAATAAAAGCAAAACAAATTCATTGTTATAGACATTCTCCGAAGAATTAAGATCAAATTCTCGATAAATTTTAAAATATTCTTACTTGAAAATTTCAAAAGGATTTAGAATAGAATAATAATAGAATAAAATATATTTTGTTGATATAATTAATTTAATTATATAAAATTAATAATATATCAGCATAATTAATTATTTATTTACTTTTTTTTTAATCATATCACCCCAAGCAAGGCGATAACGCCACTGATGCGCAGGGGGCTACGTAAGGGTAAAAAGAATGGAAAAAGAGAAAGCCGGAAACCACATCCTAAACAGGGAACAAGGGATGAGCCTCTTCACCTGTTCAATAGACGTCGGTGGAATGTGAACCGGGCGGTCTAATTTACGATAAAATATAAATTCAGACTGACTTAGGTCAGTCAGTTAGTTGCAATACGTGATACACGCTTTGGGTAATCAAGTCTCGAAAGAGACATGATTGACTGGACAGAAGATTATGCAGCAGGTGATTGCCATTGCATTCTGCAGTAGACTGGTTGCCAGCCAAGGCTGTGGAACCAAATCTGTCCTGTTATTTAACACATAACGGGAGGGAAGAGACGTATTAATCGGTTAAGTGCCATACGTGATACACGTTTGGGCGATCATGTCTCGAAAGAGATATGACTGACTGGGCAGAAAATGTGCGTTGTGGTGCAGTGGATATAGATTCGGAACGATAAATCGGGGAGCTGAGTTCGAATTCCGGTTGAATTCATTGCATTCTCTCTTGGAAAAGCTGTTAATCCGTCTCTTCCATCCAGTATCACTATAGAACCCAATCTGGCCTGTTATTTAACCCATAACGGGAGGGAAGAGACGGATTAATACCTTTCCCAAGGGTATATGCGCTTAAGTGAATGCAAGGAATTCAACTGGAATTCGAACTCAGCACCCCGATTTCTCGTTCTGAATCAATATCCACTGCACCACAATGCACATCCAATTTTAAGGTAACTTTCCGATTATAACTTATCATGACTTACTACTAAGGTAGGTGTTAATGGTTGTGCCATCAGCATACATAACCATCACCAATCTCATTGACAAAATATTAGGAACAATGTATGTTCAAGTTTATACTATTCGTGGAGCCACCTGGATTAATACAAAGAAGATCTAGATGTGTGGCCGTTCAAGAGGACGTTCATTTTTCTTTTCAGTATGAAAGACCGAATCATTATAAAAATGCGTTCAGAAATGCTACAGCCTGTCAATATCTGAATAAAACCTACACGATAAATTCTATGAAAAGTTATCCAGATATCCAAAGCAACAGCTGGGGCTTCATCAATCTGATCTAAATCTTGATAGATTCTCTCAGCAATAATCATTAACATTCATTCAGAAATCCGTCTAGAATCCCTCTTTTAGTTTCGATAAAGGGTACCAATACATTAATCAGCGCTATCATTACCATCGGTCACATGATGTGTCATGTTGAGTCAGAAAACGTTCAGGGGTTAGAACGCCCCTTAATAGCTTCTGCCACATTAGTCAGCTAATTGCTATGCTTAATAAACGCTTGGGCGATCATATCTTTTACAAACTATGTCTGTCTAGACAGAAGATTTTCTTGTAGTCAATTTCTATTACATTCTGCGGTAGACCGGTTGCCAACCAAGGCTATAGAACCTTATCCATCCTGTTAATCAATCTTTTTATTCATATCAGTCAGTTAATTGCCATACACGATACACAATTTTTCGATCCAAGACTGACTAGGCAGAAGATTTTTCTGCAGTAAGTTGCCATTTCTTTTAGGTAGACGTGTTGCCAACGAAACGTATAGAACCAAATCTGTCCTGCTATTTAATCCATAGCTAGAGAGAGAAGATTTGGATTAATAGCGTTACTAAGGGTATTTGGGCGTAAGTGAATGAAACGAATTCGACTGGAAATCGAACTCGGCTCTCCGCTTTTCCATTCCGAGCCTATATCCATTACACCACAACGCCCATACATTCTGAAACATGTCTTGATTTAAGTCGGGAGGGATATCATGGCGATTTTCTAAGCGTAGATTAGATGTGGCACAAGGCCTAAAGAGACACCTAGTGAGAATCGAAATCACTACTCAATCGTAATGATTCTAGCGAGACATATTTGCTAAACGTTACGCCATCTCGAGGTGCCTAAAGGTGATCCTCTAAGAGTATCTTAAATATGGCATAAAGCCAAAACTAAGGGACACCCAGTGAGGATCAAACTCACTAGTTAATTGTAATTATTCTAGCTAAACAAGATTGCTATTACAACACCACGAGGTGCCCCCTGAGGAATATTATGGTGATTTTGTAAGCGTAGCTTAGATATGGCACAAGGCCGAAAGTAAGGGACACCCAGTGAGGATCGAACTGACTACTCAATTGTCATGATTCTAGCAAGACAAGCTTACTAACCACAACAAGACCTCGAGGTGCCCCGGGAGGAATATCATGGTAATTTTCTAAGCGCAGCTTAGATGTGTCACAAGGCCGAAAATAAAGGACACACAGTGAGGATTGAACTCACTACTCAATTGTCATGATTCTAGCGTGACAAGCTTTTTAACGATTACACCAACTCGAGGTGCCCCGCGAAGAATATCATGGTGATTTTGTAAGCATAGCTTAGATGTGGCATAAATATAAATATGAAAATAAAAAGAAAGAAGAAAAGAAAGAAAGAAAGAAAGAACGAAAGAAAGAAAGGAAGAAAGAAAGAAAGAAAAAAAGTGGAAGTAAGGTTAATAAGTATAAATATGAAAAAAAAGAAAGAAGAAAAGAAAGAAAGAAAGAAAGAATGAACGAAAGAAAAAAAGAAAGAATGAACGAAAGAAAGAAAGAAAGAAGCATAATCATGTTACCAATATAAATATGTACCAAAGAAAGAAAGAAAGAAAGAAAGTGGAAGTAAGGTTAATAAGTATAAATATGAAAAAAAAGAAAGAAAAAAAGAAAGAAAGAAAGAATGAACGAAGGAAAGAAAGAAAGAAAGAAAGAAAGAAAGAAAGAAAGAAGTATAGTCAGGTTACCAATATAAATATGTACCAAAGAAAGAAAGAAAGAAAGAAAGAAAGAAAGAAGTATAGTCAGGTTACCAATATAAATATGTACCAAAGAAAGAATGAAAGAAAGAAAGAAAGAAAGAAAGAAAGTGGAAGTAAGGTTAATAAGTATAAATATGAAAAAAAAGAAAGAAAAAAAGAAAGAAAGAAAGAAAGAAAGAAAGAATGAAGGAAGGAAAGAAAGAAAGAAAGAAAGAAAGAAAGAAAGGAAGAAAGAAGTATAGTCAGGTTACCAATATAAATATGTACCAAAGAAAGAAAGAAAGAAAGAAAGAAAGAAAGAAAGAAAGAAAGAAAGAAAGAAAAAGACAGAAAGAAAGAAGGAAAGAAAGTAAGTGGAAGTAAGGTTAATAAGTATAAATATGAAAAAAAAGAAAGAAGAAAAGAAAGAAAGAAAGAAAGAAAGAAAGAAAAAGACAGAAAGAAAGAAGGAAAGAAAGTAAGTGGAAGTAAGGTTAATAAGTATAAATATGAAAAAAAAAAGAAAGAAGAAAAGAAGGAAAGAAAGAAAAAATGAAAGAAAGAAAGAAGGAAAGAAAGTAAGTGGAAGTAAGGTTAATAAGTATAAATATGAAAAAAAAAAGAAAGAAGAAAAGAAAGAAAGAAAGAAAGAAAAAAGAAAGAAAGAAAGAAGGAAAGAAAGTAAGTGGAAGTAAGGTTAATAAGTATAAATATGAAAAAAAAAGAAAGAAGAAAAGAAAGAAAGAAAGAAAGAAAAAAAGAAAGAAAGAAAGAAAGAAGGAAAGAAAGTAAGTGGAAATAAGGTTAATAAGTATAAATATGAAAAAAAAAGAAAGAAAGAAAGAGTAAAATAAAGCAGCATAATTATAAAACAATAGAAGGAAAACTAAGAAAGTGACGAACCTGCAATTTTGCAAAAGAAGAATGAAAAAAATAAAGAGGAATCGACAAAAAAAGAAGTGACATAAGAAGGCAAATCGAGAGAAAACTTTTGCACAAATAATATCACATTTCAAGGAAGATGTCGCATCAGTGCAGAGAATTGATGGGAGACAGAGGGACTTATTACGTGTCAGATTTGCCGACGGACGAATGTCGTCTTAAGTAGCTTATTATCTTGATAGAGGACACTACACAAACCGAATCTCCGATTTTCCTTCAAAATCCATATCTCTTTATTTAAAACTTTCAGAATTCCCTAACCCCGCCGGCAATCGATAACGTATATCTTTCTATCAATTAATAAGGGTGGATTTCATTCCTATTTCATTTCGGCTCGCAATGCGACATCAGCTTTAGCGAGATATTTTTAGCGGCTGCAACATGCAATCTGCTTCGTAATATATCCGTATGACCTATAATGGTTCTGGACTTATTGATAATCTCCAAGAACGGTTTAAAGATACACCTAAAAGACTGACGTTAACACGTCCAATTAATAAAAGCAACGGGCCAGGAGAAAAGTAATCTTTTCTATGAGTCTAGGAGAAAAAAGTTAATAGATATTCTTTTACATTTTTCTATATTAATAGATATTCTTTAATATTCTTCTATATTTTTTATCAATGTTGTTCGCAAAAGACCTTCAGACGAAATTATAAAGGTGAACTTAACACTGTTCATTTCTTCGACTAAAGTAAAACATTTATTTTGCTGCATTCACTTGGCCAGATGTTCAAATAAGCATGTTTACAAAAAGATCCGTTTCTTTGTCTCATTGTGCGAGAAGAGGCGAGAGTTGTGCAAGTAAAACTCGTAGCTGTTTTGCTACGGCTCACAAGGTCCTATGTATTCGGTAGCTTATAGCCGAGAAGAGCATCGCCTGCTGGAGGGACCTTCCACCTCAACCGAACTAGCTCCATGTGATTATTGCCTCTTTCCCGAAATTTAAGGGGGACATAAAGTAAATTTTTTTCCCGGATGTCAAAGCAATCAAGAGGACAGCGACGGCAAAGCTGCAGAGAATCTCAGGTGAATTCTTCCAGGAGTCCATGGTTTTATTGAGAAGGATTGGAAAGTTCCTTAAACTCGAGGGGTATACTTTTCAAGCGGAACGCATGCATTTATTGTGGCGACAGTCCATTTGTTTTCTGACACCTCGTATCTATCTATCTATCTATCTATCTATCTATCTATCTATCTATCTATCTATCTATCTATGTACATCTATCTATCTATCTATCTATCTATCTATCTATCTATCTATCTATCTATCTATCTATGTCACTCTGTTCACATCTATCTATCTATCTATCTATCTATCTATCTATCTATCTATCTATCTATCTATCTATCTATCTATCTATCTATCTATCTATCTATCTATCTATCTATGTCACTCTGTTCACATCTATCTATCTATCTATCTATCTATCTATCTATCTATCTATCTATCTATCTTCTATCTATCTATCTATCTATCTATCTATCTATCTATCTATCTATCTATCTATCTATTTTAGTCGTTTCATATCTATCTATCTATCTATCTATCTATCTATCTATCTATCTATCTATGTCAGTCTGTTCACATCTATCTATCTATCTATCTATCTATCTATCTATCTATCTATCTAAGTATGTTCATATCTATCTATCTATCTATCTATCTATCTATCTATCTATCTATCTATCTATCTATGTCAGTCTGTTCACATCTATCTATCTATCTATCTATTCTACATCTATCTATCTATCTATCTAATCTATATCTATCTATCTATCTATCTATCTATCTATCTATCTAAGTCTATCTATCTATCTATCTATCTATCTATCTATCTATCTATCTATCTATCTATCTAATCATCCGCAGACAGATCTGTTTCGCTGTATACCAGCTCGACTTAGACTCCGTTCGCTTCCTAACCCAGGATTTAAACCCGACCGAATCGGCGTCAGTCGTCGATTTTTACCCCTAGACTACGAGCGTCCTGCATATATATATATATATATATATATATATATATATATATATATATAAAGCAATATATATGTGTGTGTGTGTGTGTGTGTGTGTGTGTCTGTCTGTCTGTTTCTATGGTCTTTATAGAAATGCACAATTTTTATCCGATTCTAGCCAAACTTCACACAAATATTATTTAGGTTTTCAGCCCTTTTATCGCGATTCTTGCTGCAGAATTTGCTATAAATTGATAAAATTATAGTTGTTAGTCTCAAGCATTAGTAGATCTTTTCAGACGACTCATTCTCCTCGATATTGGAAACCAATAGACCCGATATTCTATCGAATCTGATCAAAAAACGATATCCAGCCATCAATATGGCTCATTTTCTCTAATTTTACTCCTGATGGTTACGACAAGTTTTCGTGGACTTACTTAGGTTAGTTTATCCTTGGATGACTTTTTTGACTCCAATATCAGGGGGAAATCGGAAAAAATAAGTAGCCCATGACCTGACTGAAAGCCTAAAGAATATTTGTGTGAAGTTTGGTGAGAATCGGATAAAAATTGTGGATTTGTATAAAGAACATACATACATACAGACAGAGAGGCAGAGAGACTGACACACACAGAAACATCTTGCCTTATATATATATATATATATATATATATATATATATATATATATAAAGAAAGCCGCATAAACTTATATAATACATTGTTCGTATTTATAGTTGTTGACTGAATATTCTTTTTCAACCTGTGTTTGTAAATATGCTTCATACTGATCCAGCTTCGAAAATATTTTTAACCCTTTTAACTTTGCTAAAAATCTTCTCTGAACTTTGTCATGAATAGTGATGGAGTTCTAAAACACTTATTAAATCCAGTCGAAATTCATCACAAACACGATTTAATCTTTTTCTTTTTATAAACGCCGCTGTTACTTCCAATTTTACCTGATTAATCCTTTCATTTACACCTGGGATATTAAGTCTTTCTAATTATTTGTCTATTTCTTTTAATGCTGCGAATGGTGATTTCCGTTTCGGTTCAAATACTGGTGTCGAACCATTTTTCAACTGCATTTGAAACACCAATCCAAATCATTCGAAAAAACCTCCGGAAAATATATTTCAATTCTTCCTTTAAATTGTCACTCTCTTTTATTAAACTGGTCGTGTAATCATATTTTCAGATGGATGGTATTAATTTTTTATTAATTTTAAAAATAAGAATAAAATTCTCTAAAATGGGAGAATACAATTATTTTCTAGGGAAAAGGAAGCGAAAATAAACCATTGAAGAATACAATTATTTCTGCCAGGAAGAATAACTGAATTCGTTAAGTCTGCGTAAAATAATCCTAGCCATAATATTGTCATCTTGTTTTGACAAATTGTGAACCTAGATCAAAAGTGGACCGTGAGAATTTCCTGTATTGAGCTACGGAGCTTTTGGGACAGACAGGCAAGCGACAAGAGAGTATAAGTGGTCTCCGTCTCATCAGTGAGGAGCCTGGAGACTCAGTCCAAATGGATAATTGCTATTGTTTTCATTTCGAGCTGGTACAAGTTATACCTTTTTTGGTTGTTTTATTTTTATGGCATATCAACCTCAGTGGTTCATGTACTTCCAACTGAATTTTATTCATTTATTGCTGGTAATACCTTTTACTTTCAACAATTTATTGTTGTTTTTATATAAGTTTTATGTCTAGTAATACTTTTTTTCTTTTTCGAATATCAAGTTTCACTGGGATTTGTTTTTAGGGGCAGGGTCCCCAAGTCCTACCCTTGTTATTTAACCCATAACTGGAGGGAAGGGACGGATTAATACCTTTCCCAAGGGTACCAGTGCTTAAGTGAATGCAGGGTATTCAAGTGGAATTCGAACTCGGCTCACCGATTTCTCTTTCCAAGCTGATATCCACTGCACCGCAACGCACATCCGTCTCTAAATGCTTACAGCACCAGGTTTTCTCAAGCGGTCACGCATTTAAGTACTGACCAGGCTCAACGTAGCTTAACTTCTGTGATCGAGCGAGAACCGGTATATTCAACGGGATATGGCCGTAAGCCAATGAACGCTTACAGACTCTGGTATTCCCAAGCGGTCATCCATCTAAGTACTGACCAGGCTCAATGTTGCTTAACTTCTGTGATCGAGCGAGAACCGGTGTATTCAACGGGATATGGCTGTAAGCCAATGAACGCTTACAGCCCCTGGTATTCCCAAGCGGTCATCCATCTAAGTACTGACCAGGCTCAATGTTGCTTAACTTCTGTGATCGAGCGATAACTGGTGTATTCAACGGGATATGGCCGTAAGCCAATGAACGCTTACAGACCCTGGTATTCCCAAGCGGTCATCCATCTAAGTACTGACCAGACTCAATGTTGCTGAACTTCTGTGATCGAGCGAGAACCGGTGTATTCAACGGGATATGGCCGTAAGCCAATGAACGCTTACAGCCCCTGGTATTCCCAAGCGGTCATCCATCTAAGAACTGACCAGACTCAATGTTGCTTAACTTCTGTGATCGAGCGAGAACCGGTGTATTCAACGGGATATGGCCGTAAGCCAATGAACGCTTACAGCCCCTGGTATTCCCAAGCGGTCATCCATCTAAGTACTGACCAGACTCAATGTTGCTTAACTTCTGTGATCGAGCGAGAACCGGTGTATTCAACGGGATATGGCTGTAAGCCAGGAGCTATACAGTAAGCAAAAATTGAAACCACCATTTACCACTCCGGCTTTGTACGTCTTTAATAAAACTGAGGTGGAAAACGAAATTGTCGGATTCAGGGCCCGTGATTTGAATGAGAGGGTCGAACTGAAATCAGTCAGCTGCTAGAGAAGGGGTTCAGAGCCGGTGATTTGAATGAGAGGGTCGAACTGAAATCAGTCAGCTGCTAGAGAAGGGGTTCAGAGCCGGTGATTTGAATGAGAGGGTCGAACTGAAATCAGTCAGCTGCTAGAGAAGGGGTTCAGAGCCGGTGATTTGAATGAGAGGGTCGAACTGAAATCAGTCAGCTGCTAGAGAAGGGGTTCAGAGCCGGTGATTTGAATGAGAGGGTCGAACTGAAATCAGTCAGCTGCTAGAGAAGGGGTTCAGAGCCGGTGATTTGAATGAGAGGGTCGAACTGAAATCAGTCAGCTGCTAGAGAAGGGGTTCAGAGCCGGTGATTTGAATGAGAGGGTCGAACTGAAATCAGTCAGCTGCTAGAGAAGGGGTTCAGAGCCGGTGATTTGAATAAACGGTTGAATTAAGATCGTGTGCTGCTAAATCGATTGAGTAAACTCCATCTTTGGTACTGAATGTATTATTAAAATACCAGCCAAATATCACAAGCTTTGACTTGCTAATTATTGTGTACATAATCAATATATAAATATATATTAAAAAAACAAAAACTACACCCGTAGCTTTGCAGTGTTCTACTGATAATATCCCTTACCTCTGATCACGTAAATCCGGTCTGAACAATATACTCAACCCCTCGAGTGTCAGGACTAACCTAGCCAGGTGATAACGAGGAATACTACTTTGGTTGGTCCGAGATCAAACAAACAGAACGGGGACGGACTGATTAAGGATCAGGAAGGATCTGTCAAGCCAAGCTTGCGTTGTCGTGTTATAGTCGCTTGTCTACTTACGTTATTGCAATAAACCTTCATAGGTAAATCGGAATGCTCAAATAATTTCATCCAGACAGTAACCCATAAGCCTTAGTTTTTCACACTTATTACGGACTGAGACATTACAACTCATTTCGCTAATTAAAAAAAAAAATTCTCACCTGAGTTTCGCGACTTTTGAAGTCCTTAATATATGTTTAATTTCTTTCCTTGTGGATTCAATGGTTATTTTGTTATCACTACGAATGTCTAATAGTATTTTCGCATCCAAATTAGAAATTTTCGCATTCACAATTATTACTTTGTTTTCTGTTATTTCAATAGTACTGATGTGCAAACTTTTTAACCCGTAGGGAATAGTTTTCCTTTAATTTTGTAATATGAAATTATATAACCTAGCTTACCAAAACTGAAGCATTTCGTCAAAGACACTGGAATAAGAACGCCATATTTATTATTAGGATACACTTCGAAAGAGCAATAGAAATGAAGAAGGACATTTACCTATCAATTATGCAAGAGCATTCAACAAAAAGAATTGATGGAGATGCTCAGCAGCCCCGACAGATTTGGGAAAGACATAAGAGTAATCAAGATCCTCTACTGGCAGTAAAACCACCTGCATACGGCAAGTAATGAATTCGGTAGATATACAAAGATAGAAAGGGGAGTAAGACAAGGATGTGTCTTTTCAGTGGATCTATTCAACTTGTACAGCGAGACTATTATGAGGTTCCTAGATCTTATGGAATGATTTGACATCGGAGGCCACAATTTCAACAACATAGGATACGCAGATGATACAGTGCTGATAGCAGACACGGAAAGGAAACAACCAGACCACTTACAGAAGCTAGCTGAAGAGAGTGACAATAAAGGACTGTAAGAACGCATGGTCATTAGCAAAAAGAGCATCCCAAAATGACAAATAAGGTTGGGGGGGATAGTAAAATCAAGCAGGTACAAAAATTAAAAATAAATGATGAACAGAGCGAGAAGGAGAATCAGAACACACGATAAGACAAGAACAGTGCGGGTTCGTCAAAAACACCGGAACAAGGGACGTATATTTATGATTAAGACGCTCTCCGAAACGTCAATAGAAATGTTTTATCGATTATGCAAAGGCGTTTGACAAAATACGCCACAAAGAATTGATGGAGATGCTCGGCAGCCTCGACATATTTAGGAAAGACATAAGAGTAATCAAGAATCTCTACTGGCAGCAAAACACCTGAATACGGACAGGTAAAGAATTCAGCAGATATACAAAGATAGAAAGGGGCTTAAGACAAGGATGTTTCTTTTCAGTGGATCTATTCAACTTGCACAGCGAGGCTATTCTGAGGATCCTAGATGTTATGCAGGATTCTATAGCCTTGGTCGGCAACCAATCTATCGCAGAAAATAATAGCAATCAACTGCGCGATAATTTTCTGCCCAGTCAGTCATGTCTCTTTCCGGACATGATCGCCCAAGCGTGTAACAAGTATGGCACTTAACTGACACATTTTGTTTGTATGTATGCACATCGCTTTATCTGGATTTCTTTGGCATTGCATCTCCGATTTAGGATTCTTTGACATTCGACCGATATTTCCTGTAGTGTAAATTTATTATTTAGTTCATTTTTAAAAAAAAAAATTTCGTCTTTATTTCCTTTTTTTTCAATGTAAACCCGTGAACAAAACTTAACCCTTTACATGTATCCAGAGTCAGTTCAGTGAAGCAAAATCTTTCACGTTCCTTGTTAACGATTTCAGTATATGTCTCAAAAACTTTCGTCATATTCATACATTTCCATCACGTACTAAATAAAGAGCTTTTGTGGCTAAATAATTTTTTTTCAAAATATTTATTGTATCTTCAAAAGATATTTCTACTTTTTTGCGGTTCCAGAAAGTTACAAGAATTTCATGTTTTACCCCATGATTCATACATTTCCATCACGTACGAAGTAAAGATTTCGTTAAGAATGGTTTTTAAAAAAAATTATTGTATCATCAAAAGAAACTTCTACCTTTTTCCGGTAACAGGGAGTTACAAAATTTTCATAATTCCATAATTCCTTTAACATAATCTTTTATAAGAAACAAAATAGAAAAAAATGCAAGTCATATAATCCCCATCAAAATTCTTAAATATGGCAGAAAAATTAGTTAACTGGACGAATTTAACACGGGAATTTTAACAGTTCTAATACTCATTTAACCAAATATACATTCATGCAAATACAATAACAAGACCAAATAGCACACTCGAAATGAAAGGGAACTGATATCTGTAAAAAGACTGGGGGGGGGATGGGAGAAGAAAAGAGGGGGTAAAAATGAAAGTAAACAATTACTAGGTAATTTAACTTTGAAAGAAAAATCTAGACAATAAAAGACCCTAAGCTAAACTAACTGTGAACTGGATTACCAATGTTCACTCAAGAAATTTCCAATATCTATAATGTCAGACCACCATGAAAATGCCACTCAGCTACATTTACTCGACACAGACGCGCAAGATTCACCGACATTTTTTTTTTATAATCATATCACCTCAAGCAAGGCATTTTACTGCCAGTGTTTAGCAGGGGGTTACATAGAAGGAAAGTTATGAAAAAGAGTGACAGGTTATCTAGGGGGTGTCAGTAAGTAGGTAAGAAAAAGATGACCGTGGCTATAAAATGAGGGATCAATTTATATATTGATTGTAATGTAGAATTGATTCCCCACTTTACATCCACATTTTAATAGTATAGAATTATTTTTTTAATAATCATATCGCCCCAAGCAAGGCATTTTACTGCCACTGTTTTTCAGGGGGTTACATAGGAGGAAAGTTATGAGAAAGAGTGACAGGTTATGCAGGGGGGTGTCAGGAAGTGGGTAAAAGAAAGGTGTGAATTTTGATTAGAGTGGAGTTAACGGAGAAAAGAGCATGAGAAAAAAGATCCAGGTTAGTTAGATAGGAGATGACGACTGACTTTACATTTAAATTTTTGGAGATTATAGTTGTCGGGAAAGCAATTAAATGGAAAGGAATTCCACAGGCAGGAGGTGCGAGAAAAGAACCTGAGGGAGTAGAATTTGCGTTTACAATTTACTCGTTTCACAGTAAAAGGGTGTCACCTAGTTGCTAATCTTGTGGTTCGAGTAAATTTATATAAAGGGGGCACAGTGCGCTAAGTTTAGCCGTGAAAGTATTTGTAGAAGATACACAGGGAAGCCAAATTGAGCCGGTGAGAAAGCGACCTTTTGCGAAATTCTGATTTAGGTAGTTATTTCCTTTGAAGTGGTAAATTTCTCGTCTCCATAAAATTCTTCAGTTGCGTCGTCCACATCACAATGCCTAGTATGCAGAACACATATGGCTCGGACTTAGTCCCTGATGGCAGGACATTAATGCAAACAGAACTGGCCTTGAAGACAAAGAAATTGTCAACTACCCGATCGTTTCATTTAATTGGTGTCAAGAACAGTGCCTGCAAAAATTACACTTAAAGATGACGTCAGAAAAGATTCGATCCGACGAAACAAAATAAATTCAGCTTGGTATTATTCCGAAATCATTAACCATGGGTCAGTCAGTTAAGTGCCATACGTGATACACGCTTGGGCGATCATGTCTCGAAAGAGACATGACTGACTGGGCAGAAGATCATCCCACAGTAGGTTGCCATTGCTTTCTGCGGTAGACTGGTTGCTGACCAAGGCTATAGAACCCAATCTTTCCTATTATTTAACCCATAACTGGAGGGAAGAGACGGATTAATACTTTGCCCAAGGGTATTTGCGCGTAAGTGAATGCAAGGAATTCAACTGGAATTTGAACTCGGTTCCCCGATTTCTCGTTCCGAGCCGATTTCCACTGCGCCACAACAGTGGGTACTCAGCGTAAATGACGCCATTTTAATTACGATTGAATTAAAATTTTAGTACCTGATTTTCTTACTTAAATAACATGTTTTTCAGTTCGTATTAATATACAAATTTTGAAGTGCCTGCAAGTAAAATATTTCAAATACAATTTATGTTAAATATTTATTTGATATTTAGTAGTGGTGTAAGTTTTAATGATGGTTAGTGTTCCAGGGTTAAATGTCGTAGTATATTATGTTCTCCTTCATCTACATACATGAATCCACTAACGCATGAGCCAGTCTTAAAAAATATAAAACACAACAAAGCCTGATAATAACATAAGCAAGTTCATGAATGCTATATCGCCGACTTTTATTGTTACGAAAAATCAAAACCAACAGTGGGGATGTTATGAATATTTTTCTCAGCGTTAATCTTTCTTAGTTGATGCCGTGGAGTAAACAGTACACCACCATTGACAGAAACGAACTAGCTTAGAGCAGGATTTCCAAAACAATGGGTCGCGACCCACGAGATGGTCACAATTGGAATGTGCTTCCTTATGTGCTGTGTCACTTCAGGACGTAGGCGATCATCCTCGTGTCCTTTGTTGCTCTAAACATTTTTTCTCTTGGTATCCCTCCCAAACTCCGCTATGGAATTCATTTGCTTAAGCCCATCAAATATGCCTCGCGCTGCTTTCTCCTGTCTCTCTTTCCCTCTATTCGTCCTGTGTGTATTAGATTCTCCAAACACTTCTTTCTCTTTATGTGTCCCAGCAACCTCAGCTGTCTTTTCCTGGTGTTAAGTATGAGTTTTTATCTCGTTTACATCCTCTCAAAAGCCTTGTTGTTAATCACGTGTTCAGTCTATGGTATCCTCATCATCCTTCTGTAGAAACACATTTCTGGATTATGCATTAGCTTCGATTACTGTTTTGAAATATTTCAAACCTTTTGATTGAGAATAAAGCAAAAGTTGATGAAGGTTTTATAAATTTAATTGTAGCTATATGAATTGAACACATGGACAGTATTAGTCTGATATCATTGCTTGCTAGAATCCAAACGTTACACACACACTCACATTAGGTTTTGCCTAAATAATTCTTGAGGCGTTCTGGCTATAAAGATGACAAATCCTATCATTCGATATGGTGCTTGTTTTATGCTTCTTGCTAACATGGTCCCGATTGATTTGGAGTTGAGGATTATGATCCTCCTATCGTACGTAGTTAGGTCGTTCTCGAATTTTGCTGAGAGATGGTAGGATTTAAAATTTTCTGATTTTGTTGTCGGTGGTTCCTACGTTTTAGACGAGTGGATTTTACCGACTTATCTGCAGGTTGTTGCAGCAAAATCCTTGCAGCAAAATCCTTGTAGCAAAATCCTTGCAGCAAAATGCTTGTTAGAATATGTTTTTTAGTTTCTATTAATGTACAAATTTTGAAGTGCCTGCACGTAAAATATTTCAAATAAAGATTTATGTTTAATATTTTTTTGATATTTTCAAAATTGGGTATGATATACCCATGGTTAGTAGCGATTTCACTTTAATTGAGGGTTAGTGTTACAGGGTTAAATTTCGTAGTATACGTCCTCCTTGACCGACATACATGAATTCACCTACAAGCGCATGAGCCAATCTTAAAAGAAATAAAACACAACCAAGCCTGATAATAACATAAGCAAGTTCATGAATGCTATATCGCCGACTTTTATTGTTACGAAAAATCAAAACCAACAGTGGGGATGTTATGAATAATATTTTTCTCAGCGTTAATCTTTCTTAGTTGATGACGTCGAGTAAACAGTACACCACCGTTGACAGAAACAAACTAGCTTAAAGCAGGATTTCCAAAAAAATGGGTCACGACCCACTGGTGGATCGCGACCTGTTGGTGGGTCGCAATTGGTATGCGCTTCTTTATGTGCCATGTCACTTCAGGACGTAGGCGATCATTCTCGTGTCCCTTGTTGCTCTAAACATTTTTTTTAAATCGAGAATTGGCTTTTGTTGACAATCGATGACAAATGGCGAAAAATTTGAAATTAAATTTCTTTTTTAAATTTTAGAAATTATTTTATTCCGATCAATATAATTTCAGTTTAAAATACACCAGGGTATTTTGCTTACTGGAATTAGTAAATTTAATCCCTTGGCTCTCAATTAAAGCTAACTTTAAAGCTTGAAGAAAACTTATCTATTATTAAAATTTAAATTTAAATTTAGGTATAGAAAAATGAGTGGAGTTATCTAGATAATAAGATTTAAAATTTTGTTATTTTGTTGTCGGTGGCGCCTACATTTTTGGACTTGTGGATTTTGCCGACCTTTTATCTACGAGGTGTTGCAGCAAAATCCGACACTTTTTTTTTAATCATTTCACCCGGAGCAAGGCAGAAACGCCACTGATGTGCTGGGGGTTACATAAATGTAAAAAGATTAATTAGAAAAGAGTGAGGAGTACAAACTAGTTAGAAAGGAACAATAGAAAGCTGAGAAAGAAGGTGCGATGACAGATACATAGGAGGAGAGAAAGGGAAGGTTATACGGGGGAGGGGAGAGAGCTAGAGGCCAGTGGTTAGTAGATGAGTATTAACTTTGCATTTAAATTTCTGGGGTTGTAGCCGTCAGGAAAGCAAGAATACGGGAGTGAGTTCCACAGGCGGGAAGTGCGAGAGAAGAAGCTGCAGGAGTAGAATTGTCGTCTGCATTTGGCTAACCTGACTGTGAATGGGTGGGACCCAGTTGCCAGTCTGGTTGCACGGGTAAACACCTGTTGAGGAGGCATCAGTGACTTAAGCTCATCCGAGCAGAAGCCATGAAAGTATTCATAGAAGAGACAGAGGGAGGCCACATTTCGACGATGGGAAATTGGCTGCAGTCGAGTCGCCAGATCAGTACCTATCACATTACAGACTCTCCTTTGGAGCTTGTCAAGAACACTGAGGAGAACGGCTTGCTTGCTAGAATATGATAAGGTGATGACAGCTGTGATAACAAGGCTACCGTAATTGAGAAATTCTTTTTGAAACATTTTTCAAGCAGTAAGCAAGTAATTCACGTTTCAAGTCAAAATAAAGTAAATTTAAATTCGGTAATTTTAAGCAAATAATGTGTCAGCAAGGTGTATTTTATTTTTGTAAAATTCGTTAAAACCGAGAATTGGCTTCTGTTTACAATCGATGAATAATGGCGGAAAAATTTAAATTTAAAATTTAGAAATTATTTTATTCCGATCAATATAATTTCAGTTTAAAATACACCAGTGTATTTTGCTTACTGGAATTAGTAAATTTAATCCCTTGGCTTTCAATTAAAGCTAATTTTAAAGCTTGAAGATAACATCTATTATTAAAATTTCAATTTAAATTTAGGTATAGAAAAATGAGTGGAAGTATCTAGATTATAAGATTTAGAATTTTGGGATTTTATTGTCTGTGGTGCCTATGTTTTTGGACTTGTGGATTTTGCCGACTTTTTATTTACGGGGTGTTGCAGCAAAATTCGACACTTAACAAAAAAAAATGAAATAGGGATTAAAACAAAATTTGTATATGCAGTTATCCGACATTTTGAAAACTAACTAAGCTTTTTCTCTCTACCCTTTACCAGGATAGAATATGATCGCAGATCAGCGTAGTAGATTCTTTTCGCGTCGGGATAAAGCCTACGGAAGTGATGGCCTGGTTTTGGGTTCAAGAAGACAATGGTCATCAGGGACAAGAAAGGCCCACAACTTTCGTTCTTTAGCCAATATGACCGAAGAGTTCGTCGCTGCCGCTAAGGAGTCAGTCGACAAATGATGGAAGCAACAGTTACTCCAAGATCGCCGCTGACGTGGGCTGTCACAAGTCGACCACCTGCCGAACGACCAAGAAGAACATTGGTTACCACTTCCTCCCGCAAGTCTCACCACGAATGCCTCGAAAGAGTCAAGGAAGGTCAAAGCGGCGGTTTTGCTAAACGAGCTCAAGCATGGGTCAGCCTGGATGCTGAGGTTCTTCTCTGATGAAAAGAATTTTTGTCCAGGACCAGACTAGCAACAGACAGAACGAAAAGTGAATCTGCAAATACATCAAAAGCGTTCCCGTCGAGAAGCATACGAAGTTTCCTTCCTCCGTCATTATTCTTGGCGTCGTCTCCAGCGAAGTAGACGTCATACCTCCGTTCTTCTTTCAAAAGGCTCTGAGAGTCACCGCTGAGTTCTATCAGGAGGTGCTGAGGAGCGTGATGAAGCTCTGGATGGACAAGATCGCCGCTGGACGCCCTTATGTCTTGCAGCATGACTCCATTTCTGCACACAATGCCAAGACGACCCAGGCTTGGCTGTTCAACAATGTTCCTCCCCACTGGTCGCTGGACTTGTGGCCGTCCTTCTCACCCGGCGGCAACGTCCTTGACTATTTTTTCTGGGGTATGATCGAGGTCAAGACCAACAAGACCCACAATACGGTCGACTCTCTGAAAGCTGCCATCGTGTAGGCAATCACCACTATAGGCAAGGACATGGTTACCAAAGCGTGTGACTTATTTCACGCCCGCCTTGAGATGGTCGTCGCCGGCGGTTTCATTGACAAATAATGTAGTTACATAATGTAGCATGTAAATCCAACTGTTGCTAAATAAACCGCAGGGACCCTGCATATACAACTTTTGTTTTTTTATTGCCTATTTCGTTTTCTTTTGACAAGCGTCGGATTTTGCTGCAACAAATTGTAGTATTGAGGTTGATGTGATGTGAATAATGCAAGGCCGTTGAGTGCCGATATCATAACGGTGTACTCCTGTAAATTCGAAGTCGGCATGAACCTGCTCAGTTAAAGTGACAAATTCTTGCATTAAACCTATCAAAGCTTCACACTATACGATAAAACTCTACCTGCCAAAATAACATTCTACGATTAAAACCACTGAAAAACAACAAACTTGGTGCTAAATAATATTACAATTCAACACAATATATGTATATACATATGTGTGTGTGTGTGTGTGCGTAATGAATTGACTTAGATCAAAAGATAGATAATGAATTCAGACCTATACATACATACATACATACATACATACATACATACATACATACATACATACACACACATAGAAACATACGTAATGAATTGACAGAGACAATTACATGGTGTAATACATAATGAATAAACATAGATTGATAGATGAACAGACTGAGATAATAAACATTTAGAGATAGATAGATAGATAGATAGATAGATAGATAGATATGGACAGACTCAAATAGATAGATAGATAGATAGATAGATAGATAGATAGATAGATAGATAGGATGATGGAAATAGACTAGAAATAGATAGATAGATAGATAGATAGATAGATAGATAGATATGGACAGACTCAGATAGATAGATAGATGGATAGAAATTTAGATAGATAGATAGATAGATAGATAGATAGATAGATAGATAGATAGATAGATATGGACAGACAGACAGATAGATAGATAGATAGATAGATAGATAGATAGATAGATAGATAGATAGATAGATAGATATTGACAGACTCAAATAGATAGATAGATAGATAGATAGATAGATAGATAGATAGATAGATAGATAGATGGACAGACTCAAATAGATAGATAGATAGATAGATAGATAGATAGATAGATAGATAGATAGATAGATATGGACAGACTCAAATAGATAGATAGATAGATAGATAGATAGATAGATAGATAGATAGATAGATAGATAGATAGATATGGACAGACTCAAATAGATAGATAGATAGATAGATAGATAGGACAGACTCAGATAGATAGATAGATAGATAGATATATAGATGTGGACAGACTCAAATAGATAGATAGATAGATAGATAGATAGATAGATAGATAGATAGATAGATAGATGGACAGACTCAGATAGATAGATAGATAGATAGATAGATAGATAGATAGATAGATAGATAGATAGATAGGACAGATAGATAGATAGATAGATAGATAGATAGATAGATAGATAGATAAGATAGAATATAACATTTTCAGACATTCGATTTTTGATCATGAAACCCAGTTCCAAAGTTCACCATGATCGATTGGTCAGTAAGCTGACTTTTTGGAGTTATCGGCCTCCATAGATCATTCCGGTATGCAACACCTTTGGAAATCGCCTGAAAACCATAGAACCGTCTAACCGAACCCTATGCAGTCATCTAACACATTAACCTAAACAAATAAGATATCCAACTCTAGAAAAATAAATAAATAAATAAAGGATAAACTAAGTAAAGAAATTATTAATAAACAAAATAATCAAAAATCCACACATAGATACAAATATCTTCTTCTATGTGCCCTGTCCCTTCAGGACGTAGGTGATCATGGCTCTCCACGTCTCCCTATCCCTTGTGGCTCTTAGTATGTTTGCTCCTGTTGCTCCTGGCAACCCCCGTTCCGTCATCCACCTGATCAGTTCCTGCAAATATGTTATCCGCTGCCTTCCTCTGTCTCTCCTTCAGTATCAGGTTCTCCGTCAGTATCAGGTTCTCCAGGCTCTCCTTCCTCATTGCATGTCCCAGGAACTTCATTTGTCTCTTCCTGATGCTCAGCATCAATTTCCTTTTTGTTGCCATTCTTTCTAACACCTCGTCATTGCTTGTATGCTCAGTCCACGATATCCGTAGCATCCTTCTGTAGAACCACATTTCGGCCGCTTCCAGTTTTGTCCTCATTTTCGTTTATATTGTCCAGCATTCACAGCCGTATTGAAGAACTGACATATATGTAATCATAATAATCTTCTTTATTAAATAACAATTAATAAATAGTGGGGAAAAGTTAGCAAAGTTGCTATAAAACTAACCGCATTTGGACACATTTAATTCTACTCAGTAGCCCCTAATAAAGTTTCACACATACCCGTTAATATCCACCCAGTATACATTAACGTTGGTATTTGTAACATTATTCTGAATGGAACTCGCTATTCTTCTTCTTCTATGTGCCCTGTCCCTTAAGAAAGTAAGCATTCATGGCTTTCCACGTCTCACTATCCCTGGTAGCTCTTAGTATGTTTTCTCCAGTTACAGCTCGCAACCCTCGTTCCTTCATCCACCTGATCAGGCCCCTCAAATATGTTATCCGGTGCCTTCCCACTTCTCTTTTTTCATTCAATCTGGCCTGTCAATATCAGGTTCTCTAAGCCCTTCTTCTCCCAAGTTGTCTCTTCTTGATGCTCAATATAAATTTCTTTTTCGTTTCCATTATTTCCAGTCCCTCATCATTGCTCACATTTTCCGTCCATGATATCCTCATCATCATTCTGTAGAACCACATTGCCACTGCTTCAAGTTTTTTCCTCATCTTCGATGATATTGGCCAGCATTCACTACCGTATTGAAGAACTGACATCACATAGCAATCTAGTATTCACTTATTTGTTTCTAGTGAAATTTTCCTGTGTGTTAGTACTTTACTCACCTTCTGGAATGCTTTTTTCGCCATGCCAATTCGCCTTCGGATCTTTGTGTTTCACTTACTTTCTCTTATGCAATAAATTATAATTTATAACCAATTTAAATTACATTTTATATATATATATATAATTCTTTGTGAAAGCTATTGAACTTTATTAAATTTAAATTTTACTGAAAATCCACCATCTTTAACGGAATGTTTTCAGTTAGGATTTAAACTTGAAATGCCTCCATTAAAAGTTTAGCCTGTTCATAAACGGCAGCAAAAGACCATACCTTATTTTCTATTGTAAAACTTTTCTCTAAGCTTTTCAACACGTCTATTAACCACCTCTCTCCTCACTATTTCCTTCTTTTGGTTCAAATTCTATTTTTCAACTCCTAATTCTGATTTCCCATTTTCTCTACCCGTACTTACCTCTCACAAAATTTACCAATATAAGGAAACAAATTTTCCATCTCCCTTCACAGTATTTGATGAAACATTGTCCTTTTAATGTCTAAACAAAAAGGTAGTAAATTATAATTTGTAAATGTTCTAAACTTATATATATATATATATATATATATATATATATATATATATATATATATATTGATGTCCAGTTAGTAAAAGGCGTGGATAATTCAACAAGATCAGCTTAATATTACGTGTTCTTTCTATAAAGAGAACTCAATGGATGTTATCCAAAGCAATATGATATTTATAAAGGAAAAATCGAAGCGTCATTTAAATTGGTTATAAATTATAATTTATAACCAATTTAAATGACGTGTTGAGTTTTCAATTATATATATATATATATATATATATATATATATATATATCAGAAAAATTTAGGTAGACACGTTACTTCATGGTAAATCGGTGGTAAAAGCCTATTTCAGGCGAACCATCATCAGCATCCGTCTTTATTTTACAAAGGATTTTACACGAATCTTTTACACGAGACTTATCCTACCACTGTATGTACAGGATACTCCTTTGGATTCTTCTATGCCCACCCTGTATGCTGATATATATATATAT
>JBBBDQ010001409.1:1035000-1099170 GCA_037127315.1 Ascarosepion bandense | reverse complement strand
CTTCAGTACTATGACTGGGATTCCGTCACCGCCGCTCGCTTTGTGTGGGTCAAGTTGCGCAATTATCTTGGCGACCAGCGAGGGCGAGATGAGGACGTTATTTAGTTGAGCGTTAGTTCTGGGTGGGAAGTCTGGTGTAGGTATTCCTAACGAGTCCAGTGTCGAATTGGTTGAGAATCTACGGGCAAAGCATTCAGCCTTGTCGGCTGGGGAGGTGAGAACTTCAAATTCATTGATTAGTGGGGGTATTGAAGTCTTGTTCCTGCTGAGCACGCTTTTGCAGAGACGCCAGTAATCTTTGGAGCCAAACTTAGAGGATGCTATGCGTTGCCTAATTCTGGTAGCAAACGCCCTCTTGGCTTCGTTCAGTACTTTTTTACACTTGTTCCGTGCTGAGGTGAAAAGGCACCTGTTTTGGTTCGACGAGCAGCTTCGATAGAGCCGGAAGAAATGGTTCCGGTGGGCAATAGCGGCCGAGCAAGCGGGTGAGAACCAGGGGGACGAATTAGGTTTTAGTTGGAATTTTCTGGCAGGGATAAAAGCATCGATGCCAGCCTTAACCCAAGAGGAGACTTCGGAGGCACAGTCTTCGACAGGAAGATCAAAGACGTTGTTCCAGGGGACGTTGCAGAGGAAGTCCCTGAACGAGTCCCAGTCGGCTCTTTGGTAGCAGTATGATATTCTGCTGGTCTGGTTTTCTTGGGAAGAGTTAGTGCGGATTGATATGTTTACGGAGACTACGGCGTGGTCAGCGTTTCCAAGGGGGCAGAGTTGTCTGGTAGTGCAGGAGTCTGGGATGGAGGTAAAACAAAGGTCGAGTAAAGAGTCCCTTCCGTTAGGGTTTTTAGAGAAACGCGTGGGGAAGTCCACCACTTGCGTTAGAGCTTGGGCTATTGAAAAGTGCATGGTGCGGATCCCAGCAAGGTCGGTGGCTGAGTTTTCAAGCCACTTGGTGTGGTGGGCGTTAAAATCACCAAACACAAATATATGGGCAGATGGGTGAGAAGAAATGGCCCTGTCGATGTTATTAGAGATGCAATCAAGTAACGTACAGTCAGAGGAGGAGGGGGAGCGGTAGACGAAGAAGAGATAGCTAACCGAGCTTAGAAGTGAGAGACGGAAGCACATGAAGGAATGATCAAGGGATTCAAGAGATGTGACCCTGGCTAGGGGGAGTTGTTCGCTGACATATACACCAAGCCCATGCATATGGACATTGGAGTCCTTCCTGAAGAGAGGAAGGTAACCAGGAACGAACAGCTCTGAAGAGGGGATAGAAGGGTCAAGGTTAGTCTCACATATAGCTAAGATATCGGGTGAGTGAGTAATGTTTTTGCTCTTATGTAGCCCCCTGCACATCAGTGGCGTTACCGCCTTGCTCGGTGTGATACGATGAAAAAAAAAAAGAAGTATGCTACTCCTTTTGTGATTTTCGATTATTACAAGAGACAGATCAGGCAAATGCCTATTTTAAAAGCCATATCAAGCTTTCATCTGCAGAGTGTTCACCTCCTAATCTTTATTGAGTTCGCTTACTGTTAAATCACGTTTAAATATTGTATATATTAGTAAAAACAAACTTCCCAATTAGATAAAATAAAAGAAAACTGAGTGCATGGTCATAAGCAAAAGATACAATCCAAAATGCCAAATACAGGTGGAGAATAACAGAGTCAAACAAGTACAAGAATTTAAGTACCTGGGAAGTGTTCTAACAGGAGATGGAAAGTGCGACACGGAGATCCGAAGGCGAATTGGCATGGCAAAGGACGCATTCCAGAAGATGAGCAAAATACTAACACACAGGAAAATCTCAATAGAAACGAAGAAAAGAGTGCTAGACTGCAACGTGATGTCAGTTCTTCAATACGGCTGTGAATGCTGGACAATATCCTCGAAAATGAGGACAAAACTGGAAGCGGCCGAAATGTGGTTCTACAGAAGGATGCTACGGATATCGTGGACTGAGCATACAAGCAACGACGAGGTGTTAGAAAGAATGGCAACACAAAGGAAATTGATGCTGAGCATCAGGAAGAGACAACTGAAGTTCCTGGGACATGCAATGAGGGAGGAGAGCCTGGAGAACCTGATACTGACTGGACAGATAGAAGGAAGGAGAGACAGAGGAAGGCAGCGGATAACATATTTGCAGGGACTGATCAGGTGGATGACGGAACGGGGGTTGCCAGGAGCAACAGGGGCAAACATACTAAGAGCCACAAGGGATAAGGAGACGTGGAGAGCCATGATCGCCTACGTCCTGAAGCTGTGTAGAATATTGAGAGAATACTGGATTGTTATGTGATTTTTGTCCCTCAACATGACAGCGAATGCTCTACAATATAATCAAAGATGTGGTAAAGACAGGAAGATAGTAAAATGTGGTTATACAGAAGGATGATTAGGATAATACAGACCAAACTTGTGAGCATGATAATGTTAAGGAAAGGATGAAAACGAAAATAAAACTGATATTTTACACCAGGAAAAAACAGCTGAAGTATTTGTGGCATGCATTGAGGAAAGCGGGCTTTTGGGAACAAAAGAAAGTATATTAAGTGTCAAAAGAAATAGGAAGATGCGGAATGCCATGATCGCCAACGTCCCGAAGAGACATGCACATAGAAGAAGAAGAAGAAGAAGAAGAAGAAGAGGAGGAGGAGGAATAAGAAAAAGAAGAAAAAGAGCAGATGGGTAAAGAAAGAAGAAGAGGAAAAACCAAGAAAATGAGAAGGATAGGGAGAAGAAGAAGAAGAAGAAAAAGAAACCGAGAAAAAAAAAGATGAGCAAAGAAAGAAGAAAAGGAACCCCCCCACAAAAAAAAGAGAAGGATAGGGAGAAGAAGAAGAATTAGAAGAAGAAGAAGAATTAGAAGAAGAAGAAGAAGAGGAGGAGGAGGAGGAAGAAGTAGTAGAAGAAGAAGAAGAAGAAGAAGAAGAGGAGGAGGAGGAAGAAGAATGGTAAGTCTTTCTATACATGTGTGTGACCACTGAAAGAAAGACTGCTAGATGTTTTATTTAATATTTTTTTTGTTAGTATCTTTTTGACCGAGAAATATAAAAATAAACCTTTTTTACCTCCCTCCTTTTATTTCCTTTTTCTGTAGATATGTTTTTTCTCTTTCTCTCTATGCGGATTAATCCCCCTCCCCCAAATGAGCGGGCTTAGTTTATCTATCTTGCTATCAGTGTTAATTAAGCTCACGCTAATCTAAAGCGAGTAAAATGAGGCAGTTTTCGATCCAATCTCGAAAAGTTTTAGCGATTTATCTTGCTGCTTAATTCAGAAGAATTTTCTCTTAGAATCTTTTTACGGAAAGTAGTTTTACAGAATGGTGCTGAGGAACCCATGGAACCAATATGCAAACAAACACGAGGTTTTAGAAAGAATGGAAACGGAAAGGAAACTAATACTTAACACCAGAAAAAGAGAGCTGATGTATTTGTGGACATGTAAAAAGAGCGTCATCAGCAAAAGGTGCAACCCAAAATGCCAAATGCAGGTGGGGGATACCAGAATCAAGCAAGTACAAAAATTTAAATACCTAGGAAGTGTTCTAACACGAGATGGAAAGTGCGACACAGAGATCCGAAGGCGAATTGGCATGGCAAAGAACGCGTTCCAGAAGCTGATTAAAGTACTAACACACAGGAAAATTTCACTTGAAAAAAAGAAAAGTGTACTAGAGTGCTATGTGATGTCAGTTCTTCAATACGGCAGTGAATGCTGGATAATATCATCGAAAATGAGGAAAAAACTTGAAGCAGCGGAAATGTGGTTCTACAGAAGGATGCTGCAGATATCGTAGACTGAGCATACAAGCAACAATGAGGTGTTGGAAAGAATGGCAACAAAAAAGAAATTAATACTGAGCATCAGAAAGAGACAACTGAAGTTCCTGGGGCACGCAATGAGGAAGGAGAGCTTGGAGAACCTGATACTGACTGGCCAGATAGAAGGAAAGAGAGACAGAGGAAGGCAGCGGTTGACATATTTGCAGGACCTGATCAGGTGGATGACAGAACGGGGGTTGCCAGCAGTAACAGGAGCAAACATACTAAAAGCCACAAGAGATAGGGAGACGTGGAGAACCATGATCGCCAACGTCCTGAAGGGACAGGACACATAGAAGAAGATATTCACAGAACAGATAGAGGGAAAGTAAGACAGGGAAAAGCAATGTGTGACGCACTTGAAAGAATTGAGTAGATTGATAGCAGAGCAGGGTTTGGGAGGGTTAACAAGAGAAGGAATGTTACATGCTACAAGGTATCGGGTGATGTGGGAGGCCATGATCGCCTAAGTCCTGAAGCAACACGACACATAGAAGAAGGGTTGTTTCCAAAAAGAAACCAGCTTCCAGCCTTGCTATCACAACAATCAGACATAGCATTAAATAATCATTAAACTTATTACAATTAAATTATTATTTGTGTAACTTAAATTTCAAATTGCTTACGGTGACATCAAACTGAAACCCCGGTTCCCCTACGATGAAATTAAGAACCGGTGAATTTTGTGTTTTTCGTAAATTAAATATGTGTATGTGATTTTTAACTCTGAGTTTTGGTCAATAATTTTTCTTCTTCTGTTACACTTAACCCGTAACAACTATCCACAACTTCAGATAGTTAAAATAGGGTCGGTTCCATTAATTTGATTTCTACCTCTTTCCTCAATAATAATAAGAGATAAAACTGTCTCTAACGTATCTAAACTTATTTATAAATGGAACTTTGTCTGTGCGTGTGTGTGTCTGTTACCTATAGGCTCCGAAATGTCTGAACCGATTTTCTTTAAAATTCACACAGTTGTACTATAAGCGTCTGCGAGTGTTCTTAGCTAGATTTTGTGTCGTGGTACCCCATATAAATATCGAAAATCGATAATCGAAAAAATCGGGTTTTAGAAGGAGTGGTCCGATTTTAATCAAATTTGATACACATAGACAAAGACATAAGAAACAATATTCAGAAGTTTTAAGGTTGCAGTTCTTACAATAGGGCAGAAAATCGATAATATATATATATATATATATATATATATATATATATATAAATATAAGGCAATATATTTGTGTGTGTGTCTGTTTATCTGCCTGTATGTTTGTTTTTTCAGCCCTTTTATTTTAGTTTTTGCTTCGGGTTTGGCTCTAAGTAGGTATAATTGTAGTTCTTAGTTTCAGCCATGATACCATTTACTCAGAGGAGTTATTTAGAATTCAAAATCCTGTTTACCACGAAAAAAACTTATTTGATATCGATACCAGGAAATCAAAATTTGACTTACATCCAATTATTTTTCTTTCAGTCTACGGTTTTGCTTCAACTGGAAGCAACTATTGCTTTTTAGTCTTTCATGCCAACGTCCAAAGATTCTGAGCTGCAGGACCATGGATTAGGTTTACCGCTTTCATGACACCCGAGCAACGCCGGGCTATACTGCTAGTTACTGGATGAAGGATGATGAAATGTTTTCTACTATGTAACTCCTTTCCTCTTAGAGTAAATTTTGCTCGTTTATCATTAACCTATGTAAAATTTTGAAACAATCTATATTATTTACTAATATTAGTTAAAATATTCACAATGCTACGTACTCTGTGTTGCATTTCATTTCTTTAGTATTCGATTACGAAAATGAAGGTTCTATCCGGGCCGATTATTTCCAAGAATTGATACATTTTGACGGAGAATGCCAAGAGGATGCTCCCCTAATTATTGAAATTTAAACTTCTTTTATAACACATTTTTTTACAAGTAATTTGAAGAAACCGAACCTTGAAGAAATCGAAAGTTGAAGAAAGCACGTCAGCGAAAGAAAATCTTTCTCGAATGTTTTGTCTTGTCTTGAAGCTCTGCTAACACACAAAGATAGAGTAACAAATTGCCTGTCATGAGAAAAAAGTCTCATTTAGAGTAAGACCTTATGAATTATGGAAATTAATAGTTAAAAACAAAATCATGAAAAGGTAACCAAGACAGTCTTTTTCTTAATCTGACCATTAACATGAGAAATATTTGAGTTGTAAAATTTGTAAATTTAACAAGCTTGATATGTTTTAATTAGTATCCTGTTGCACGTATTTTATCAGTACATTGTGGTGATACCGAGCAAAAGCGATGGACCGGATGTTTGCGCTTTCACGACCAACAACCAAATGACCAAATGTCGTCGCTGCGCTGCCGGCTCCGTGCAGATGTTCCGGTTCGAAACCAAAAATTAATTACATATTAAATTTCTAGTTCGGGAGCCTACGCGAATTTTATTTATCAGCTAATGGGAAGCTCAGAACCAAATACAAGTGTGAACCCCCAAATGAGCTGATGTGATCCAAAAAGAAGGTATAAAAAGCGGATACAGAAAGCATCGACAAGCAAACCGACTCGAGAAGAAAAGAGTAATTAGTCAAGAGGCTTACTACGCTAGCATCCCTTACCTCTTTCTTTCTTCCCTGCCTCAAAAACTACTTACTAACCTAAGGAGCGAATACATCAAAGACATTCCTTACTTACACTCTCCCAAATTCCTAAGCATTAATTCTCTTTCAGTATTTTATTGCCATCAACATTTTAACCTTCATTGGACCTATATTTCATGTATTACTTCAATTGTAAAAACATTAATTGATATGTGTATATATAAAATGTTTTTTTCTACTCAAATTGCCTTTCTTGATTTGTAATCATTTTATGACTTATAGTGGGCTATCTACAACAAAGCCAAATTCCGTCAACTTGCAACAGTATACAACTACCTGTCACTAGAACGGACTCTCCACTACTAACAGAAAAACATTAATTGATATGTGTATATATAAAATGTTATCTTTCTACTCAAATTGCCTTTCTTGATTTGTAATCATTTTATGACTTATTGTGGGCTATCTACAACAAAGCCAAATTCCGTCAACCTGCAACAGTATACAACTACCCTTCACTAGAACGGACTCTCCACTACTAACAGAAAAACATTAATTGATATGTGTATATATAAAATGTTATTTTTCTACTCAAATTGCCTTTCTTGATTTGTAATCATTTTATGACTTATTGTGGGCTATCTACAACAAAGCCAAATTCCGTCAACCTGCAACAGTATACAACTACCCTTCACTCGAACGGACTCTCCACTACTAACAGAAAAACATTAATTGATATGTGTATATATAAAATGTTATTTTTCTACTCAAATTGCCTTTCTTGATTTGTAATCATTTTATGACTTATTGTGGGCTATCTACAACAAAGCCAAATTCCGTCAACCTGCAACAGTATACAACTACCCTTCACTCGAACGGACTCTCCACTACTAACAGAAAAACATTAATTGATATGTGTATATATAAAATGTTATTTTTCTACTCAAATTGCCTTTCTTGATTTGTAATCATTTAATGTCTTATAGTGGGCTATCTACAACAAAGACAAATTCCGTCAACCTGCAACAGTATACAACTACCTGTCACTAGAACGGACTCTCCACTACTAACAGAAAAACATTAATTGATATGTGTATATACAAAATGTTATCTTTCTACTCAAATTGCCTTTCTTGATTTGTAATCATTTTATGACTTATTGTGGGCTATCTACAACAAGGCCAAATTCCGTTAACCTGCAACAGTATACAACTACCTGTCACTAGAACGGACTCTCCACTACTAACAGAAAAACATTAATTGATATGTGTATATATAAAATGTTATCTTTCTACTCAAATTGCCTTTCTTGATTTGTAATCATTTTATGACTTATTGTGGGCTATCTACAACAAAGCCAAATTCCGTCAACCTGCAACAGTATACAACTACCCTTCACTCGAACGGACTCTCCACTACTAACAGAAAAACATTAATTGATATGTGTATATATAAAATGTTATTTTTCTACTCAAATTGCCTTTCTTGATTTGTAATCATTTTATGACTTATTGTGGGCTATCTACAACAAAGCCAAATTCCGTCAACCTGCAACAGTATACAACTACCCTTCACTCGAACGGACTCTCCACTACTAACAGAAAAACATTAATTGATATGTGTATATATAAAATGTTATTTTTCTACTCAAATTGCCTTTCTTGATTTGTAATCATTTTATGACTTATTGTGGGCTATCTACAACAAAGCCAAATTCCGTCAACCTGCAACAGTATACAACTACCCTTCACTCGAACGGACTCTCCACTACTAACAGAAAAACATTAATTGATATGTGTATATATAAAATGTTATTTTTCTACTCAAATTGCCTTTCTTGATTTGTAATCATTTTATGTCTTATAGTGGGCTATCTACAACAAAGCCAAATTCCGTCAACCTGCAACAGTATACAACTACCTGTCACTAGAACGGACTCTCCACTACTAACAGAAAAACATTAATTGATATGTGTATATACAAAATGTTATCTTTCTACTCAAATTGCCTTTCTTGATTTGTAATCATTTTATGACTTATTGTGGGCTATCTACAACAAAGCCAAATTCCGTCAACCTGCAACAGTATACAACTACCCTTCACTCGAACGGACTCTCCACTACTAACAGAAAAACATTAATTGATATGTGTATATATAAAATGTTATTTTTCTACTCAAATTGCCTTTCTTGATTTGTAATCATTTTATGTCTTATAGTGGGCTATCTACAACAAGGCCAAATTCCGTTAACCTGCAACAGTATACAACTACCTGTCACTAGAACGGACTCTCCACTACTAACAGAAAAGAATAGAAAGTAACCCACTATAACATTACCCTTATTTATATTAAACTAACAATATTTTCAAATAGTTTTTGGTAGTAAATTTTTTGGGGTTTTTCTAACAATGAATTTAGTTACAAAACGCGATAACATTATTTTGACAACTAATTATATACCGGCCGACAGTGTAGTTACATCCAGAGGATTTTTCATCTTGTCTTTATTATTTTCGTCTTATTTTTGCTTATTTCATTTTATACTTAAATGAAGGTACAAGGGTAATAACGAAACTGTTTTTTTTTTCTGGAATGTGTCATGGTGAGGAGAGAAGAAAGGTCTTGATTAATGGTATGTGACATTTAGTTTAATCCCGGTGAGATAAATGTTAATGATCTCCTGTCAACAACATGACGAAGGATTCACTTCACAGGAGACGTCTTCAAACCGCCTTCTCTGTTCCCTCGTGTCCACTATGAAAACAAAATCTCAAATTTACTTGACGTTATGCCCTGGGATGTTTGATTATTCATTATAACGTTTACTCATCTGAAATGAGAGTTGTTTTTCAAAAACGTAAACGAAATTTTCGCTCCAAAGTTTCAAACCCTCATTTCTTTTTCTAAGTAAGTAGCATGGATCTACACGGCTTTTTGCTTCTTGTTGCTCTATGCTTTTACTATTTGTGTTTTTATCAATTTAAATAGATTAATCTCCCCTCCTCATTAGTAATCTCCTCTTCAGCTCCGTGAGGGTCAGATGTTTTCCTTTCATAATATATCTAAAAAATGCACATGTCTATTTAGGATTACAGAAAAATTTCAGTTACTTTAATCTCAAATAACGAGGCTTTTTTCGACCACAACTAAATTCGATACGAACATTCGTACTATCATGATAGTCAGTTAAGTGCCATACGTGAAACACGCTTGGGCGATCATGTCTCGAAAGAGACATGTTCGACTGGGCGGACGATTATCCAGCAGTAGGTTGCCATTACTATCTGCTGTAGACTGGTTGCCAGCCAAGTCTATAGAACCCAGTGTGTCCTGTTATTTAATACATAACTAGATGGAAGAGACGGATTAACACCTTTCCCAATGGTACTTGCGCGTAAGTGAATGCAATGAATTCAACTGGAATTCGAACTCGGCTCCCCGAGTTCTTGTTCCGAGCCGATAAACACTACACTACAACGCAATCCACCCTGATACAAAACCCAACTGAAATGAAGAGACGAAATATGTTCTCGGGTATACAATTTAGCAGTTTCAATAATTATAGACACCTCGAAAACCTTTCTCAGTTACCATCTATAATAATCGTCGTTTGGCATGTCCTGTTTTATACAGGAGGTTATTGCTCATGTAAGACAGGCAGATGGTAGAGTGCTAATTTTCTCTCATAATTCTTTCAAATTATATTTCGAAATATCAACACTGTTTATATTTCTTAATGAAAACCGTTAAAAGAACCAGCCAAAGAAATTTCGGCAAATTTTCGTTTTAGGTCCGAAGGCTTTTCCTCCTTCAAATTCATCGAAAATAGCATTACTTCTGTGCAAATGTATATGCCGAACTCAAATAAACAATTAGTTATTGAAGAAACCTACCTTTTTTATCTGAACGTCCATAAAAAAATCGAACTACATTTTGTCTCCTGTAACTCTAATACAGTCATGTAATTAACTGCTGAATGACTTTCTGCGTAGGACAAAACATTTCGGTCTATTTTCGGCCGATTTACTTCCTTCACTGAAACTTCCGGCTATTTACTTCCTGTAATGAAAGTAATACACGATTTTATTTCTATGCGTATTATTTCATTACAGAAAGTAAATAGCCGGAAGTTTCAGTAAACGAAGTAAATCGGCCGAAATTTGTTGCCTACGCAGAACGTCATTCTGCAGTTAATTACATGACTTTGTGAGAGTTACAGGAGACAAAAAGTGCGAGATATAATTCGTTTTTTATAGACGTTCAGATAAAAAAAAAGGTAAGTTTCTTCAATAACTAATTGTTGATTTGAGTTCAGCATATACATTTGCACAGAAATAATGCTATTTTCGATAAATTTGAAGCGGGGAAAAAGCGAAGGGAATTTAAAACGAAAATTTACCGTAATTTCTTTAAAAGAACATTTCTGAATTGTAATTGATTTATTAGCAAAAGGCAATTCTAGTCTATTTAAACAGATATCGCAACAAAATATCGTCAATATAAGTATTAATGTTAGTAATAACTGTTTTCTTTGTTAAAGGAATGTCATTTTTTAATAATCCTTCTGCGAGATTTGGGTTCAAGACTTCACCGAATGATGCGGATGGATTACCTTACAAAGTGGAAGACTTTCATCAGAGTATGCTGGTTGGTTTGCGCTTAAATTAAGCTAGACCACCGGGCTAAGTCAGTTGTTACCGAAACCTTATTCTGTACAGATCGTTTACTAACCTTCGCTGATCTGACATAAAAACTATTCCACAAAAATCCAGCAACTTCCGACAGTATTTATTTTGAAGAATTTCAGCTTTGCGGCGAAGACTTTATGGGTTTTTCCTTTATAGCCAATGAACAATTTCGCAATAGATATAGCTTTTTCATCATCGTTTCAATTGCTTTTAGGAATTATATTCCTGATATCGCAAATTTGACACCCAATAAGAGAACATTCATTGACCGAGAATCTTGTACTATGATAGGTTGAAATTTATAAAACCTTTCAGTTAAAACACTTTCTCAGAGAAACATTTTTCTCAATTGCAGTAGCTGTTATCTCTCTTTCCAGTATTGATGGGGGTTTTCTTCCTAACCTTTTATTTGAAGTAGTGCGGAATGTCAACATCTTCATTATATCATTATTTTCTCTTTCAGTTTAAATTTATAAAATTTTTCTCTTTAAACAGTTTTTCAGGAAAATAGGTTTTTCAAGTCCAGTAGCTGTTATCGCTCTTTTCAGTATTGTTGGGGGTTTCCTTCCTAACATTTTATTTGAAGTAGTGTGGAATGTCAACATCTTGATCGCGTTATTATTTTCTTTTCTAGTTATATATGCGATCGATTTTAATTTTTGCTGCGTTGGTTAGCCTGAAGTGATGTAGTTTCTCTAATTTTGGTATAGTTCCTTGTTTGACATACTCTCTACAAACAAATTTAATTCTGTCTAGTTGCCAGTGTTCAAAAAATCGTGGTTTTCACAAGACTGAAAACGTTTTCACCTCAAAAACATTTATTATCATTATCTTAGAAACCTGATCTATATACTTGACAATTGAGATATTTCTGAAAGCCTTTGGCGATATTGATGGCTTCATATAACAGTCACATTCTAACAAGGCTCTTTAAATACATGGCTCGAATTTTGTAGCAATTGGGGGTATTGGCGTACCTACCCCCAACGCAGCATATCTTATATTCTCCTGTCGTAAATTTCTTATAACTGATCTATACACGGATATATTTGAAGTATTTGGTATTTACTTATTCCATATCCTGAATTCTAGCGACTATTTTACATTCATGGATTTGTTTTTTCATGGTCTATCAACCCTACGTCGAATCATATCTTGGTTTGTAAGAATAAATCTTTCGTTCGGACAATGTGGCACCGAAATCCAAAGTAGCATTGGAATAGTGAAAGAACATTTCTGAAGATACACAAAGCATTAGGAAACAGAAAAATGCGGGATATTCTCAATACAGATGATGAAGATAACTGAGGTAACATAGCTATGGATCTACAGAAGGATGCTGAGAATATGGAAACAAAAAGAACACTGGTCTGTAACATCAGAAAATATATCAAAATTAATAAGTCATACATTGAAGAAGGAGGACTTTAAAAATATGACACTCACAACATATATTGAAGGCAATTGGTCAAAGGAGATTAACGCTTAGACTTCCTAACGAGCTTGTGTAAATGTTTGGTATCACAGGGATTAGGAGAGATAACAAAACGCAAACGCAAACTAACAGCTATAAAGGATTAGAAATTGTGGAGAGCCATGATCGAATACTTCAAGAAAAACAATGGATTTCAACTTATTTATTTAAAGTTTCTTCTTGGGAATTATGCTGAGAGATAAATATTTCGAGATTGGATCAGAAACTGCCTCGTTGTATTCTCTCTCTCGGTTAGTGTGAGCTTAGTTAACACTGATAGCAAGATAGATAAATTAAGCCTGCTCATTTGGAGTGCAAATTAGTCTGGATAGACAGGCAAACATATAACATATACAAGGGTGTGCTCTACAATCAACTTCAACTTTGCGTAAAATGACAACCATATAAAATATCTTTCCTCTTGTTTCAGATTTGTGTGACAACAATCTGTTGAATTAAAAACAATTAAAGAAAAATGTCCATTGAACTCAAGCGCCGTACTGCAATTATTGTGGCCCTACGTTGTGGCCGCACCCCCAAAGAGATTGCTGAGTTTTTTAATTTCCCAAAATCGACTGTATACGACATTTCCAAACCTTTAATGAGTCTGGGATTGAGTCCCTGACTCCCCAGAAAAATAATACAGAACGGATCCAAGGTTCGCAAAAGAAACAAGGACATCCTGGAGCCTCCCAACTATTTTGAAAAAGGTCAGACTGTGATAAAGGAGGTATACTTGGATGCCATGAAAAATGTTGTGAAGCTATTGATCAGGTAGCTGCAGAGAAGACATGGCTTTTACTCATGCGTCCAATTTCGTCCCGGCTTGGTGTGACGAGAATCTGGAAATGCTCTGGTCAAAGAGTTCTGGCCTCCAAGTAGCCCAGACGTGAACCCTTGCGAATATTATCTATGGGGCTTACTTGAGAGACAGTCTAACAAATGTGCACACAATACTTTCGACTCCCTGAGGACTGCTATCACCTAGACCGTAGCCAACTTGTCCAAGGAGCATGTGACCAACGCCTGTAGGCGGTTTCGGCCTAGTGTAGAGGCTGTAATTGAAGCTGGAGTGGGGCTGGATTGGATAATATGGTAGAAGAGAGATCAGACAACAATGTTATAAAGCAATTATTCATGTAAATACTTATCATTCTGAATAAACACAATTCTTTTTCAGTATATGTTTTCCGGATTCGTCATCGGAGGCCACAATTTAAACAATATAAGGTACGCAGATGATACAGTGCTGATAGCAGAGACACAAAGAAAACTACAAGATCTTCTACAGAAGTTAGCTGAAGAGAATGACAAGAGAGGACTACAAATAAACTGCAAGAAAAACGAATGCATGGTCATCAGTAAAAAGGGCAGCCCAAAATGCCAAATACAGGTGAGAGACTCTAAAATCAAGTAGGTACAAAAATTAAAATACATAGAAAGTGTTCTGAAATAAAACGGAAGGTGCAACACTGCGATCCGAAGGCAAATTGGTATGGCGAAGAAAGCATTCTAGAACGTGTGTAAAGTATTAAGGAACAGGACAATTTCGCTAGAAACAACGAGGAGCGTACTAGATTGCTATGTGGTGTCGGTTCTTCAATAGGGCAGTGATTGTTTGACAATATCTTCGAAGATAAAGGAAAAACTTGAAGCAGCTGAAATGTGGTTCTACAGAAAGATGCTGCGGATATCATGGAGCGAGCATGTGAGCAATGATGAGGTTTTAGAAAGGACGGAAACGAAAAGGAAAGTTATATTGAGCATCAGGAAGAGACAACTGAAGTTCCTGGGACATGCAAGGAGGGTTTGAAGAACCTGATACTAACTGATACTAACAGTTCAGATAGAAGAGAAAAGAGACAGGGGAAAGCAGCATATAACATATGTGAAGGGCCTGAGTAGGTGGATGGCAGAACGGGGGTTGCATGCTGCAACAGGGGAAAGCGTGCTAAGATCCACCAGGGATAGGGAGATGTGGAAAGCCATGATCGCTTACGCCCTGAAAGGACATGGCACATAAAAAAGGAAGTGCACACCCCTGTATACAAAGAAAAAGAAATGAAAGGAGAGAGGTAAATGATGCTCAATGTCAACCTGTCCCTATCACATGCACACAAGAAAAATATTGAATAAAACATGCAGAAACCGTTCTTCTAATAGTCACACATACATTAAAAAAATTACCATCCATCTTCTTATATGTGCCGTGTTCGTTCAGAACGTAGGCATACATGGCCCTCCACATCTTTCTATACTTGTAGCTTTTAACACCGTTTTTTTTATGACAAACCCAACTCTGACATCTATTTGTTAAAAATCTATTTGTCTTCACTTTCTCTCTTTCCCTCTATCCATCCTGTGAGTATCAAATTATCTAAGCCTTTCTTCCTCACAATTTGTTATAGAAAATCCAGCTGTCTTATCTTACTGTTAATTATCAGTTTTCTTTTCGTTTCAAATCCTCTCCAATATCTCGTCTTTGTTTGGTCTATGGTATCTTCAGCATCCTGCTTTATAACCACGTTTTGGTTATATCCAGTACATTCTTCACTTTTTGTGAGATCGACCCGCATTCGCTGCCATGATGAAGAACGGACATCACATAACAATCACCTACTCTCTTTTTTTGTTTCCAGCAAAATGTTCCTATCTTTCAATATTCTATTCAGAACCTGGAATACATCCTTCGACATACAAATACGAGTTCGAATCTTAGTATCGCATTTTCTGTACTTCCCAATTATTCATATTTCTGTACTTTTTCGATTTTTGTATTTTGTTCACACTCCACCAGCGTTGGAGTAGATAGATGTATCTATTGCCCGGTTCACACACCACCCACGTCTATTGAACAGGTTAAGAGGATCATCCCTTGTTCCCTGTTTAGCATGTGGCTTCCGGCTTTCTCTTTTCCAAACTTCTCACTTTGTTTTTTTGCAATTGGAGTAGATAGATCTATCTATCGCCCGGTTCACACTCCATCCACGTCTATTGAACAGGTTAAGAGGCTCATCCCTTGTTCCCTGTTTAGCGTGTGGCTTCCGGCTTTCTCTTTTCCAATCTTCTCACTTTGTTTTTTTTTCAATTGGAGTAGATAGATCTATCTATCGCCCGGTTCACACACCACCCACGTCTATTGAACAGGTTAAGAGGCTCATCCCTTGTTCCCTGTTTAGCGTGTGGCTTCCGGCTTTCTCTTTTCCAAACTTCTCACTTTGTTTTTTTGCAATTGGAGTAGATAGATCTATCTATCGCCCGGTTCACACTCCATCCACGTCTATTGAACAGGTTAAGAGGCTCATCCCTTGTTCCCTGTTTAGCGTGTGGCTTCCGGCTTTCTCTTTTCCAAACTTCTCACTTTGTTTTTTTGCAATTGGAGTAGATAGATCTATCTATCTATCGCCCGGTTCACAATCCATCCACGTCTATTGAACAGGTTTGGAGGATCATCCCTTGTTCCCTGTTTAGGATGTGGTTTCCGGCTTTCTCTTTTCCAATCTTCTCACTATTACGTATCCCCCCTGCACATCAGTGACGTTACCGCCTTGCTCGGGGTGATACGATTAAAAAAAAAATCCCCGGCCTATAGTTGGCACTTTGGACTACCCTTTAATTTCTCTCTCTCGCTCTCTATCTCTCTCTGTGTCTCTCTCTATATCTCTATATCTATCTTAACTATCTTATCTATCCTACCTATCCTACCTATGCTGCGCAACGATAAAAACGAGAAGGCGAGATACAGCCACTGAAAATAGGTGACGACTGGCGTGAATTAAAATCCAGTAAGAATATCTGGACATTTCATCCATTCTTTGGTAACCTAGACGTGGTGTAAGGGTTAGTAATCTATATGGCCATGTCTTGAAGGCTGTCACAATAAGTTTTGGGGTATTACCTATTTATTATACATTAATATTTCGAGATCAAAATCTCATCTTCAGAATGGCAGAGAAGCGTGTGTCTGTCCGAGTGTGTTCCTGGCCTTTCAAAGAGTAATCTAGTTTCGCTAAAATTGTTACAGTTGTATTGATTTTGATTCCCACTTGGTACCTCTGACTATTGGCCTTGTGCCACATCTATGCCGTGCATAAAAATCATCATTTCTTCTATCCTTACGTCGAATGTTTTTCTTAAAAACCACAAAATCTTGATGCTCAAGACCTGTGATATTTTTAGCTATACGATAAGGACAGAAAGAAAGACGAAAATCATCTGCATATAACACTTAAATGACAAGTCGCAAGACCGAGTAGCAATTAATCAATCATTAAAGAAAAACCAATCATAGTTAAGTAATTAGGCAAGAGTTGAATGATTATTTAACGGCATAATTATTCAAGATATTTAGTCAAGGTCAGTTATTGCTGAAAGTGGTAATAAATTTTCCGGACTTTTACCAGGTACACTGGAAAACTCTTTTGATCATAGAACTTCGTAAATGGTAAAAGCCTTATAGCAGTAACACATATCTGTAGGTTGTAATGGAATCACTTCAGTCCATGCTAAAATCGACTTGACACTCGTTCAGAAAAGCAGAAACAGGTTTAACGTGGCAGATAACCGCTTAATCGGTCGTTTATACTCGCTGATAGATACATAGATATCCATCCTAGCAAGAGAAATGCACACCAGAATAGGAAAGGTCTCTTCGGGTAACCATTTGCTTATCAACGGTGATTCACAAAATCAGGAATGAAGTAACCAATGATGTAAGTATCTAAACTTATTTATGAATGGAACTTTGTCTGTGTGTGTGTGTCCGTTACCTATAGACTCCGAAACAGCTGAACCAATTTTCTTGAAAATATACACTATATTAAATTCTACTATAAGCGGCTGCGAGTGTTCTTAGCTAGGTTTTGTGTCGAGGTACCCCCGATAAATATCGAAAATCGATAATCGAAAAAATCGGGTTATAGAAGGAGTGGTCCGTTTTTAATCAAATTTGATACACTCATAGACAAAGACATAAGAAACGATATTCAGAACTTTCAAGGTTGAAGTTCTTACAATAGTGCAGAAAATCGATAATATATATATATATATATATATATATATATAAAAGGCAAGATGTCCGTGTGTGTATCTGTTTATCTGTCTGTATGTCCTTTATACAAATCCACAATTCTTATCCGATTCTCACCAAACTTCACACAAATATTCGTTAGGCTGAGTCTGAGTTCGAGGACCATGTATTAGTTTGAAAGCTTTCATTACACCCGAGCAACGCCGTGCTATACTGCTGTTAGATAATCACGCCCTTTTTCATAACACTCATTCAGCTGATACACGCTTGGGTGATCAAGTATCAAAAGAGACATGACTGACTGGGCAGACGATATTTTCACATTAATTTGTCATTTTTTTTCTGTTTCTCAACCAAGGTTACATAACCCAATCTATCCTGTTATTTAAGCTTGGAAGAAGAAAAGGATTAATACCTTTCCAAAGGGCATTTGCGCATAAGTAAATGTAACAAAGTCATCTGAAAATCTTTCTTAACCTAAGACTATAAATCTACATATCTTCATCTTACCTCATGCCACTGGGAATCTTTTCTGTGTCCTATGTTTTAGCTGAATTGTTTTAGTCTGTGGTTATTTAGCAGTTATATGGGAAAACACATCCTTTTCTCACAGCTTTTTCTATATTTTGTATATTTGATGAATTCATTTTCTCTATCCCCATTAGCCAAATGCAGACGACAATTCTACTCCTGCAGCTTCTTCTCTCGCACTTCCCACCTGTGGAACTCGCTCCCGTATTCTTGCTTTCCTGACGGCTACAACCTCCAGAAATGTAAATGCAAAGTCAATACCCATCTACTAACCACTGGACTCTAGCTCTCTCCCCACCCCTGTATAACCTTCCCTTTCTCTCCACCTATGTATCTGTCATCGCACCTGCTTTCTATTGTTTCTTTCTAACTAGTTTGTACTCCTCACTCTTTTCTAATTAATCTTTTTACATTTATGTAGCCCCCAGCACATCAGTGGCGTTTCCGCCTTGCTCGGGGTGAAATGATTAAAAAAAAAAAATTAAAAATTATTCAGTTAAATTATTTTTATTTCACACGTTCTTTCAAGACTTTGACCATCATAGCTCTCAGAATATCCTGTTCTTTGTAGGTCTTAGAAAATTTTCTCCTTCTGCTATCTCTCTTAAAAACTGTTTCTATTCATATAATCTCATTAAGAACTTTATGATCTGTCCCATTCTTATTCAATCTGTGATGTGAGTATCAAATTTTCGAAGCCCACTTTCCTCATTATTTACCTTAGGTGGATAAATACCGTTGTAGTCGGCATTTGCCTCTGCTACTATTAACACTGTCAGCTCTCTGTCTTTGGGTGAGGAGCGCTCTCTGCTTTCGAGTAGAAAGCACTAACCCGAAGGGTAGAATCACGACTGGGGAAAGATAGACAAATGTTTTTTTGGCCTGGCTATATGGCCGGGAAGACCCACATGAAAAACACCTTGTGTCACATCTCGCCTTACGTGGGAAGGTGGGTAAATACCGTTTGCCGTCGGCATTTGCCTCTGCTACTATTGACACTATCAGCACTCTGCCTTCAGGTGGAGAGCGCTCGCTGCTTTCAATTAGAGAGCAGTAACCCAGTCGTGGTTTCGCCGAAGGGTAGAATCACGACTGGGGAAAGATAGATTTTTTTTTGGCCTGGCTATATGGCCGGGAAGACCCACATTAAAAACACCTTGTGTCACATCTCGCCTTACGTGGGAAGGTGGGTAAATACCGTTTGCAGTCGGTATTTGCCTCTGCTACTTTTGACACTATCAGCTCTCTGCCTTCGGGTGGAGATCGCTCGCTGCTTTCAATTAGAGAGCAGTAACCTAGTCGTGGTTTCGCCGAAAGGTAGAATCACGACTGGGGAAAGATAGATTTTTTTTTTTGGCCTGGCTATATGGCCGGGAAGACCCACATTAAAAACACCTTGTGTCACATCTCGCCTTATGTAGGAAGGTGGGTAAATATCGTTGCATTTGAGGGTGGAGAGTATTCTCAGAGATCTGTTACAGTTATCGGAGAGTACCGGAACTGATACGTAAGTTACGGAAGTTACCCAGAGACTACCGCATCAGAAGTCAGACTAGCTCTGAGCTCCACTCAGCTAGATTGATATACACGGATATAATATTTCCGACGACGACTTGTATATATTTCTTTCTTACTAATAGTAATTCCTGGATTTAATAACCTGTGTTCAAGTTTGTATATTACGTTCAATATAACCTCCTTTTCTATTTCAATATCTGTTCTTGTTGTTCATTATTGTGTGCGGTCCCTCAGCCGGAATCCACAACATCTATCTATCTATCTATCTATCTATCTATCTATCTATCTATCTATCTATCTGTCTAGAGTAGTCTGTTCATATCTATCTATCTATCTAGAGTAGTCTGTTCATATCTATCTATCTATCTAGAGTAGTCTGTTCATATCTATCTATCTATCTATCTATCTATCTATCTATCTATCTATCTATCTATCTAGAGTAGTCTGTTCATATCTATCTATCTATCTATCTAGAGTAGTCTGTTCATATCTATCTATCTATCTATCTATCTAAAACTAAGCAGTTAAGAATATATATATATATATATATATATATATATATATATTGTGGGATCTCCCCTTTGTATATGATAATGGACTTGACTGAGTATACATATACTTCTGCCATAGAGAGAACAAAGTTGCGAGTTGAGAGGAATCGTAGAGATCCTTGCAAGTAATCGGAGAGTATCGGAACTGATACGTAAGTTACCGAGAAATACCGAAATTACCCAGAGACTACCGCATCAGAAGTCAGACTAGCTCTGAGCTCTACTCAGCAAGAGTAATATACACGGATATACTATTTCCAACGACTTCACTTCAAGACTTGTATATATTTTTTACTGATAGTATTCCTGAATTTACTAATCCGCGTTCCAGTTTTTATATTGCGTTCAATATAACCTACTTTTCTATTTCAATATTTGTTCTTGTTGTTCATTATTGTGTGCGGTCCCTCAGCCGAAATCCACAAAAGTAATCGATCTATCTTAATTGATCCTTTCATTTGTAGCTCTAATAAAGTCATGACTATTTCTTTAATTTTCTTTTGTGGAATCTCCCCTTTGTATATGATAATATACTCGACTGGGTATACATATATTCCTGCCATAGAGAGAACCGCAGTTGAGGGTTGAGCGTAATCGTAGAGATCCGTTAGAGTTATCGGAGAGGACCGGAACTGATACGTAAGTTACCGAGAGATACTAAAATTAACCAGAAATTACCGCGTCAGAAGTCAGAATAACTCTGAGCTCCACTCAGATAGTATAATATACACTGATACACTATTTCCAACGACTTCACTTCAAGACTTGTATATATTTATTTCTTACTAATAGTATTACCGGATTTACTAACCTGCGTTGAAGTTTGTATCTTATGTTTAAAAAACCTACATTTCTATCTCAATATTTGTTTTTGTTGTTCATCATTTCGTGCGGTTCCTCACCCGGAATTCACAGCATTAACCTTTGCAAAGTACACTCTCATTTCAATACCGATTTCATTTAAATTCATACTGTGTCATTCTAATTTAGCCTATGTGCATTTGGTCCTAATTTTCTTGTGTAGTTTTCCATGTCTTCTCATTCTTTTCTGTTTGCTTTGCATCATGTCGAGAATCCCATTTGTGATCCAAACATTTTTCCTTCTACGTCTATTTTCCTTTGGGATCATCTCGTTTGCTGATGCCATTAAAGGTACTTTCGTGTTGGGGAAAACTCCGACACAATCAGTTCTAAGAGTGTATGAAAATAAAACCACTTTGCGTATTTTTGAGTATCACAAGAGAGGCGAGGAGGTAAAAGGTTACTTCAGGAGCAGAAGTCCTTCAGCAAGCAGGACTGAGGTTAATGTTGGGCGGATAAGACAGGTGGTGTGCAGTGACCATCGGTTGACTGAAAAAACTAGTCTTCGGATCATGAAAACAAAACGTTTTTGAAAAATTATCACCAAATATTTGGGCGTGCAGAAATTCTGCGCCAAAATAACATTAATGATTAATCGAAAGAGTACCGCATGAATACATCGGGTATGTCTCTAGATTTCTGAGATGAGGTAGCATTTACACACTTTACATTATTCGAACTATTGTCCTCATCGGGGTTGCACTTTGTACGACGTTTAATAATAGATCATCCTATTTGTCTATATTTCTGAGATGAGGTAGTATTTACAATATTTACATTATTTGGACTGTTGTCCTCATCTTTGTTGCCGTTTGTACGATGTTTAACAATAGATCATTCTATTTGTCTATATTTCTGAGATGACTTAGTCCTTACAGTATTTACATTTTTCAGACTATCGTCCTCGTCTTTCTTGCTATTTGTACGACGTTTAAAAATAGATCAATCTATTTGTCTATATTTCTCAGATGAGGTAGTATTTATAGTATTTACATTATTCGGACTAAAGTTCTCATCTTTGTTGCCGTTTGTACGACGTTTAATAATAGATCATCCTATTTGTCTATATTTCTGAGATGAGGTAGTATTTACAATATTTACATTATTTGGACTGTTGTCCTCATCTTTGTTGCCGTTTGTACGATGTTTAACAATAGATCATTCTATTTGTCTATATTTCTGAGATGAGGTAGTATTTATAGTATTTACATGATCCATACTTATGTCCTCATCTTCGTTGTCATTTGTACGATGTTTAATAATAGATCATTCCTTTTTTTATATTTCTGAGATGAGGTAGTATTTACGCTATTTATATTATTCGGACTATTGTCCTTATCTTTGTTGTCATCTGTAAGACGTTTCGGCCGTTGTACGCTCCGACCTTCTTAAGGCACTAAGAATTTTGAACTGAACCCTTTATTACAATCACTGGCGTACATCATTTTAATTACTTACGTAGAGCTTCTTTTTCCTTGTCAGGAGGTATCTCCCTCTAACTCTACATGTTACTTGTTTACTACTGCTGTAGTCTGATATTGAACTCAAAAGTCTTTAGGTTAAGTCATAGGAACAAACTAACGTCTATATCCACTGAGCCATGTGTCCTTAAATCGGCAGTCACGTCGTACAATTGGCAACAAAGATGAGGACAAGTGTCCGAGTAATGAAAATAGAGTAAATATCGACCATGTTCGAACAAAACCGGATAACTACATAAATACTTTCTATAAATACTTTCACGGCTTCTGCTCCGATGAACTTAGATCACTGGTGCCCCCTAAATACGATACTAGATTAGCAACTAGATCCCAACCTTTTACAGTGAAACAGATAAAATGCAACCGCAACTTCTACTCCAACAGTTTCTTTCCTCGCACTTCCCTTCCACACAATTGCTTCCCCGACAGCTACAATCTCCAGGAGTTTAAATGTAAGGTCAATAGACACCCCCTAACACACTAACCTGCTCCCATTCTATCAAACACTCTTCCCATCTGCTCAACCCTCATCCTCGGTATCTTTACTCATCTGTCACCTTCCTCCTGACATTCCCTATGTCTAACCACTTCTTCTCTTTACCTTCCCCTATGTAGCCCCATGCGCAATAGTGGCAGTGGAATGCCTTGCTTGGGGTGAAATGATTAAAAAAAAACAAAAAAAAAAACTACATAGTTATTATTAGTGATGAGTAATGAAATTAGTCCGAGTAATGAAAATAGTGTAAATATCGACCATGTTCGAACAAAACCGGATAACTACATAGTTATCATTAGTGATGAAGCATGGGTTTATGTAGGTTCCGGAAACCAAGCATTTTATTTGTCAATGGAATCTTCGACGTCGCCGAGGCCGAAGAAATCGAGACAAAGATAAACCGTCAAAGTAATAATGATCATGTTTTCGACCCGGAGAGCATCATCCCCAATGAGTTCTTGCCCGAGATCAATACGATAGGTTCCGGAAACCAAGCGTTTTAGTTGTCAATGGAATCTTCGACGTCGCCGAGGCCGAAAAAATCGAGACAAAGATAAACCGTCAAAGTAATAATGATCATGTTTTCGACCCGGAGAGCATCATCCCCAGTGAGTTCTTGCCCGAGATCAATACGATAAATCAGCAAGTCTACAAAGAGTTTCTCTGGTGAATTTTTCACTCAGTGCGTGAGAAGAGACGAGAGTTCTGACAGGACAAACCGTGGCATCGTCACCACAAAAATGAACACGTTCTTTGATGTTGGAGAATAATACGGCAGTTTCTGACCGAGAAGAATATCACCTTATGGCCATAACGATAAAGCTAAAGGGGATATAAAAAGAATACTTCCAGTAATGCATAGAAGCGTGGCGGATATGTATTGAAAATTGCATTAAACCCGAGGTGGGTACTCTGAAAGAAAACCCACGTAGTCGGTTGCTTGAAATTTAAAAAAAATCATTTTGTGACACTAGTTCTCCTACTTTGCAAACAGACCTTTAGCTGCGACCAGGAACCATAGAGAAAGATTCAGTTTCTCATTGCTACTAAAATAAACTCAGCAGGTTTGCTTTCTCGCCGAAGCCTGCCATATATTCTATAACCGGCGGCCTTGTCACTTCCTTAGGACAATGTTGCCAAAAGAAAAAAGTTCCTTTTATTTTAAAACAACACAAAATAATAAAGATGTCTAAATAGAAAGTATGAACCCGAAATAGTAAAGTTAAAATAAGTAAGTAAAATATAACAAGTCAGCTTTTTTTTTAGGGTGACTTTTTCTAGAATGTATGATTTTGCCCTCTGCGTAGGAAATAATAGATTTAGACCTTTTAAGAAGTCAGACGGTAAATTGGTAATCTCCAGTGGCTGCACATTCATTTTCGGTACTGTTAGGGAGTAACTATCTAAACTGCCATAGACCACACGAGGTGCCAAAGAGGTAATTAACGTTTTTCTCTTCACTTTCCAGCAAACCTTAGATAAATTTTTATAGTTAATAGAATTTAATTTTTCTAAAGTTTATTGCTTTTTAAATCCCATTCTTTCTTTGTGAAAATGTATTGCTTTGTCAACGCAAACGATTCTTGTTGATTTAAACTCTTGTTATAAGTTCTCTTGTTTTGTTATAACTATTTATGTAAATTTCATTGTCTATTTCCTTATTTTTTCGAATTTGGTAATTAATCTATCCTGTGTGAATTCTTCCTCCATCGGCTCATGTTATTGTTTTGTCTTAATTGCATGTTTCACAGCTGCACATGAACTGTAAAGGGAATAACACCTTTTACGATATATACCCGAAGTTGTCAATTGTCTCACGCATGCTTTATGTGGCAATGGCAATTATAATTTCAGTTACAGACCTAAATTATTCTTATCAAATAAAATAAAATTAATAATTTGTTTTACGTACAAGTTGTTGCCAAAAGGGTCAATGCAATTGGAAATTTTCTGATATTTTGATAATTTTTAGCAACTAATTTAATGATTTTAATACTAAAACTGAATGCATGGTCATCAGCATAAAGAACAACCGAAAATGTCAAATACAGAATCAATCAAGTACAAAAATTTAACTACCTAGGAAATCTTCTAACAGAAGATGGAATGTGCGACACAGAGATCCAAAGGCGAATTGGCATGGCAAAGGACACGTTCCAGAAGCTGAATTAAAGATTAAAAGACAGGTAAATTTCCCTAAAAACAAAGTAGACAATACAAGATTGCTATATGATGTTAGTTCTTCAATACGTCAGTGAATGTTGGAAAATATCATCAAAGATAAAGGAAAAACTTGAAGCAAGTGAAATGTGGTTCTACAGAAAGATGGACCGAGAATGTGAGCAATGATAAGGTGTTGGAAAGAATGCCAACAAAAAGAAAATTAATAGTGAGCATCAGGAAAGGACAACTGAAGTTCCTGGGACATGCAATGAGGAAAGTGGGTTTGGAGAATCTGATACTGACAGGCCAGATAGAGAGAAAAAAGAAAGAGGAAAGCAGCGGATAACATATTTGAAGGAACTGAGCAGGTGGATGACAAAACGGAGGTTGTTTAGTGTAAGAGGAGAAAACGTACTAAGAGACACTAGGATTAAGGAGACGCGGAAAGCCATGATCGTCTACGTCCTGAAAGGACAGGGCACATAGAAGAAGAAGGTTAAGTGTTGTCCAGACATAGGACATGAATGAGTCATTCCACTATCTTATTTAATACTAGCAGTATAGCCCGGCGTTGCTCGGGTGTAATGAAGTCTTTAAAACTAATCCATGGTGCTGGAGCTCAGACTCTTTGGACGTTGGCACGAAAGACTAAAAAGCAATAGTTGTTTCCAGTTAAAGCGAAACCGTAGATTGAAAGAACAATGAATGGATGTAAGTCACATTTTGCTTTCCTGGTATCGATATCAAATAAGTTTTTTCGTCGTAAACTGAAATTTGAAGGTTAAATAAGTCCTTGGAGGAAATGGTATCATGGCTGAGACTAAGAAATACGATTATACCTACTTATAGTCAAACCCGAAGCAAAAGCTAAAATAAAAGGTCTGAAAAAAAATACAGACATACAGGCAGATAAACAGACACACACAAACATCTTGCCTTTATTCTATATTTATTGTCAATTTTCTGCACTATTGTAAGAACTGCAACCTTGAAACCTCTGAATATCGTTTCTTATGTCTTTGTCTATGAGTGTATCAAATTTGATTAAAATCGGACCACTCTTTTATTACCCGATTTTTCGATTATCGATTTTCGATATTTATCGGGGGCACCTCGACACAACACTTAGCTAAGTACGCTTATAGTACAACTGTGTAAATTTTCAAGAAAATCGGTTCAGCCGTTTCGGAGTCTATAGGTAACGGACACACACACATACACAGACACGCACACACAAAGTTCCATTTTATAAATAAGTTTAGATTTAGATTCATTCACACTGTAAAATATGTGTGTATAGTGCGCGGCCCTTTGAGGTTAAAATAAACAGCTGCTTTACTCGCGCCAAGAAGATTAATGAAAATGATAATGACATAGAAACGTCCGGGTAAAAAAAAAAACAAGATAAGGAACATATTTATGAATTTACATGCTTGAAACTTTGTCAGGAGTTCGTTTCTAGAAAATAAATCAGAATACTAAAAGTCGTATTGTCATGGAGATTAAATATTCGCACATCATATTAAATGATTTGACATTAAATATTTAAAAAAATTTGGAACACAAAATTAAGAGAATTCGCTGCTCCCCTTCGAGATATATGTTTTGCATAATTTCAAAAATAAACAAAGAGAGATTTTCTTTTTTAAATATTTCACCCCAAGCTTAGACATACCGCCAGTAGATAACAGAGGGTTACAAGGAGAGAAAATATTAAGTGCAGAGGGTTTTGAAGAAAGGTTAAAGTTTTAATGGGATTCCAGATGATAAAACATGGCTGTTGATATTGCATGTATATTTTTGGAGACTGTAGCTAGCTCAGATAGTATTAAACAGAAGAGAGTGCCACAAGCAGGAAGTGCAAGAAAATACTGGTTTGAGTAGAAGAGGCGGTTGCATTTAACTATTTTAACTTTAAATGTTGGGACCTAGTTGCCAATCTAGTAGCGCGTTTAATGTCACGTGGAAAATGGACCTGGGAAACATGATCAGGGAAGTTGCCATGGAAATATTTATAAAAAGGAACGAGGGGAGCCACGTCATCTCGTTCTGAAAGTGAGTGAAGTTGAGATGCCACGTCAAGACTGATTAAATTGCAAACCATTCTTTGGCTTTTGTCAAGAAGCCCGAAATGACGAGCAAGAGCATCCGACCAGATATGGCAATAGGATTCAATGAAAAGATGAATGGTAGCATTCTGTATTACTAGTTCCCATAGTGTATTCATTTCTATGCTTGGCCGGCTTAGGATATTTTTGTGTCCTTGCATATGCTCTGAATCCTTAAGTTTATATAGTTTCCACTGGTATTCTCTATCAAGAAGTATTCTATATTACAAGTTCACATATTGTATTCATTTCTATGCTTGGCCGGCTTAGGAGATTTTTCTGGCCTAGCATATGCACTGATTCCTTAAGTTTACGTAGTTTCCCCTGGTGTTATTTATCAATAAGCTTTCTCTATTACCGGTTCCCACATTGTATTCATTTCTATACTTGACCGACTAAGGAGATTATCGTGACCTAGCATATGCACTGATTCATTTAGTTTATGTAGTTTTCAATGGTATTCTCTGTCAATTATTTCAACTTCATTCTATGGATATGCTGATCCCACCATATGCCTGAATTTTCCTTCTCCCCTCGTATTAAAACTTAAATTTATTCAGTATTAAAGGGCATGTGTAAGATGGATTCTTACGAGAGAACTTTTCTGCCACCTCACATTGAACCAGAAGTCATCAGATTCTATAAAATCACTCTACTTCATGTGTGTAGATAACATGTAATCTTGTAACCAGTAGTAAAAAATATTTAAGCGCTTACATCCAGCGGGTGCTTCAAGTTATCGATTTTACATGAGAAACCCTGTTAAAAATGAATTTAACAATTGGAAATTTGAGTTTTGTCAAATCAGACAGGCAGAGAATTTCTTTTCTTTTGGAAATCTTCATGGAAAGCCGCCTATATTTTTTGCAAATGCGATGTATATTATATTAGATTTTCCTGTAAAAGATGGTGAAAACATGACTTCTAAAATATTTCGAAATTCCTCGTGGACACTAACATTATTCACTGTCTCATAAAGGAAATACGAAAGCTATTTGAATACAATTCTTCACAAAAGAAACAGAATTAATAAGTCGAACAAAAAAAAGCTCCTTCCTGAAATTATACCAACAAACATATGGGTGTGTAGATAAATATGAATATACGAATTGATATAGATATATAGATGGTCAATTCGCTCTTAACCATGTAGAGGTTTTATTCTAGCAATATGTTAAACTGCCACATGTTTATATTCAAAATATTGTCTGAAAGGAACTCTTAAATTGGAATTGGCTATATAGATACATACAGTATGTGCATAAAGTCCGTGTGCACTTTAAAACTTTATAACTTTATTTGTATTTGTGATAAAAATAATCTGTGCAAAATGTTATGAAGTTTAATGTACCTAGTTTTAAGCATAGTTATTGAATAATTCTTTACCACAAAATTTGCAACGATTTTTAGATAAGTACAAAATATTTTCTGCAAAATCGTATTACCATTTGTATTGTTAATGATGGAATACATGTGGAAACTTAAATAAAATTTTAACAAAAACTTTAAAAAATATAGACTTTTTCTTATACTTTTTAATTATTACTTTTATACAAATAAAGTTATACATTTTTAAAATGCACACAAACTTTATGGACACTCTGTATATAAACTAGAATATGTATACTAATTAAAAGGGTGAAATAAATTATTTATTACAGTTGTTTTAATTTATAGTAAATATTTTAATTTTTCTCTTATTTTACTATTCAAGATTTATGTAATATTTCAACAAATATAAATCTGCGGTCGGATTTTATTTGAAGGTCCATAAAAAAGACGAACTATATCTCGCACTTTTTCTCTCCCGTAACTCTCACGAAGTAATGTAATTAACTGCAGAATGACGTACTGCGTAGGACAACAAATTTCGATCGATTATCGGTCGATTTACTTCCTTTACTGAAGCGTCCGGCAATTTATTTCCTGTAATGAAAGTAATAAGCGTAAAAATACAATAGTGCATTACTTTCATTACAGGAAGTAAATCGCCGGAAATTTCAGTAAAGGAAGAAAATCGACCGAAAATCGATCAAAATTTGTTGCCCTACGATCAAAGACATTCAGCAGTTAATTACATAACTGCGTGAGAGTTACGGGATTGAAAAAATGCGAGATATAGTTCGTTTCTCGGAGGGTTTTTCGTAACAAGTATAGCGATAAGCTTACATATATATATATATATATATATATATATATATATTGTTTCTGATGAAGGACCGAGGGCGGTCTGAAATATAAATTATAATAGTAGAAATAAACAAATACTGTGAAAAAAAAACACACATTTTTAAACTCAAAACATTTTTATATTCTTTCCTATATATATATATATATATATATATATATTAGATTTCGAAGATTCTTATATCTTAATGTCTTATTTTAGCCTCTTTAGCCAACTTTCCCTGAAGATCCAATTTGGTGAAACCTTGATAGGTTCGTTGGCTCCCTAGGTTAGTTATTTACTTTGTTTGGTCTAGTTGCGTATTGAGTGCTTTTTGTTTTAGGTTATTCGTCTCGGGGTTTTTTTTTTCTTCAGGCTACGTATTTTGGCTTAGCTCTTTCTTTTTTATTACCATTTTTTCCTTCCGCGTATGTACTCGGAGGGTTTTTGGAAACGAGTATAACGACAAGTTTACACACACACATACATATATATATATATAGTAGAATCCTTGGTACTTGGTAAGGTAAATTCCACAGAAGATTACATAAATCCAGGTGTCTCAGAATAAAGATCCCCATATACAGAGCAATTGTTCTCTCAGCTCTTCTCTCTGGTGCTTAACCTTATATATCTTATATATATATATATATATATATATATATATATATATATATATAGATATATATATATACATATATATATATATATATATGCTTTTATGTATATATATATGTATATATATATATATATATATATATATATATGTATATACATATATGTATATATGTGCATATATACATATTTGTATGTATATATGTTTAGATGTCCATGCATGCATGTACTATATTCATGTATGTTTACGTGTGTATGTTTATATATATATATATACGCTCTCACACCCTGATTGAGCACTCTGGAGGAATGGTAGACTTTGAAAAACAGTAGCTACTCTGCCGTGTACGCATCGCTCATTCAGTAAAATTAATGAGAGCACTCTAGCTATTGGGCATGTATAATGATAATATATGCGCTAAAAAGTCTGCCTTCTTCCACCGAACGCCCTTGGCCCAGATGTAGAATGTGTGTGTGTGTGTGTGTGTGTGTTGTCAGGGCTCATCAGGGCAAGTCGGCTGACCAGCCGTTAGGTGAAACCTAGGTAGGTCTGTTGGCTCTTAGCTTTATTCTTATTTCATGCTTTACTATTGTAGTGAGAGCTTTAGTGTTAGGCTTCTCGTCACGGGTTTTTTTCTTTTCTACCAGTATTTTCTTTTTTTATTTACCCTTTTTTCCTCTCCGTGTTTATTCTCGGTGGGTTTTTCGAGACGGACAGAAATATATTATAACAATTATTAATAGTATCATTATTATTGTTATCATTATTATTGTTATTATATATATATATATATATATATATATATATATATATATATATATTTGTCTATGCACGTTTATATATACACGTATGCTTCTGTGTCAATATTCCTGCGCTTATTTGAGTATGTCTATGCCAGAATTTTGTATAAGTATTTTTTATGTATGTGGTTATATTTTTTATTTTGTATATGATGATCTGTTGTGTTTTTAGCTTGTGTATTTGTGTGAGTATATATCTAAGTATTTTTATGTGTTTATTAACTGAAATATGATTTTGTCTGCTCTGACCTCATTCATTCAGGGCTCTTGTCATTCTACGAATTCGCCCTTATATATTACAATATTGTAGCCGTTACGCTCATTTTCCAAACATAGATTTAAAATTTAACAGATCAATTGACACGTCAATAAAAACAAAATTTTGAAATTTGCGTATGTATATATGCGTGCGTATATTAATTTGTATATGTGTCTCCATGCCAGTGTATGTGTGTATACTCGTCTATTTGCCCATGTGTGGATGTTTGTTGGTTTTTATGTGTGCGTTCATGACATTTCTTCGTCTAATATATGAATAACTTTACAATATTCTAAATCTAATAATTTGTTAAACTTAGAATTTAAAATTCGCAATAAAAGTAAAGTGAATCAAATAGTCGATTAATCTCAATTTAATCAAATATTAATATTAATTTCTCCAAAACTTGTTTTTTGATTCTGCTCACATATTTTTCAAATTAGAAGTTACTTTATTCTGATTGGTCTACACGGTCGATGCAACACTATCTCCCCGATTAAGGGGGTTTGGCTTGTTTTTAACCTTTTAAAACTCTTCAACTTGAAATAAGCCTCATTACTTGATAAGATATAATTAGTGTTGCAACAAAATACCTAATTTTGTAGTGATTTTATAACATGTTCACGTTATAATTTCTGAATAAATATTATTAGCTCTACTTTTATAAGAATAGTGTTTCTTTGGATACGGAACATTATTTCATCCATATCTACCATATATATATATATATACATATATATATATATATATATATAGAGAGAGAGAGAGAGAGAGAGAGATCCAGCACCATGGATTAGTTTTAAAGCCTTCATTACACCCGAGCAACGCCGGCCTATACTGCTAGTATTAAATAAGATAGTGAAATGACTCATTCATGTCCTATGTCTGGACAACACTTAACCTTCTTCTTCTATGTGCCCTGTCCTTTCAGGACGTAGACGATCATGGCTTCCCACGTCTCCTTAATCCTAGTGTCTCTTAGTACGTTTTCTTCTCTTACACTAAGCAACCTCCGTTCTGTGATCCACCTGCTCAGTTCCTTCAAATATGTTATCCGCTAACTTTCTTTTTTCTCTCTATCTGGCCTGTCAGTATCAGATTCTCCAAACCCCCTTTCCTCATTGCATGTCCAAGGAACTTCAGTTGTCTCTTCCTGATGCTCACTATTAATTTTCTTTACGTTGGCATTCTTTCCAACACCTTATCATTGCTCATATTCTCGGTCCATCTTTCTGTAGAACCACAATTCATTTGCTTCAAGTTTTTCCTTTATCTTTGATGATATTTACCAACATTCACTGACGTATTGAAGAACTAACATCATATAGCAATCTAGTATATCTTTTATTTTAGTTTTTGCTTCGGGTTTGGCTCTAAGCAGGTATAATTGTAGTTCTTAGTCTCAGCCATGATACCATTTACTCAGAGGAATTATTTAGCCTTCAAAATTCAGTTTACGACGAAAAAACTTATTTGATATCGATAACAGGAAATCAAAATTAGACTTACATGAATTCGTTTTTCTTTCAGTCTACGGTTTCGCTTTAACTGGAAACAACTATTGCTTTTTAGTCTTTCGTGCCAACGTCTAAAGAGTCTGAGCTCTAGGACCATGGATTAGTTTTAAAGCTTTCATTACACCCGAGCAACGCCGGGCTATACTGCTAGTTTATATATATATATATATATATATATATATATATTAGGTGCGATTGATAAATTGTCGCAATTAATTTATTATTTCTAATATTTCTTAGGCTGAGTCTGAGCTCCAGGACCCTGGATTAGTTTTAAAGCTTTCATCACGCCCGAGTAACACCGGGCTATACTGCTAGTTCTTCCATATACTGAATATTGCCGCTAACTCTGGCCTAGTTACACCTCCTACTATAATCAGCCACCTAAGTGGCATACGTGATATAACCTATTTTCTCTCTAACGGACTGAGTCGACACAAGCTCGCTATCGTCATTATTGCCATGTGCGTGACGGCAGGTCCTGACTATAATTATGAAGACACCCCAGTTTTGCATTTCATACTTCTTTTACTTCTATTTGATTTGTACCTTCAGGACGTAGGCGATCATAGCCTTCCACGTCTCCCTATCACTGGTGGTTCCTAGCACACCTTCTCCTGTTACCCCACGCAACCCTCGTTCTGTCATGTCCCTGATCAGGCTTTTCAAATATGGTATTTGCTGCTTTCCTCTGTCACTTTTTCCCTCTATCTGGCCTGTTAGTATCAGATTCTCCAAGCCCTCCTCCCTCATTGCATGTCCCAGGAACTTCACTTGTCTCTTCCTGATGCTCAATATTAATATCCTTTTCGTTTCCATTCTTTCCAACACCTTGTCATTGCTCACATGTACATTCCCTGATATCCGCACCATCCTTCTGTAGAACCACATGTAAACTGTTTCAAGTTTTCACTTCATCTGTTTCTTAATAGTTTACTTAACTTCTGAAATGCATTTTCGTGCTTTCGGATGTCAGGAAAATAAATGTATAGAAACTGTTGTGACCACAAAGTGAGGGGTCAGTGTATATATTGATAGTAATATAGAACTGATCCCCCACTTTATATGTCAGTATTCTTCTGTAGAACCACATTTCAGTTGCTTTAAGTTTTTCCTTCATCTTTGATGATATTGTCCAGCATTAACTGCCATATTGAAGAACTGACATCACAAAGCAATCCAGTACTCTCTTCTTTTGTTTCTAGCGAAATTGTCCTGTTTCTTTATAGTTTACTCAACTTTTGTAATGATTCCTTGTGCCTTTGGATCTCAGGAATATAAATGCATAGAAATTGATGTGGTTACAAAGTGAGGGGTCAGTTTATATATTGATAGTAATATAGAACTGATCCCTCACTTTATATGTCAGTATTCATCTGTAGAACCACATTTCAGTTGCTTCAAGCTTTTCCTTCATCTTTGATGATATTGTCCATCATTCATCGCCATATTGAAGAACCGACATCACATACAAACCAGTACTCTCTTCCTTGTTTCTAGTGAAAATTTCCTGTTTCTTAATGCTTTACTCAGCTTCTGGACCGCGTCCCTAGCCATGCTAATTCACATTTCAATCTCTGTGCCGCACTTTCCGTCTTCGGTTAGAACACTTCCTAGGTAAGTAAATTTTTGTACCTGTTTGATGTTAATATCCCCCCACCTATATTTGGAATTTTAGGTTTCTATTCTTGCATAATTCTAAATAAATGTAGAATGGTTCTTTTGTTATTATTACTTTGCAAAATTTTACAAGGCAGCCAGGAAGCCTTTGCTTCGGCCAGCCAATAAGAAGAAGAGACTAGAATAGGGAAGAGACCACAAAAACTGGACACCAGAACAGTTCATGTGATGCACATGTTATTGTGCAGTATTAACAAAAGAACCATTCTATTTTCATTTAGAATTATCCACTTGGTAATAAATACTAAAAATTATCATTTCTTTTAAAAAACTGGGCTAGCCTAATAATTGTGGTCGATAGTATGTATATATATATATATATATATATAGTTAATAAAAATACGCAAGCACACCAGACTGTAACAAGTGTATATATATGTATCGTAAGATCAAATATCGAAAAACTGTCAGGAAAGACGCATGCGCTATGTTTATTTATTATGTAGCTAGCGATTCCCGACAAGAATTTCAGCCTCTACATCCGACGTTTTGTTTCCTGAGATTGACTTCCCGAAACGAAACGTTGACAGTTAGAACAAGCAATTATAGTTGATAAAAATTATTCTGTATTCCATACTATGGCCATAGGATTATGTTATTATTGGTCTTGGTATTTTTTTTAAAATGATGTATTTCATATTATATTTAGTATTTATTGCCAAGTGGATAATTCTAAATGAAAATAAAATGATTCTTTTGTTATTATTAGTTTGCAAAATTTTACAAGGCAGCTAGGAAGTCTCTGCTTCGGCCATCTAATAATAAGAAGAGACTAGCATGGGGAAGAGAGCACAAAAACTGGACACCAGAACAGTTCATTTGATGCACATGTTATTAACAAAAATGTTATTCTGTTTTCATTTAGAATTATCGACTTAGCAATAAATACGAAAAATAGTATGAAATATATCCTTTTTTTAAACTTGTGTCGCCTAATAATTATGGCTATTAGTGTAAAAAAAAAAAATGCAATGTCATTCGGTGATCGTCCGTCTTCTTGAATCGCATTCCTTTGTCTTTCTTTTCATCACTTCTCACTAACGTCTTCTCATTGTCTTTCACTGCGTCTTACCAGTTAGCTACGTAATCGAGTTGATTGGGGGGAAACAATTCATAAAAATATAGTCTTACGGCCTATCGCGTTGAATTCACCGGTTCTCGCTTGATCACCGAAGTTAAGCAACGTTGAGCCTGGTCAGGACTCAGATGGGTGACCGCTTGGAATACCAGGTGCTGTAAGCACTTATTGGCTTACGGCCATATCACGTTGAATACACCGGTTCTCGCTTGATCACCGAAGTTAAGCAATGTTGAGCCTGGTCAGTACTTAGATGGGTGACTGCTTGGAAATACCAGATGATGTAAGCGTTTATGGACGGATGTGCGTTGTGGTGCGGTGGATATCGACTCGGAAAGTGAAATCGGTGAGCCGAGTCCGAATTCCAGTTGAATACCCTGGATTCACTTAAGCACTGGTATTCTTGGGAAAGGTATTAATCCGTCCTCTTCCCTCCAGTTATGGGTTAAATAACAAGGGTAGGACTTGGGAACTTTGCCATTAAAAACAAATCCCAGTGAATCTTAAAAACAAATAAACTGAATGAAACAAATCAAAAACAAATCTTCAGCATTAAATGACCTAATGAAGGTTGATATTCTGGTTAAATGAACCAACCAACCAACCAACCAACCAAAAAAAAATATATATATATGTGTGTGTGTGTGCTTGTAAATTCATATGCAAAAGTGGCGTGAAGTTTTGTGTATAAAGTACATGTCATATACTCTCTGGACGATCTACAGTTCCTTCTCGAAATAAAAGCAAGAAATTTATCAGTCAATAAGCTCCAGGTGGCGGAGACAGCGTGTAAAAGAATCATGTACAAGACTTAAATGGAAGACATTCTATGACTACCTAAAAAATACGGTGTGAATTAACTAAGCATCTTCCACAAAAGATTGAAGTCTAAAATGAATAAAGATTGCAGGTAACCATCACATTTAAATAGACAAATAAATAGTTTCAATGGCCGTGACGCCAAAGGCCTAAATATCTTCCAGACTGAGTTATAAAAGTTTAGAGCAAAACCAAATATATGTATGTCGGTATCTATGCATATGAATATATAAATAGATGTACGAAAACATTATATAGGCACTCGGGCAAACAACATACACAGAAACACAAACACTCCCTATATACACACAGACATATACAATATATATATACACACATACACGCATATATATATATATATATATATATATATATATATATATATATATATATTGTATTTGACAATCGAAATGCGAAAAGATGATAGAATATGTAAAGATGTTTTCCTACCAGTTCTTTACTTTTTCTATCATATATATATATATATATATATATATATATATATATATATATAGAATAAAAAGTGTTAGAGGCCGTGAATGTTTAGTTTAAAGTGTATATTTATTGTTGTATAAAGATTTTATACATATATTTTAAGTGTCCATAATATATATATATATAAACATGTTACGGAAATTAACGAATTTTAACGAAACTTGGTTACAAGCAACCGACAATTTGTAATGAATTATTTTAAACATTATTTTTACCGATACACGTATTTAAGTAGATATTCTGTTTTTAATGAAACAGTATTTTATATTTATATCTACCGGCCTGATTATTTTACGATAAATTTTATTACGAAAATGTGTGCTATCCAGCAGGATTCGAACCTGCGACCCCTATTTACATAGGGGAAGCTACCATTTGATCGGGTACTGTCTTAACCACTCGACCATGAATAGCCTCTTGATCAGACAAGGTTTTTATTATGCTTATATAACATAATTTTCGATCTACCGTAAACAAACCATATCTGCTCTGAAATGTATCGTTAATGTCAACAAATGTAAACATGTTACGGAAATTAACGAATTTTAACGAAACTTGGTTTCAATATCTGTGTGTTATTCGGGGATTAAGAATGATTCTTCTTTTATGTGCCATGTAATTCAGGACGTAGGCGATCATGGCCTTCCACGTCTCCCTATCCCTGGTGGCTCTTAGCACGCTTTTTCCGGTTACACCATGCAACCCTTGTTCAGTCATCCACCTGATCAAGTCCTTCAAATGTTATTCGCTGCTTTCCCCTGTTTATTTTTCCCTGTATCTGACCTGTGAGTATCAGGTTCTCCAAGCCCTCCTTCCTTATTGCAAGTCCATGGAACTTTCGTTGTCTGTTTCTGATGCTCAATATTTTTCTATTTTCGTTTCCATCCTTTCGAAAACCTCATCATTGCTCACATGCTCGCTCCATGATATCCGCAGCATCTTTCTGTAGAACCACATTACAGCTGCTTCAAGTTTTTCCTTCATCTTCGATATTGTCCAACATTCACTGACATTTTGAAGAACCGACATCATATAGCAATCCTCTTCTCTCCTTTTTATTTCTAGTGAGATTGTTCTGTTTCTCAATACTGTAATGATAGTAGACACAGAAAGAAAACTACAAGACCTCCTACAGAAGATAGGTGAAGAGATTAACAAGATAGGACCACAAATAAACTGCAAAAAAAAAAAATAACCGAATTCATGGTCATCAGCAAAAAAGGCATCCCAAAATGTCAATTACAAGTGAGGGACTCTAAAATCAAGCAGGTACAGACGTTTAAATTCTTAGGATGTGTTCTAATAGGAAACAGAAATTGCGACTCTGAGATCCGAAGGCGAATGAAGCATGCATTTTGACATGGCGAAAGAAACATTCCAGAAGATGAGTGAAGTATTAAGAAACAGACTAAGAATTATTTTAAATATTCGCACTGTTCGAGTTGTTGTTTTCATTTTCATTGCAACATTCTTACAGAAATAAATATGAGGACAACATTCAAAATATAGGATCTTATTTGTCGATTTTCTAAGCGTGGTGGATCGAACTCACTAGTCAATTGTAATGATACTAGAGAGACAAACTTGCAAGCCATTACACCACATCGAGGTGCCCAAAGGTGATTTTCTAAGCCTGATTTAGATGTGGCACAAGGCCGAAAGTGAGCGACCCCCAGTAAGGATAGAAATCACTAGTCAATTGTAATGATACTAGAGAGACAAACATGCAAACCATTACAACACATCGAGGTGCCCAAAGGTGATTTTCTAAGCCTGATTTAGATGTGGCACAAGGCCGAAAGTAAGCGACCCCCAGTAAGGATAGAAATCACTAGTCAATTGTAATGATACGAGAGAGACAAACATGCAAACCATTACACCACATCGAGGTGCCCAAAGGTGATTTTCTAAGCCTGATTTAGATGTGGCACAAGGCCGAAAGTAAGCGACCCCCAGTAAGGATAGAAATCACTAGTCAATTGTAATGATACGAGAGAGACAAACATGCAAACCATTACAACACATCGAGGTGCCCAAAGGTGATTTTCTAAGCCTGATTTAGATGTGGCACAAGGCCGAAAGTAAGCGACCCCCAGTAAGGATAGAAATCACTAGTCAATTGTAATGATACTAGAGAGACAAACTTGCAAACAATTACTCCACCTTGAGTTACCCAAAGGTGATTTTCTAAGCGTTGTTTAGATGTGGCACAAGGCCGAAGCTAAAGGACACCTAGTTAGTATCGAACTCACTACTCATTTGTAATGATTCTAGCGAGACAAGCTTGTAAAACATGACACCTCCTCGAGATGCCCATTCAGTAGCTTATATGTATGTATTAATTATTTATTTATTAAATAAATTTATAAAGAGGGCACTCTGACATTTTAAACAAATCACCAATATTTCTGTTATTTATTTTGAAAAATTTCTCACACGTTTGGAAGCTAAGTTTACCTGCAGCCATTTTTATTTCAACCCAGAGATGATCTTTGTTTTAATTTTGTTTTCCTTTTACTTTTTTAACACGTCTTTGTATGTACCTAACAATAGGATTAATAAATGAATAATTTCGGATGTAAAGCATATTTCCTATCTTTGATATGTTTTTAGCACTATGTATAATTACCATTTTTGAAGGACGTAAAGGGATATTGTGTTCCTTGAATGCACTCGTTAGCTTAACGCATCTCCGTGATGTACAGCACCACTCAAAAAAATGTTTCTACGTTAATCTTGACATTATGAAATTGGCAACTATAATTTTACAGCGTTCACTGTTTGTTCAGACCTTATTCAACGCATATTTGGTTTACCTTCAAGTCGTGAGGGTTAAATAATTATATATAGCTTCCAATTTTCTAGTCTTTTCAAAGTGATGCTGAGTAGTACAGAGGTGAATTAATCTTACAGTTCGGCCAAATTTTATGCAACATTCTTTTAATTTCTGAAAACAGACAGTAATCGCTGAGAATCAGGTGGATGTGGTCGTGCAATTCGTGTAGTTTTGCCATCATTGCAATCAACTTGTGACACGGTGAATTTTCTAGGTGAAAGATCACTTTTTTATTCTTCATTTATAGCCATTTTTTGGTGATTTCTTCCTTCAAATGCACTAATAATGCGAATATCATATTCGCTATTGATAGGTCTTCCTTTCTTAAGATAATCGATGAACAAAATACTTTGCGCATCCCAAAATACGGAGGCCAAAACCTTGTCTGCTGATGTTTCCATCTTTCGTTGCTTTGGATGGCTTTCACCTTCTGCTGTCCACTCAACAAACTGCTGATTTGACTCCTGAGTGAAGTAGTGGAACCATGTTTCATTTATTGTTACTTTGAACACAGCTTTCTCATTGATAAATGTTCATGCAAAATGGTGAATACTCTGCCTTCTGATATATTCAACTCCTCTGCTATGCAACTTCAATATTATATCACTCAATAAATCCCAGGCCTAACTAATGAAACAACTTTAAGGCAAAATTTGACTTTATTCATCAACATAGTCTCCTTTTAGGGTGATACACTGATTCCAACGCTTCTTGAACAATTCAATGCCTTTTTTGTAGAACAATTTGTTTTTGGTCTCAAAATATGCTTCAGTTTCGGATATCACTTCTTCATTGGAGCCAAATCTCTTTTCCTGGAGCATTCTTTTGATGTCTGCAAACAGACAGTAATTGCTGAGAATCAGGTGGATGTGGAAGTGCAATTCGTGTAGTTTTGCCATCATTGCAATCAACTTGTGACACGGTGAATTTTCTTGGTGAAAGATCACTTTTTTTATTCTTCATTTGTGGCTGTTTTTTGGTGATTTCTTCCTTTGAAATGCACTAATAATGCTATATCATATTCGCTATTGATAGGTCTTCCTTTCTTAACTATGAGTCACCCTTATAGAAATCTTGCTTATTGGCTGAGATAGTTGTACGTTTTTTTCCTAGAATCAGTCGAAAATATGTTTCTACGTTAATCTTGACATTATGAAATTGGCAACTATAGTTTTACAGCGTTCACTGTTCGTTTAGACCTTATTCAACCATATTGGGTTTCCTCCAAGTCGTGAGGGTTAAATAATTATATATAGCTTCCAATTTTCTAGTCTTTTCAAAGTGATACTGAGTAGTACAGAGCTGAATTAATCTTACAGTTCGGCCAAATTTTATGCAAAAATAGTACATAATAGTACAATAAATAGAATATTAATTATCAGTTATTCCATGTCAAGCTCTTTAGTAATCATTTGTAAATGAACGAAAAATCTTCAAATTAAATTGGAAATGTGACAATCGTAAAAAATAATGTTTCTATCATGCTTTTAATTATTGTGATATTTTCTCTCTCTGCACACACACACACACACACACACACACACACACACACACATATATATATATATATATCCCATGTTGTAATGGTTGTTACAATTGTTTATAAAAGCATAGTATCGCTACACAAAAATGTTCGCGTTTTGGAGCTAGATTTTCTCCTCACCTCGTGATAAGTTGAAATGAAAAATAAATGGTAAAAACGATTTATTTTTGGTAATATGATATGTAAGTGAATGTGATGGGAGTTTAATACGATTTAGCCGGGAGTTTGTAGCCATAGTGATACAGCCTTGGGTTAGGGGAGGGGTACGGAGTAGCTCAGTTTTGGACAGGTAACTTTTTAGTTTTGTCTGGGTAATTCTTATATTGGGATGTAAGGTTTTACATATATATGGTCAATATATATCCCATATATAAATTCAAATTAATCCATTTAGAGGATAGTCATTTAAACGAGTTATCCATTCAACGGATGTTATGAAAACTATTTTGTGTGACTGGAAGGAAAAAAAATTAAGTTTATACAGAAATTAGAACTTAACTTTATCCACACGATTACCTGTAAGAGTAAAATTTTGGCTAGTCAGTCAGTTAAGTGCCATACATGAAACACGCTTGGGCGGTCATGTCTCAAAAGAGACATGACTGACTGTGTTATATATCGCCCTACAACGACAAAACAACAAACACGCATATATAAAAATATAAGGTTATATTTTTATTAATAACGACGAACCGTGTGGAATAGAGAACGGAAGGGTGAGAGGCACATAGAATGGGTTGACGGGAGTGTATTCTTGCCGTGGTGTTTCTCTGCTTCCACTGGCCGTTCTCTGCTGGCGAATCCGTGTGTCGAGGTCTTTATATAGTCTTCTAGAACCGGGACTTTCCTTCCGGTTTTGCCTCGCCCACGCAACGCCCACGTAATTCTAAGAGACACCTGATCTGTTTGCCTCTGTAGCCATTTCCGCCGCTGTCGGAAATAAGGTCAAATGACATCCGCTCCGGCCTCGACAGGATGTATTTCACAAACACCTGTCTTGTCGCTTCGCCGCCCCCTTCACCGACGGGAAACACCATCGCTTGCATCACTTCCTCGGGTGGGGCCAGATTGTTATATTACACTCCTCGCTCTCCCATTTTCCAAAATGTTCAGCTAAGAACATTTTAAGCGCAACACCCTCACACAACCCCCATGCCACACAAGCCCGACAATTGTACAAAACATGTGCACGCCGAAACAACAAAACATGTGCACGCCGAAACAAACAAAACAACAAAAAAAAAATATATGGGAGCCTACATCGGCAACCCAACAATGTTCGTGTCCATTGTGGAATTTTCCTGTACAAAAAACACAGAATCTCTTGCGTATGCTTCATGATGCAGTGTTGGAAGTCAAAATGAGTGAGACTGCCACAAAAGTGATGATAGAATTACTTGGGACTTATACAGAGGATAATGTTCTCCCAGCTCGATGTTTCATTGTTCATTTTTTTTTTTTTTTTTTAAGTTTCTGTAACTTTCAATGTTCGTTTCCTTTCTCGACTCTGTCCATACGCGTAGACGCCTCGATGCACGACTATATGATCATAGGCGGTAACCGCGCCCCAGTTTCTAAACTGACATCGAGTAAATGACCTTTGACCAACACCATACGTGTTTCCGCTCGAGTTTATTGTTACACATGTAACTTCATTTAATTTAATTTAATTTCAAACATACTATGTTTGAACACAGAAAAACTGCCATTATCTGCAGTACATATCATTCATAGGATGACCGAGAAATGTTCAATAGAAAACGAAGAAAATTACCCTGATTCCAACGTTAATCCGCATGCAATTTACTTGTGGAGGATTAGAGGTTTCATCTATCTTAATTTAGTCTGAAAAAAAATGAACCCGTGACTCGTAATTCCTTAGTTTGTATCTTCCGCATGTTTTGCTATAAGGAAGGTGACCTAACTATTTCACTTAAGCTATCGTTAATCCTCCCACTGCTTTCTTTCCCAATCCTATAGCATATCAGCCAATAAGTCTACAAGACTTTTCAGTTGTTCTTTCTTTTTGTTCCGATCAACTGTGGAATCTGCAGGTCTATCCGTGCTTTTTGCCCCAACAGACGTTTGCCTCATTTGGACATCTTCGCTGCTAGGTGATTCCCTAGAAAAACCCTGATCTACATGAGTAGATCCAGACGTTTCGCACTTTGAGCAATCATCCTCGAACGTGGATGAAACATTATTTATACCACCGATTCTATCATCATTATCAATAGTTGACACGTTTTTATTCGCCATTTTACGTCGCGTCATGATGCGACGCTCCATTAATGGAACATCAGACTCATCGCCTGATTCCACACGTTGGTGTCGATTTTTGTGCACTGGAAAGTCGGTCTGTTCCGCTCCGGATTCGTCATCCGAATCACTGGATTCTACTGGAGCAGCCAATACAATCTTTCGTAACGGCCTATCGGAAGTAGGGATTTTCCATTCATCAATGGACGCTGCCCGAAGATGCTCAGCATGCGTCTTAATGACTGAGCCGGTTAACTGATCTCTAATTCTATAAGAGACCGGACCAGTCTTTTCAACGATCACATAATATGGCCGCCAGCGCACATCTAACTTCCCTTTCTTTTGGTGATTCTTATAGTACACCAAATCACCAACCTCAAAAGTTGTATTTTTCGTCTTACCACGCGACTTATCTATCGCGGCTCTCCTCGCTTTTCTTATATTATTCCTAACTAAAGTGAAGCTACGATGCATTTCCTGTAGTGCAATTTGGTGATGCTCATCACCATAATATATGCGACGAGGCCTCAGTATATTGTCCAAGGGCAAAATAACATCCCTGTTGTAGAGCAAGTAATACGGTGAAAACTTAGTGGTTTCGCTCACATGAAACCGGATAGCCGCCAACATTTGGTTAATGTAAATATCCCACGACTGTTCGTTGTTGCCGATCTTTTTTGCTAGAACATCATGCATTGTTCTGTGAAACCTCTCAACCTTACCGTTGCTCTGGGGGTGATAAAAAGAAGTTGTCACATGGTGTATATTTAGGTCTTCTAATGTCTTTTTCATTACCCTGTTGACATTTTCTGGCCCATTATCAGTTAAAAGCTGAAGTGGTGTCCCAAATCTGGGGAAGATTTCGTCAACTAAGAGATGCACCACTGTTTCTGCCTTCTTGTTAGGAACCGCAAATGCCTCCGGCCAACCACTGTACATATCTATGAATGTAACTATGTATTGGTTACCTGAATGGGTCTTTGGGTAGGGTCCTGAGACATCTAAAGCAACCTTTGCGAAAGGAAAAGGAGGGAAGTCACATTCCTGTATGGGGGGTTGCTGCTTCTTTAGGTTTCTTGTCTGACACGGGATACATTTACCTACGAAATCATTTATTTCTCTAAGTAAACAAGGCCAGAAATACTTTTGTTTTATTGAGTGGAATGTCTTATCCACCCCCATATGGCCACTGTCATCATGGTATTGAACTAGCACCCTTTTTCTAAGGTGAGATGGTACATACAGCCTGATGAGGGGTTCATCATCAGGTTGAGACAAATAGTACACCACCTCATCCATTACTATATATCTCTTCTGTTCTGCTTTGGTAGCCCTACCATTTCGTAATCTAATTTTCAGGTCTAAGATGTTTTTGTCTGATTCTTGCTCCCTGATTATGTCTATTCCTTTCAATGTGGGCCGTTCGGGTGCCTCTGATGAATTTCCGACATTTTTATGGGCTGCTAATTCTTCCGGCTCCATTAGGTTAGAGTTTATAACACTAACCAAGTAATTTCTATCATCTATATCTACTGGAGAAACTGACTTTATAGCCTTGACTTTATTGAGGTCTGGTTGTATTTCCTCTTCACTTATCTTGAACACCAGGTATTGGGTCTCTTTCTTAAAGAACTCACACTTAGCTGGCTTCAGTTTAAGGTTGTGCTTACGTAGACTACTCAAGACTGTGTCTATATGTCTTAAATGATCTTCCACCGTATTTGAAAATATCAGAATATCATCTAAATATGCCAGAGCAAATTCTTCCTGTCCCTGTAAAACAACTGACATTAATTCCTGGAAGATGCCGGGTGCGTTTGCAAGTCCAAATGGCATAACATTAAAATGAAACAGACCCTTGTGGCAGGTGAATGCACTTTTTTCTTTGTCATCATCATGAAGCTTAACTTGCCAGTACCCTGATTTTAAATCAAGCTTCGAAAAGTACCTTGCCGAACCAAGTGATGCCAGTATATCATCGATGACAGGAAGAGGTCGAGCATATTTCTTTGTAATCTTATTTAGTGCTCTAAAGTCTACACAAAATCTCTTACCACCGTCTTTCTTCTCTACTAAAACTACTGGAAAACCCCACGGGCTATTGGATCTCTCAATTACACCTGCCTGCATCATTTCGTCGATTGCTGAATCCATTGTCTTTCTTTGTTTGAGGGGTGTGCGATATGGGCGTTTTCTTATGGGCTCATGCGTTCCAGTATCGATACGCATCTCCACAGTATCGGTTCTGCCCAGGTTCTTGTCGTCACTAACGAACATGTCCCTATTTCTTTTTAGCAATTTGTTAATTTCAGGCTTGAATTCCTCCGGTACATGTACCTGTTCCAAATCTACATCAGGACTTTTATTATTTTGTTTATCGGGCATAGTAATTTCAGTAATATTACCTGCCCTTTCCAATTTAGCCAGCGGACACCCCCGTCTCAAAGTGATTGTCTGGTTAGTGTTATTCATTATCAGCAACTGAAACTTACGAGACTTTGGCATTTTTACAACTGCGTTGGCTACTGATATACCACATAAGTTACTAACATATCCACTACTCAGCTGTTCGATTTCATATTCTTTGCCACGTCCATTTCTCCGCCTGGTTAATCCCAGACAAGCATGCAGGTGTTGAGGTCTTAATGTTACTTTTTGAGCTAACCTAACAATAGAGGAAATATGAACATCCTCCTCTAATGCCACGTATTCTTCACCAATCTTCAATGCCCCCAAATCGAAATACATTCTCACCCCGTTCTGCATCAGCCAATCTCGGCCAAGTATAACGTTTCTATTGAGATTTTTCACGACTAAAAATCATGGGGTATGGACTTACTTCCTATCTGGACCTGTAGACGACAAAGGCCTTCAACGTATAACGGGGATCCATTCGCAGTTCGAAGTTTAATGTCCCTCTTTTGCAGTTCAAGTCCCAGTCGCAATTTTTTAAATACCCTACAGCTTATAACCGATACCTCTGCTCCCGTATCTACCAATGCCCTATAAGGTCTACGTTCTATTCTAATAAAGATGGAATTTGGCGCGCCCATATTACCAACTATGTGCGTTGGTACCGTCTTGTTCCGTTCGTTGGGCGTCGCACGAACGGACCTCTGCCGTTTCCCGGGGCGCGTCTACAAAATTTCGCTATGTGGCCTTCTTTCCCACAATTCCAACACCTAACAACGCTCCCGTTCCTCTCCCGCTCACGAGTCCCAACTTTTCTATTGTTCTTATTCCTATTATTATCATTATTATTATTAGATTTAGCGGGGCTTACGGCTTCTATCGGTACCCGTCTCCGAGAGTGGCAAATTTCCATAGGCTCCTCTTCGTATTCAGAGTTTGCGTCGAGTCGAATTTTCCATCTCAACTCAGATAACGCTTTCTGATAGGCAGCCTCTAGTGTTTGTGGCTCATCCTTCATAACTGCCATCTTTATTTCCCGATCCCTTAGACCTTTTATAAAAAATCCTAGAACTTGTTTTGTCACAACTTCATTCCTCCCGTCAACCCCAACATATGCGCCCTCCGCTAGGCGTACTACTCTCTGCATGTAGTCCTGCACCCCCTCTGTTCTACCCTGCTTAATGTTCACTAATTCGACTAACCGTGCATCGGGGTCTAAAACCAATCCGTAATATTCCTTTAAAGAAGTTTTTAACTCCTTCCATGTGAGTTGTGGGTTACTAGAGATTAGTCTATATACATAGTGTCCAACAGCTCCCCTTGTTGTGAGAAGAGCTGCCTGACACTTGTCTTCTTCTGCCACGCGCACAACTCTAAAATACCTCTCCATATCCTCCAACCAAGCACTACAACCACCATCTTCTTTGCATGCTAATGGCTGTATATTTTTTAAAAAAGATTCTCCCCTTAAAGTGTTCGACACCGAACAAGCCACATTTCTCAATTCCAGGGTCAGACCTTGAACAAAATCGGCAAAAGTATGCTGTTCCATTTTTTTTTTTTTTTTTTTTTTTTTTAAATATAACTTATGAACAAGAGCAGAACACACACAAGATCGAATCAAAAGTCACCTACCTATCGTCTATGGTCGTCCGGCTGCTTTCTATTTTCGTCTTCTTTTTTCTTTTTCTTCCTCTATCTAGTTGTTTTAATTCCGTCGAATTTCAATTGTCGCCGTGGTAACCAAGCTCGTATCTATCTGTTTTGTTGTTGTTGTTGTCTTAAAACAGCAAGTCACTGGGCACCAATTTGCGTATGTTATATATCGCCGTACGACGACAAAACAACAAACACGCATTTATAAAAATATAAGGTTATATTTTTATTAATAACGACGAACCGTGTGGAATAGAGAACGGAAGGGTGAGAGGCACATAGAATGCGTTGACGGGAGTGTATTCTTGCCGTGGTGTTTCTCTGCTTCCACTGGCCGTTCTCTGCTGGCGAATCCGTGTGTCGAGGTCTTTATATAGTCTTCTAGAACCGGGACTTTCCTTCCGGTTTTGCCTCGCCCACGCAACGCCCACGTAATTCTAAGAGACACCTGATCTGTTTGCCTCTGTAGCCATTTCCGCCGCTGTCGGAAATAAGGTCAAATGACATCCGCTCCGGCCTCGACAGGATGTATTTCACAAACACCTGTCTTGTCGCTTCGCCGCCCCCTTCACCGACGGGAAACACCATCGCTTGCATCACTTCCTCGGGTGGGGCCAGATTGTTATATTACAACTGGGCAGAAGATTATCCCGCAGTAGGTGGCCATTGCTTTCTGCGGTAGACTGGTTGCCGACCAAGGCTATAGAACCCAATCTGTCCTGTTATTTGACTCATAGGTAAAGGGAAAACTAATCTATTACATTATTATGTAGTAATAAGTGGGGGATCAGTTTCCTATTGTTATAAAGTAATAAACTGATCCCCAATTTTATGACCAATATACGCCTTAATCATTATTCCAACTATTATATTCAGTCAGTCAGTTAAGTGCCAGACGTGATATACGCTTGGGCGATCATGTCTCGAAAGAGACATGACTGACTGGGCAGAAGATTATCCCGTAGTAGGTTGCCATTGCTTTCTGCGGTAGACAGGTTGCCGACCAAGGCGATAGAACCCAGTCTGTCCTGCTATTTAACCCATAACTGGAAGGAAGAGACGGATTAGTACCTTTCCCAAGGGTATTTTCACGTAAGTGAATACAATGGATTCAACTGGAATTCGAACTCGGCTCCCCGGTTTCTCGTTCCGAGCCGATATCCACTATACCACAAGGCACATCCTTGTAGTACTAGACATTTATTTATTATGCAGTATGTGCCTTTTTGTGCAGTGGATATCGGCTTAAATAGATATTTCGGGGAGCCGAATTCGAAATCAAGTTGAAGTCCTTGTAGTCACATAAGCTCAAGTACCTTTGGGGAAGGTATTAATCCGTCTCTTCCTTCCTCTAACTATGGGTTAAATAACAGGACAAATTGGGTTCTATAGCCTTGGCTGGCAACCGACCGCAGTAAGTAATGGCAATCTACTGCGGGATAATATTCTGCCCAGTCAGTCATGTATCGAGAGCGACATGATCGCCGAAATGTGTATCACGTATGGCATCTAATTGATTCAATCGACAATCAAATTAATACCCAGAGCCCACAATATATTAAAGAACGAAATGTTCAACGACGCAGGTCTCATTTGTTTGTTCTGACAACCTGATGAAACCGAAATGTTAGTTCTGCAGTAGGATGATGAGGATATCATGGACCGAACATGTGAGCAACGCGAGGATTTAGAAAAAAATGAGAACGAAAATGGATGCATCTACTTAACATCAATAGGAGAAAGCGTAAGATCCTGGGACACGCAATGAGAAAGAGGACTTGGAGAACGTGACACTCACAGGGCCGACAAAGGAGAAAAAGACACAGGGATAATCAGCGCGGAAAGTTGATCGCCTACGTCCTGAAGGGACACAGAATAAAAAGGAAATGTAAAAGAATTTATTTGCGCCGCTGTGTGCGTGTGTGTGTGTGCGTGTGTGTGTGTGTGCGTGCGAACGCGCGTGTATATATGAGTGTGAATGCAAAAACTCCTGATATAATCAAACAGGTGTCATATGTAAAATCAGCAACTAAACTTTGTGAATGACCGGATGTCAATTTGAACATAATAGACACATATATAGATAAAAACAGAATAAGATAGATAGATAGATAGATAGATAGATAGATAGATAGATAGATATACAAACTGAGATAGATAGATAGATAGATAGATAGATAGATAGATATAAACAAACTGAGATAGATAGATAGATAGATAGATAGATAGATATAAACAGAATAATATATATATATATATATATATATATATATATATATATATTCTATGTTTAAATGCAATATAATATGTTATGACCAGATTGAAATTTTATTAAGTGTGGGTCGTTTTGATTAAATGTAGATTGCCTCCAATATCTGCAGGTTCTTTTTACTGTGTGTATGTGTGAGTATTATTGTGTTATTGACTAAAATCTGTCTCATATTACTTACATGGCTATGTTTTTCTAAAAAATGTTGTTTAATTGAACTCTGATCAGAAAGGTAACAGGTAACTCTACAGGAGAGCCAATATATGTAGAGGGTTTGTTATTAGTACCAGATATACAATCTCTGAACGGGCATGTAAATCGATACACTACATTAGTTAACCTCTCTGAAGATGACTCATGTGAGCCGAAAGCTTAGAACCAGCATAATATAAATAATCAAAAAGTTGGACAAATATTGTCTTTATTTTAACCTGAAATTAAAACCAAAATACGATGTTTAGAACGGCTCATGATTAAACATACTAGACATTCATTGTCTGTTATATATATATATATATATATATATATATATATATATATATATATTAAACATAGGAAATAGCTCTCTTTGGTGAATGGTAAATATTAACTGAATTTCGGCGAACTAATATTTTTGTATACTAAAATTAACGCTTTCAGTATATACAGTCTGACCTTTTCCATTTCTGCCTCGGTAGCTTATTATGAACCACTAGCATCATAGCCCGGCGTTGCCCGTGACTATACGCACACAAACATCAAATCTAGTGATGCAATACCGTTGAAAATATTAAATAGATAAATTTCATTAAAACTCGGTTATATATAAAAAAAAAAGATTATATAAAAAATTGTTCTTTTGTTTCAAAACTAAGAGGAAAATATTCACATTTTTTTTTTACCAAAGAATTTTTAAAACTTTGGAATAAAAATGAAATATAAAGGCTCATTTTTTTTATAAAAAATATTTTAGTCGCGTTTGACACGTGTGATTTGATTTCTGTGACGTAATCTAGCAACCATCTGAGATCTTAGATGTTTTACGCAGCAAATGTAAACAATCGGCTCCATTGGCCAAAAAGTGCAAAAGGGAAAATTTGCTGAACTTAAACTCCAAAAGTATGTGTCGACCTGGCTTTCTTATAGATATGTGTCCCTAGAAAGTTTGAATGGCGTAGCTTAAAAAATGTAGACATGCATAGGGAACAGTCACACACAGACTCAGATATTGCCTTTTATATATATAGATTATGTATATTGTTTTTTTAACGTTACGTGATTCCTGCAGCATTATTCTTATGCTTACATCAAAACAAGGTCGACTAAGTTTGTCTGCAGGCTATCCGTGATCAAACTAAGTTTTTGGCAGCGATATTTTATTCATATATGACAATTCCCCTTTAAGATAACTTCCTCTGGAGTTTATATTTCTTTAGCTTCGGTTCAGTATTTAAAAATTCTGTTGTTATTCTTTCTCTCTTACCATAAAAACTTGGTTCAACACTTTCTGATGGCGTGTGAAGATCAAACATGCCATACAATATTTTCACATTCGGAGACTTTCGAAATTAGTGAATCTTCGTTTTAACTGTTTAAGGTGTCGCTTATGTTCCCATTTTTTCCTGTGCCGTATATGTCATTTTGCTGATCTAATGCTGAACCACATCCCTATGAAGAAAATGGTTTCTCTCCTGTGTGTGTTCACATACGTATTTTTAAGCGACAACTCTGTGAAAATTCTGATCTACAACTTCACAGGTATAGGTGTTTTTGCCTTAAACTCAATCAGAAACTCTTTTAGAAGTTAATAAAATATCAAACATGAGATAGAACCTGGGGCGAGCACAACTGTTTGGGACTTGTCTTGTCCCCGCCAAAAAAGAACCCGTATTTGCTTAGCATGTAAAGCTACTGCAGTTAAATATTGATTGTAATGTAGAATTAATCCCCCACTTTATATCCACATTATAATAGTATAGATTTTTTTCATAATCATATCGCCCCAAGCAAGGCAGTTTACTGCCACTGTTTTGCAGGGGGTTACATAGGAGGAAAGTTATGAGAAAAAATGTAGGTTATAAAAGTTTTTATAGGGAGTGTCAGGAATGATGACAGTGGCCACAAAGTGAGGGACCAGTTTACATATTGGTTGTAATGTAGAATGGATCTCCCACTTTATATCCACATTATAATAGTATAGATGTTTTTTTAATAATCCTATCGCCCCAAGTAAGGCATTTTACTGTCACTGTTTTGCAGGGGGTTATATAGGAGGAAAGTTATGAGAAAGAGTGACAGGTTATAGGGATTTTCAGGAAGTGGATAGGAGAAGGATGAGGACACTGATGAGAGTGGAGTGGACGGAGAAAGGAGCATGAGAGAGAAGTTGCAGGTTAGTGATATATGAGATGACTATTGACTTTACATTTAAATTCCTGGAGAGTGTATCTGCAGGGGAAGTAAGTAAACGGGAAGTGTGAAAAAAGAAGCTGATAGAGTAGAATTTGCGTTTACTTTTTATTGGATTCACAGTAAAATGGTGGGGCCTAGTTGCTAATTGAGGGATCATTTCATTTATTGATTGTAATGAACAAGTGGTCCCCTACTTTATATCCACATTATAATAGTATAGAATTTTTTTTTTATAATCATATCACCCAAGCAAGGTATTTTACTGCCACTGTTTTGCAGGGCGTTGCCTAGGAAGAAAATTATGGGAAAGAGTGACAGGTCATGGTGGGGTCAAGCTGTGGGTGAGAGAAGGATGATTGTTGTCATAAAGTGAGGGATCAATTTATATATAGATTGTGGTGTAGAATTGATCCCCCATTTTATACCCACATTATAATAGTATAGTTTTTTTTTATAATCATATCACTCAAGCAAGGCATTTTATTGCCACTCTTTTGCAGGGGTTGCATAGGAAGAAAGTTATGAGTGACAGGTTATAGAGGGTGTCAGGCAGTGGGTGAGAGAAGGATGGGAATACTGATGAGAGTGGAGTGGATGGAGAAAAGAGCATAAGAGAGAGGATGCAAATTAGTGAGACAGAGAAGGCTATTGACTTTACGTCTAAATTCTTAGAGATTGTTGCTGTCGAGGAAGTAAGTAAACGGAAGGGAATTCCATAGGTGGAAAGTGTGAGAAAAGAAGCTGTTGGAGTAGAATTTGCGTTTACATTTAATTGGTTTCACAGTAACAAAAAGTAGGACCTAGTTGTTAATCTTGTGATTCGAGTGTATTCATATAGAGGGGGCACCAGTGAGCTAAGTTCATCTGAGCAGAAGCCGTGAAAGTATTTGTAGAAAAGACACAGGAAAGTCAAATTGAGCCTAGAAGAAATTGACTGGATCTGAGCTGCTATGTCAGGATCGATCACATTAAAGATTCTCCGTTGGATTTTGTCAAGGAACCCTAAGCGGATAGCACGGAAATCTGACCAGATAAGGCAGCAGTATTCAATGCAAAGGCGGGTCCTAAGTTGGGATCGATCACATTGCAGATTCTCCGTTGAATTTTGTCAAGGAACCCTAAGCGGATATCACGGAAATCTAACCAAATAAGGCAGCAGTATTCAATGCAAAGGCGGGTGCTAAGTTGGGATCGATCACATTACAGATTCTCCGTTGGATTTTGTCAAGGAACCCTAAGCGGATAGCACAGAAATCTGACCAGATAAGGCAGCAGTATTCAATGCAAAGGCGGGTCCTAAGTTGGGATCGATCACATTACAGATTCTCCGTTGGATTTTGTCAATGAACCCTAAGCGGATAGCACGGAAATCTAACCAGGTAAGGCAGCAGTATTCAATGCAAAGGCGGGTGCTCAGTTGGGACCAGTCACATTACAGATTCTCCGTTGGATTTATACAAGGAATCCTAAGCGGATGGCACAGAAATCTGACCAGATAAGGCAGCAGTATTCAATGCAAAGGCGGGTGCTAAGTTGGGATCGATCACATTACAGATTCTCCGTTGGATTTTGTCAAGGAACCCTAAGCGGATAGCACAGAAATCTGACCAGATAAGGCAGCAGTATTAAATGCAAAGGCGGGTGCTAAGTTGGGATCGATCACATTACAGATTCTCCGTTGGATTTTGTCAAGGAACCCTAAGCGGATGTTACTGCAATTGTTGTTCTTTTTGTCGCATTTGTAGCGTCAGCTTCTGAATCCTACTGAGTTCTTCTATTTTCCTGTAATCAACTGAATATTTCTTCGATCAATTTTTTAAAAGCTTCGCCTTATTATTTCTCTGTAATTCGAATAGAATGTCTTTTTCGTGAAGTGGTAAATCTGAACTGAATATCCTATTACGACGTGAAGGATATGTATTTTATGTTTCATCGATATTCAACCCAATCTTCGTCGCCATTTCTGTAAAGTAAGATAGGCTAGAAATGTCACCTTCGAAGAATACTGTCATACCATTGTCGAATACTTATTATGCACTCATAAAAACATTACCCTATATATATATATATATATATATATATATGTGATACATTGCTCATTTTTAAGAATGCAGCATTCATAGACGAAATTACTTACTGTCATGAGCATAGCGTATGCAAATATGGGCAATGTGTGTACTATCACCAAAACTGGATTGTCTCATCTTTTTATGCTTAATCGTAATTTCACACCGTGTGGCAAATTTATAGATTCCAGTAATAGAGGGTTCATTAATTTAATATTTTTATTTCTGTAATTCGCCAATGACTCGGAAGTTTATGATTTGCTTTAAGATTATTATTTAGACGTGTGCTTTATAGACGTGTACTATTTTACTGATATCTTTTTTATTTTATTATCATTCACCCCAATCAAGACAAGAAATCGACCCAGATGTAAGAGATTATTGAATGAGAAAGAGTATGAGCAAAAAGGAAAACATTATTTTTTAGAGAGAACAATAAAATTACAGTAATTTTGGAAAGCGAAGAAGACGATTGACGTTACTTTTAAATGTTTGAATAGCAAAATTGACTGGCAAGGAGGAATCTGATGAACGTTACGCAAGAAAGAAATGTGATGGAAGAAAATATTCGTATGGAACTTACGGTTGCATATATCTATTTCATCAGTTGCTTATGGTTAAATGATTGAAAACAAATGAGGAACAAATGAAAAATGTATTTATAAATTCTACATGTTTCGGTTTTATTTAATTTAAATCAGAACAGGCGGTGGAAGAAAAAACCAGGTCCAATAAAATCCCGTATTTTATTCTTTTCATTACATACGCCGCTTAATATCATATAAGGTTACAGTAAAGTAGCTTCTATGGACATTATTTTTATAGATATTTTAATGAAATTACAATCTGTGTTATCGTTATTTTATTATCCAATACCTTTATATTTGAAGACGTTACTATTATTTGTAGTATGACAAAGGAAAATGTTCCAGGAAATCATAATTATCCATCATATAAATGTAAAAAGATTAATTAGAAAAGAGTGAGGAGTACAAGCTAGTTAGAAAGGAACAATAGAAAGCTGAGAAAGCAGGTGCGATGGCAGAGACATAGGTGGGGAGAAAGGGAAGGTTATACAGGAGAGGGGAGAGAGCTAGAGGCCAGTGGTTAGTAGATGAGTATTCACTTTGCATTTAAATTTCTGGACGTTGTAGCCGTCAGGAAAGCAAGAATACGGGAGTGAGTTCCACAGGCGAGAAGTGCGAGAGAGGAAGCTGCAGGAGTAGAATTGTCGTCTGCATTTGGCTAACCTGACTGTGAATGGGTGGGACCCAGTTGCCAGTCTGGTTGCACGGGTAAACACCTGTTGAGGAGGCATCAGTGACTTAAGCTCATCCGAGCAGAAGCCATGAAAGTATTTATAGAAGAGACAGAGGGAGGCCACATTTCGACGATGGGAAAGTGGCTGCAGTCGAGTCGCCAGATCAGTACCTATCACATTACAGACTCTCCTTTGGAGCTTGTCAAGAACACTGAGGAGAACGGCAAGGGCACCTGACCATAAAGTTATAAATTTCACACGAACTTTATGGACACCCTGTATATATCTTATATAGATTTTCATATATTTCTGTGTATAACAAAAAATAATGTTGAGAAACATAAAATTCCATTTGAATTGTTCTCTCAATCTTTTGATTACTGTTTTTATACACATTAAAAATTCGGTAGCATAGTATTTTTGCATCGAGGATATATTCTTCTTCGATGTGCCGTGTTTGTTCAGGACGTAGGCGAACATTACCCTCCGCATCTCCCTAAATCTAATGGCTCCTAGCACGCTTTCTTCTGTTACCCACCCAAACTCCGTTCTGCCATCCTCAAGGCTGTCAAATATTCTACCTGTTACTTTCATCTGTTTTTCTTTCCTTTTATCTGACCTGTGGGTATCAGATTCTCCAATCCCTTCTTACTTATTAATATGTCCAAACAACTTCAGCTGTATCATCCTGATGTCAAGTTAAAAGTTTTTTTTTTCACTTCCATCTTTTCTAAAACCTAATCATTGCTCGCATGCTTGGACCATGCAATCTGTAGCATATGAAAAATAATGGTAATATTGAAACATAAAACTATTTGTATTGCATGATGATCGAATTTAATAAATACTGAACATTCTGTATTGTCGTTTTCTTGCATCCAATATATATTACCAGTTTAATAAACGTATAACAGCAGGTAAGCATCGAATATTCAGTGGGATGCCAAATTCATTTAAAACCGCCACATATTTCTCATAAATCACAATGTTAGTATACATACACTTCTGCATTCCTACATCTCCAATAAATTCCAGTTCTGTAACGGAGCTAGCCTACTTCTTTACATACATAAGGTGGTTGAAAAGTAACTCCTTTTTTGATTTATCAGTGAACGAAAAACTTGAAGCAGCTGAAATGTCGTTCTACTCACGGATCGAGCAGGTGAGCAATGCTGAGGTTTTGGAAAGGATAGAAATGAAAAGAAAAATAATACTGAGCATCAGGAAGAGACAGCCAAAGTTCCTGGGACACACATTGAGGAAGGAGGATTTGGAGAACCTGATACGAACCTGGTAGACAGAGGGAAAAAGAGACAGGGGAAAGCAGCGGATAACATATTTGAAGGACCTAATCAGGTGGATGATGGAACGAGGGTTGCATCGTGTAACAGGAGAAGGCGTGCTAAGAGCCACCAGGGATAGGGAAACGTGGACAACCATGACCGCCTACGTCCTGAAGGGACAGGGCACACAGAAGAAGAATATATATGCCAACTGTTTATAAGAAATTATAATGTGGGTATATAAAGGGGTAACAATTTTATATTATAATCAACATATAAATTAATCCCTCATTTTTTGGCCATGCTAGTTTCTATACATTTATATTCTAGATTTATGGGCTTGAGCTAGTGGATGACAGAACGGGGTTTGCATGGTGTAACAGGAGAAGGCGTACTAAGATCAACCAGGGATAGGGAGACATGGAAAACCATGATGGCCTACGTCCTGAAAGGTCTGGGCACATAGAAGAATATATATATGCCAACTGTTTATAAGAAATTATAATGTGGGTATGTAAAGGGGTATCATTTCTATATTATAATCAATATATAAATTAATCCCTCATTTCGTGGCCATGCTAATTTCTATACATTTATCTTCTAGATTTATGGGCTTGAGCTAGTGGATGACAGAACGTGGGTTGTATGGTGTAACAGGAAAAGGCCTGCTAAGAGCCACCAGGGATAGGGAGAGGTGGAAGGCCATGATCGCCTACGCCCTGAAAGGACAAGGCACATAGAAGAAGAATATATATGCCAACTGTTTATAAGAAATTATATATGTGGGTATAAAATGGGGGATCAATTCTATATTATAATTAATATATAAATTGATCCTTCATTTTGTGGTCATTCTCGTTTCTATACATTTATATTCCAGATTTATAGGCTTAACCTAGTGGATGACAGAACGGGGGTTGTATGGTGTAACGGGAAAAGGCGTGCTAAGATCAACCAGGGATAAGGTGACGTGGAAGGCCATGATCGCCTACGTCCTGAAGGGACAGGGCACATAGAAGAAGAATATATATGCCAACTTTTTATAAGAAATTATGATGTGGGTATAAACTGGGGGATCAATTCTATATTATAATTAATATATAAATTGATCCCTCATTTTGTGGTCAGTCTCGTTTCTATAGATTTTATATTCTAGATTTATCGGCTTAACCTAGTGGATGACAGAACGGGGGTTGTATGGTGTAACGGGTGAAGGCGTGCTAAGATCAACCAGGGATAGGGAGACGTGGAAGGCCATGATCGCCTACGTCCTGAAGAGACAGGGCACATAGAAGAAGAAGAAGAAGAACGTGAAGAACCTAAAAGGCGAATAGGAGAAGTTATGTTTCCCATACCAAAAGGGTTTCTAGTGAAAGAAGCTCGCAGCCCAGTCTGGTGTCTATATCGAATTCTAAATAAAACAATGCTTTCTTCTCATATCAATTTCTATTAAAACTGATTGTTAATAAATAAATTATAAGCATTTGAAAATGAAGATGTGGTGTAATCACACTATATATAATATATATTTTTTCTGGTAAATCTTGATGTGTGTTTAAATGAGACCGGATGAAACTGCTGTGTGAAAGGTGCAATGTCAATCTTCCTGTCAATTTTGTGGTGGATGGCCAATGTAATTGTTTACTAATTTGTATTGATGAGTGACACAGTTCATCAAAGGACATGTAAATTTCTAATCGACATTCGTTCTCTGCAGTTTAAATTTTGCAGGTGAGTTATTATAAAAGGCGCAAGAGGCACTCAAGTTAGTGTAGTGTTGTATGTAAATTAGAAATGAAATGGATAGCTATATATTTATTTTATTGCATACGTAAATTATTTATTTATGTTATTTTACAGCGCTATATAAAAGTTATAGTAGATGTGGTAAGAGGCTTCACTAGGCTAGAGAGACGAGGATAGCTAACTAACCTACTGACCAGCTGCGGAAATACCCTAGCGTTGTTACAGAAAACACTAAGTCTTTACCGCTTCCGCGTTGTTAGATCGACAGACAATTTATAAGTGATTTTCAAAAATGGAAAGAAAGAATATGGTCCTACATAATTCTTAACTCAATGGAATAGAGGTCAAATTAAATACAAGCGAGATGCAGACGGAAATTCAATCAAATCAAAAGGCTGAACGGTTGTGTATTTTGGCAATTGAAAAAATATTCTATTTTCTTTTATTGACACAGCAACTAAAACAAAAACAAACACTGGAGATAAAAACGAAGTTAAAAAATAACAGAAAGTCTTTGGAGATCGCAGAAGGTCCTTCTATTAATACATACTAGCAGTATAGCCCGGTGTTGCTCGGGTGTAATGAAATCTTTAAAACTAATCCATGGTCCTGGAGCTCAGACTCAGCCTAAAGAATATTTGAAATAATAAAATAATTGCGACAATTTACCAATCGCACTTAATAAAATAATTGCGACAATTTACAAATCGAATATATATATATATATATATATATATATATATATATATATATATATATATATACTAGCAGTATAGCACGGCGTTGCTCGGGTGTAATGAAAGCTTTAAAACTTATCCATGGTCCTGGAGCTCAGACTCTTTGGACGTTGGCATGAAAGACTAGAAAGCGATATTTGTTTCCATTTAAAGCGAAAACGTAGACTGAAAGAACAATGGATGGATGTAAGTCAAATTTTGCTTTCCTGGTATCGATATCAAATAAGTATTTTTCGTCGTAAACTGAATTTTGAAGGCTAAATAAGTCCTCTGAGTAAATGGTATCATGGCTGAGACTAAGAACTACAATTATACCTACTTAGAGACAAACCCGAAGCAAAAACTAAAATAAAAGGGCTAAAAAAATACATTCTCAGCTTTCTATTGTTCCTTTCTAACTAGTTTGTACTCCTCATTCTTTTCTAATTAATCTTTTTACAGTTATGTAGCCACCCCCTCCGCTCATCAGTGGCATTGCTCGGGGTGAAATGATTAATAAAAAAAAAAATAGCTATCAGTGAAGCAAAAAAAAAAAGCGGTCCATATTTATGTAGAGCGAGAAAATAAACAACCTTCATTTAGCAATGTAATGAGAAACATTGCATCAAATCGAACCATTTATAGCAGCCCTGTAACTTGCACAGAAAGCCAGCATACCAAAACCCGTGAAAACGCTTTTGATATATCCAGGGCAACAGCTCGAGCTTCGCCATTATTACCAAGACCCTTGTATATGTATTCGGTTAAGGTACTTAGCATATCAGCGTTAGACCTGGCGAAGCGGAAGCCATACTATTTTTTAGTGAATAGGCTGTGGGATGTGAGACGATAAACCACTTCGGCATTAATAACAGCCCCGAACATTTTGCCAAATATCAGTAAGAAGCTAATGGGGAGATAATTAGATGAGCCAGGGGGCTCGTAATTATTTAAACTACAGACGCGAACTTCCAGTTAAGCAGGAAAGCCGGAAGCAGCACGACTATAGTTGCAAAGTTTGGAGAAGACGGGAGAGTTCAGGGTTACATTTCTTTGCGGCGATGACTGGAATTACGTCACCTCGGCTTGCTTAGTAAAGCTTAGAAATCATATTAAAGACTAGAGAGGTGGTTATGTATACATTACAAAGATATACCTCAGTTTTAGGGGTAAAGTTGGGCGTGGGTACTAACGACAAGTTAAAAATGGTAACGTTGGAGGATAATTTGCAAGCAAAGCAAATTTGTCCACTATGACTGTAAGTACCACAATTTTATTGATAAAGAAGGGATCGAATGTTTGGTGTTTTTTAACACGTTTTAGTACCTTGAAATCTGATGAACGGAAGAAACATGTAGGAGGCTGGCGTATGAATTTCTCTTTGACTGATAATTCTCTCAAGGATTTACTGGGTGAGAGAAATCTCTGGACTTGACTACCGCAGCAAAAAGCTCAACACGCTGTGTAATTAAGGAAAAATGTTGATTTAGTCGCATATGCAAACGATTTATTTAAACGTGTTCGTCACTCTTGTCTACGTCTATTTCTACACTAGCAGCAAATATATAAAAAATAAAATAAAATAAAAAGCCTAATAAATAAATAAATAATGCGTAAGCAATAGAGAATTTGTTCATAACTTTCAGTCCATTTGTTTTGAAAATTCTTTCCTGTTTTTTGGGAAATGATATATTGGTTCCTTATGAAGATTCCCGCTGTTTGGAACTTACGCTTCTGTCATTAGTAACATTTTTGAGCGCAGAATCTGACACACAATATAAAACATTTCACATGCATTACTAATTTAATCTTTGTTGTGAATTCCGGCAATGGGAACCACACAAAATAAAGGAACAACAAACAGAATCAGAGATAGAAAAATAAGTATATTAAACGTAAAAAATACAAACTTGAACGCTGGTTAGTAATCAAGAAATACAGTTTGTAAGACGGATATATACAATGTCTCTGACGTGAAGCCGTAGCAGAATTTTTGTCCAAGTCCGAAGCTGACGGCTGCTGTATAATAATATTCTGCTGAGTGGAGCTCAGAGCTACGATGAACTACTAACGCTGTATCTCTCGGATCGGACGTCATCTCGCTTGTCTCTCGATGTCTTGCTTCTATGCAGAACCATATGTATTCTCTAGACGAATCTATTTTCATGAAAACGGGAGACCCCACAACAATCTTAAATTTATCTACGTCGAAAGAAACAAATAAGGCTAGAATAATACGATATTAAAACAGATATATGTTCAGATGAATATATCAGTCATTTAAGCGCTATATGTGATTCACGGTTGGGCGATCATGTCTCTTTCGATACAATATTTGGTACTTACGTATTATCGGGAGGACCTTTAAAAAAACGACTCAAAAATTAAAGTAAATTATTTATTGAAACGGTTAAAACAATAAAATAACATTACATTTGTAATTCCGGAGGCCAGAACGTCGCAATTGCTTCCAAAAGTGACTCAAAGACATCAGTACAGGCAACATGCTTCCGCCACATGAATTCGGCCAAATACGACTCCAAATGGTGACGTGCAGTGCCACAGTGCTTCTTGTTTCGCCACTTTGTCGATCCCCATAGGCGTTCCACTGTCTGCGTATGAGCCCCGGTGTTCGAATCCACAAAGTTGTACTTGTGGTTGACGTTGAGGTGATGAAATCCTGATTTTTCCAGTTCCTTGGTGTTATAAGCGGGCTTATAACACCTTGTTATCAAAGGTCCTCCCGATAATACGTAAGGACCCAATATTTACTAGGCAAAAGATTGTCCCATATTGCCATTGTTTTCTGCAGTATACTGGATGCCAAACAAGGCAACAGAACCCAAACTGTCTGACTATTCAACTTACAGCAGGAAAGAGAAAAGATGGTTTCATGCTTTTCCAAAGGGTATTTGTTCGATTACAACTGGAATTCGAATCGGATTTCTCATTTCGAGGGAATATTCACTGCACCAAAACGCATGTCTAGCTGAATATATATATATATATATATATATATATATGTGTGTGTGTGTGTGTGTGTGTGTGTGTGTGTGAAAATATAAAGTAACTAATACGGTATACTGAAATGTTTGGGTAGAAAGATTAGTCACAATTTTGTTGTGGGAGTCAGCCCTTTGGATAAATAAATATTTACGGGCTCCTGGAAAATTTATCAATCGTAGAATATTGCCAAAGTGTGTCTCGGTAAAAACAGCTAAACAAAACCAATGAACATAAAAGAAACAAAGTTTCTTATTAACTGTGGTGGATCCCGGGAATAGGAACCGCACAAGTATAATGAACAGCAAACCAGATATTTAAGATAGAAAAATAAGTATGTTAAATGTGAAGATACAAACTTGAATGCAGGTAAGTAATCCAGGTATGCGATTAGTAAGAAATTTATATATAGAAGTCTCTGAAGTAAAGCCGTAGTAGAATTAGTATGCACACGTCGGAAGCTGACGGGTGATGCGTAGTATTCTTGTCTGAGTAGAGCTCAGAGCTACTATGAACTAATGACGCTGTATTCTCCGTGAAACCTCGTTATCTGACGGTATCTGTCGGACTCTTACGGTAACTCTCTCGGATCTTACAGTAACACACGCATCTTACTATGGCAGGAGTATATGTATACTCAAGTCGAGTCCATTATCATGGAAAAAGGGGAGGCCATAAGACACTAATTACCCTCTCAATCTTCAACTATCTACTTACTTTCCTATTCTTTTTTTTATAACAATTTCACCCGAAATAAGGAAGTTTTACTGCCACTGGTGGGCAAGGGGTTTACATAGGAGGAAAGTGATTAGAAAGAGAAACAAGTTATAGGGGGTGTCAAGAAGTGGGTAAGAGAAAGATGATTGTGACCAAAAAGTGGGGGATCAATTTATATTATTGATTGTAATGTAGAGTTCATCCCCCACTTTATATCCACATCATAATAGTATAGAATTTCGTTTTTATAATCGTGTGGCCCCAAGCAAGGCATTTTACTGCCACTGTTGTGCAGGGGTTTACATAGGAGGAAAGAGATGAGAAATAGAAACATATTATAGGGCGTGTCAAGAAGTGGGTAAGAGAAAGATGATTGTGACCAAAAAGTGGGGGATCAATTTATATATTGATTGTAATGTAGAGTTCATCCCCCACTTTATATCCACATCATAATAGTATAGAATTTTTTTTTTATAATCGTGTGGCCCCAAGCAAGGCATTTTACTGCCACTGTTGTGCAGGGGTTTACATAGGAGGAAAGAGATGAGAAATAGAAACATATTATAGGGCGTGTCAAGTAGTGGGTAAGAGAAAGATGACTGTGACCAAAAAGTGGGGGATCAATTCATATATTGATTGTAATGTAGAGTTCATCCCCCACTTTATATCCACATCATAATAGTATAGAATTTCGTTTTTATAATCGTGTGGCCTCAAGCAAGGCATTTTACTGCCACTGTTGTGCAGGGGTTTACATAGGAGGAAAGAGATTAGAAATAGAAACATATTATAGGGCGTGTCAAGTAGTGGGTAAGAGAAAGATGACTGTGACCAAAAAGTGGGGGATCAATTTATATATTGATTGTAATGTAGAGTTCATCCCCCACTTTATATCCACATCATAATAGTATAGAATTTCGTTTTTATAATCGTGTGGCCTCAAGCAAGGCATTTTACTGCCACTGTTGTGCAGGAGTTTACATAGGAGGAAAGAGATGAGAAATAGAAACATATTATAGGGCGGTCAAGTAGTGGGTAAGAGAAAGATGACTGTGACCAAAAGTGGGGATCAATTTATATATTGATTGTAATGTAGAGTCATCCCCACTTTATATCCACACATCATAATAGTATAGAATTTCGTTTTTATAATCGTGGCCTCAAGCAAGGTATTTTACTGCCACTGTTGTGCAGAGCTATATAGGAGGAAAGAGATGAGAAATAGAAACACATTATAGGGCGTGTCACAGGGTGGT